>CM074184.1:15867642-16467642 GCA_037179385.1 Holothuria scabra | reverse complement strand
TTTTTGCAGAAACAAAAAATAAACTCTGTTTATAATTTGTAAATTAGAAAGCCAAATTGTCTGTGTTCTCAAAGGCTATGTAGTGTATGTCTCCATCCAAATACTGATTACATGTTCATTTATATTCTACCATGCATTTTTGTTTTTCATTTCTCCAAAGGAAATACCTACGTTGCCTTAAAGGTCAGAACTGGTAAAACATGTGTATCATACATTTTAGTGTTGGCGTATACTATAGGTCATGTAGTTAGCTTAAAATCTCATTTGATTCTTTATTACCTTGTTTTGATTTGCTGACCAAGAAACCAAGAAAAAGCTACTTCCCTTAGCACTTATTTAATCGACCCTTCTGAGAGCATTTCAGGGTTAACCCTTTTTTTTTTCACAGGTTCTCCCACACTATTCAGATCACAATAACAATAATCTTATGATCTAAAGTGTTTTTGATACATGTTTATAACTCTCTCTACATTTTCTTCCTTTTGTGTTGTCATTTTGTTTTGGGAAATGTAAATTTACCATTATTCTTTATGTACCACAAAAAATGACATAAAAGTCATAAATTTAAGGCAACACACTTTGAATTCAAACTAAACAAACATAGACCAAAAAAAAAAATCAATTTTTATTGACATATTTATGAATCAATACAGAGCATATGGTTGCCACACTGTATTGACCCATAAGTGTCATATTGACAATGGCAACTCAAAAAAAAAACATTGAAAAAATACAGTTTAAGTACATCAATCTTGAATATATGTATAAAGGTACATGTGTGTACAATGTATCTATGTTCTCAATGTTTGAAAAGACGACTCCCTCAAACAAAGCCATCACTTAATATACATGTGTTAGATAAATTAACCAGCATATTCTCGGTCAACTGAAGGGATTCTACAAACAGGAATTAAACTGAACCATCCGTTTTTGTTAAAAACATACTTCAAAGTTGAAAAAGAACAAAAATGCGGGATATTTGCAACAGAATAAGTTTTTCAAATTTATTTGCAACAGTATGCAAACTTACTCAAAAGCCATATGCCACAGGCAGCCTGGAACAGCTGCTTTTTTTCTCTTGGCTAGGAATCACAACTAGCAAGGTCGGTAACATACACATGTCTATCCGAACGAGCTTGAACAAAAATTACATTTAATTCTCATAATGGGATCTAGCTATGTGGCTAAAAATACAGAACGTCTTGACTTACTAATTGTGGGATAATCAAAAATGTATATAAAATTATAGCAGATGAAATGTGATTGATTGTCCTCTTTGAAAGACTTCAGTGTCAAAATATTTCTGCCTTGAGAGGAAGACAGAGAGAAATGCCTAATAAATCAATCTCAGCATCCTGCTGTACAGCCATCATCATGTAAACAGAGAGCCTGGATGTAAAGGGCAAGGTGAAATACGTTTACTAAGCAAGCCAGCTGCTACAGTAGAAATTATCCCCCACAGGTGCCAATGTACAAACTAGCTCAAAAAAGAAAACAAAGTCCCATGGCATCATTCATCATAGTCTCCAATCTTTAGATGAGTGTAAATAAGATGATGGAAGGGGAAGGAGAAGGGGGATTGGGGAGAGGGGAAAGGGGAGGGAGAGAGGGGAGGGAAAGTTTTGCCAACATAAAACAACCACCAATAGCCTGTCATTTGAAGTCAAGATGAACTACTACAGCATGATTATGTATACCAACAAGATTCTGTCGTGCACTTGTAATTTACTTGTGGTTGCCAATTCAAGGGAATAAGCAGACACACTGCAATTGAAATTTCTGGACTTCAAGTTGCTAGCAATGTAGCAAAATTATTCCATTATTACAAAGGCCATACACAATAGTACTCAAAAGCACAGAGGACACAGCATTTTGTAATTTAATGCCACTGTCCCCACAAAGAATAGAGTTAGCCTCAGACTAGTACTTGTGGACTAGTACTTGTGGACCAGTGTTTGTCCAGGACTGCAGTTACCCAAATTTTTTATTTCAAACATCATTTAAATCTTTCAAATTTCATTCTTTTTCATTTTTGTAATTCTTTGGTGATGTTTGTAAACATAAAAACATTATTACTGGCTACACTAAGTCTCTTTTCTTTCATTTAATAATTCATTAACAAAAATATTGCCTCATGAATAATAAGAACCTTTAAAAAAAAAAAGATCTTACTCAAACTTGGATGGTTTTGTTTTCCTATTTATGAAATGTAAATGATGTACAGCAGCCTTAGTTGTGTTGTCCAACTCTAAGGGTTGCCGATTCAAGTTATGAACCCACACCTTTGTAATATGAAAATTTGCCTCTGATGGTCTGACAACTTCATAAAAGATAATCTTTTATTCCCTTTCCAATGCTGTCAAGGTACAACCTTTTCATGGCCTACGAATGATGAAAATCTAGAGTGTGGCTGCAACAGTCATAACACTTCAAAAACTATTAGGAGCATTAATGGGGTTAGTGTAAACATTACTGATGCAGACAATCAATAATTCTGAAACATTTAGAAGAATTTTGTCGCAAGCATGTGAGGCAAAATGTTAGGAACTTAAAGGCTGAGACTAAATCCATCTATATCAGATGCAAAATTGCATAGTTACTCTAATACCCTTATAACTTGAGATATGCCAGAAAATTTATGATTTGTTCTGCAGATCTGCAAAAACATTGCCTGTGCCATTTCACAAAAGACGGGGTTTAATTATTCTAATAAATGAACAATGCATTGATAATGGGTTTTAAAGTGTTACAAATATGCCTTGAACTCGCTAAATACCAGAAAAGACGAACGTAGATTATAGTAGTAACAAAGTCAAGTCAGACCTTCACAACCTGTAACTAAAAATTTACAAGAAACATTCACAGAAATTTCTTCTTTCTTGGCTCAATTAAAAAAGTTATTAAATTGACAATGAATGTGATGACCCTACATATACCAATCAAAGATAAGTAGTATGCCTGAAGTCATTTTGAACACTGCCTTTCACATACATAAGGCTTTTTAACATTCCCCTATACTTGTTGCAAGGAACCAATCTAACCTTCTTTTGTAAATTGCAAGCTCAACAACAACGGAAATGAACATAGTTTGAAGGAACAATTGCTTTTACTGTTTGCTGATGCTCATTAAACCAAATGACAGCATGATGTCCTAACCTGAGGTGTGTAATTACATTCAAAATTAATTTTCTGAAAAAAAAGGTCCTAATTTTCCAGCACAGAGCTATAGAAATGCACAGTGCTATAGAAATTAGCCATGCTAATGGAAAAATCTGCTTCAGAATCCTCAATGGTTGGTTATTAATGATATGCACAAAAAAAATTGATGGCTCAGAGTAATAATGGCTAGGCCCAGCACCATGGTTTTGGAAAAACAAACAGTGATAACAGAGTAAAGCACTATCGAATTAACATTTCTTTCTTTTGACAGACTTCTTCCTCTTTCTAGTTTCTTATACTTGTCCTATTTTGAACACACTACAGACAATTACTTTTTCAGAAATCAGTCTAAAGCACAACTATCAACTAAACTACACTCCATCAAACCCCCAACCCCCAATCCCCATCTCATGATTTCCATCATTCTGGGGTGTCTAATATTGCCAATTTATTGAACTTCCCACTCGGTTCTTAACTCCTTGTTTATGATATGACCTTCTAAAAAATAAAATACACAGACAAAAACAAATGAAGAGAGGATAGCATAAATGTCCAGGTGTGATTTAGGTAAAAAAATTTTTTAGAATCAAAATACACTTACTTGGTATTCTATTTATAGCTCTCAAAGGCCGTAGCACCCTTATTGTTCTAATTGCTGATAGGTTCAAATTCATGGATTTCATATCAACTGAATATTCTACAATTCTGTGGAGACAAAAGAAAGATATATCTCTCCAATTAATGAACACAAGCATAGATTAAAAGTCAAATGACTGGTCACTATAATATAATCCAGGTAAATCTTTTAATAATTCATGTGATTATCTTACTTCTTCTCTACATAAATGCATAAAGTTAGAGCAGCATTCAAAAAGGCCAGATGTTTTTTGCTCAAACACTTAAAAGAAGGGTTTAAGGTCATATCAAGTGCTGATATGTTCGAAGGGTACTTCTGAGCATTTTGGTGAATGTTGCACTCAAATCTGATGTGTGGTTCACAAGATATGAGCAAGAGCAAGTAAAGTTGTCACTTGTTCATCAAGAAGTGAACTTGAAGCAAGCATAAATGACATCATAACCTCACATTAACAGACAGTCTTTTGTTTTTCTTTAAACTTTACAGCATATTTTCTCCTCAACAATCCCATATTACCAAAATGTGATTGCATAAGTAGCATGGGAACTTCACAAACTTTGCATTCCCCACATGGAGGTCAGTCCTTGTAACTTCAAGGTCAACACAACAGACAGAAAAAACAAAGGGAAAGAAAACATTCCTTGTCAATGTGAGGAAGTGGAAGTGACTCAATCTCTGCTGCCCTCAAGTTCACTTTGGAACACAAATCTAGTAACTTCATTAACTGCTATCTTGAGAAATACATTGAAGTGGAAACTTCACAACGCTGTACATTTGGTTGCCCCTTCATATGATTTTTTTTTTTTTTTTTAGGGTGGGGGCTGTAGCTTCCCCTTTAATCTCCTTTCGGGTTAATTTGAAATTTTTGTCCATTTCACCTTTTGCAAATGTGATCCTCTGGTTCCAAAAGATTCTATTCTGCAAGCATGGCAGGAAAAAAAGAAGAAATAAGCTGGCGGGGGATAGAGAGAAGAGCTAAAGGGGGCCACCTGTGCAAAGAGTCTGCCAGATGGGTATTGCTAGGCAATTAGGTATAAACTACACATGTAAATAGGAGGTAAGGAGGAGCAAAATACAATACCTTCTAGGAGAAAATCTAACAACTGTCTTCATTTAATTTTCATAAAGTAAATATTTACATGGACTTTTATACAAAATTTAAAAAGTTGTAGATATGATTGAATTAACAGGCAATTGTCTGGCTTGGTCTCTCCTTTTTACATATATTAGAAGTGACTTTCATGGACACTAAATGTAACAAGACTTCCCTGAACTGATAATTACTGTGAAAATCAAGAAAATGTGGCATTGTAGCAAGTCACATTATGATAGATTTAGAATGTACCATGGACATATAGCACAGTACATCCATCTTTCCTTTTTCCTTTTAAAGTCTACATACAGCCAGCATGAAATAAAAAAAATTGCAAAACTCATCTTAAGGAATACATGAAAAGTATGGAATTCTCAAGATATATAGTTCATGTTACAAAAATTTGTTAATTTACACATACAGCAGAACCAGGCTGTATTCTCTACAGAGTTTGTGCATTGAAAACACTACCTGTGATAAGCATTTAGTTAACACAAATTCCCCAAAACTCGTTGGATTATGTTAATACAAAATATATGCTGGAAAAAGTGCTTTCTGAAATGTCAAGTTATGGGCTGGAGGCCACGCATCAATTAATAAGACTTGCTCGTCAGACCATCACATCCTGAAAATGTGGGCACAATGCTTTTGAAGTTTGTATTGTATTAGATCTGAGACTGATTTTACAACACAATGGAGTACTGACTTGAGGGGCCTTTCAAAATGACAAGGACCAAATCTGAATTTTTTTTTTTTTTTCTTTTGGCTGAACACAAAAATTTGCTTTCATTGAGAATTTACTTGAAAGATTTTTCTACAAATGACAGTTCTATACATTTCAACTCTAAGAGTGTTGTCAGATGAACTATAAACATGCTTTGAAAGCCAGGGATGAAACATTCACATTGCTTCATTTTTTTAAGGAAAGACTGGAAGAGTTTGTATGGAATTGGAATATAAGGAGGGACATGGTTGATAAAATACTTCCCCCCCCCTTCTTTCCAGACAGTCAAAAATAAATTTATAGCTACACCAAGGGATCCAAAACACAACAGTGACCTTCAAATTGAAGAGAACTCCAACATCTTCATTTATAAACAAATTTAATGACAATTAACCTCTTATTTTCCTGTCTGGATGACACACCAACAATGAATATAGTCAACTTTCAATAACCCTTTGACCTTTGTTTCCTATTCTTACAGGTCTCTAACTCTCTAGGAGCCCATGACCTTGTCATTTTTCAGCTGTCCGAGACAGCAATTACTTCAGTTCTAATACAGTGAAAAGAGAAAGATTAGCATTTTATGGCTGCACAACAACATAGAAAATTTAAATCATATTGGGCAATTCCAAGCGTTATACTGTGACATTCAGAAGACTTTTTCAAGTTTCAACTGGCTATATCTCATGGGCTTTATTATAAATCACTGAACAATTACACTACAATTTAACTGATACCATGGTCTCTCTTAAAATGTGCAAATTTTTTTCAACATGTTATGCAATTAAAATACACGGTCAATTAATCGCTGCCGTTATACCATGACGTAAAATGGACATGACTTTTTCACCTAAACATGCATACTCAAAACTCTGTGAAGTTTAAACAGTTACCATGTTACAAGGTTGCTGTCCACATTCTGTAGTATCTCAGCTACATGATGAAAGTAAATATTTGATAATTGATTCATCAACTAATTAGTTATGCTCTGAAGACTTAATGAAGGCACCGTTATACCGTTACTGTTATACTGTGACAAATGAATTTCCCACACAAAGTCAATACAAAATCATAGCACATGTGGGAATGATTGAATAATTTTATGTACCACTGGCCTTGATGCCCCAAAGTTTCCAACATTGTTTAAGTGATACCTATAATGAATATTTAGCATTTATATTTCAAAATTTGATAGCATCCATAGTTTTATGACATAAAAATAAAACATGCATAGCATTATACCATGACATGAAATGTCAGTGAAAATTAATCTGTCACTCTCCTGGACAATCCTTCCTCAAAATCACAGATTTAACATGCATGAGTGCTGTATCTGTAACACTTAATTCAAGTGACATCACACACCTTGATATTTTTGTGTCTACTTGAGTAATGTACAGAAGGCCCACATGTATTGAACATTTAGGTATGTTGAAATGTTCGGGAAGTTTTCACAACTCCAGATTGAACCAGAATAATGGGACCATAAAAACCTTTCATACTCTGCCATACTTCAAACATGTTCTGGCTTGTTACATCTTACATAAAGACAAAATTGTAAATCGAAGATAGTTACTATGCAAATTATGTACAGCTATGCTTTCCTTCTGTGAGCATGATTATTTCAATATTGAGTTGTAGGATGGCTTTTAAACCATTAGAGTGGTAATGTAGATTCAAAGTAAAGTGTCCAATCAGGGTGCACTAGCTATATGTAACTGTAACTGGTGAAAACAGAGCCACATGTATTCCAGATTTACTAATTGTGTACCCAGGTACTGTTGTCAACAAAATGGAGAAACTATGACAAAAGATGTACATTTTTCTTTCGACATAATGCCTCAAAAGGCCAGTTGATTAATCATATAGATGCAATACTGATTCCTTAACAAACCCCTGCATATAACACGAGAGACCATCCTACATCTTGTATATCACAAAGAACATTGTCATTTGCACATTATTTTCAACTGAATTTCACAAACTTGCCAAATATAAATAGAACAGTAGCAAAATTTGAAATTCAAACTTTTCTGCCAGTATTCTCAAAAAATTTGAATGCCAAATGATATTGCAAAGTGTTAGTTAAACAACTGTCACAGCTAGATGCAGCTAGAACTGAAGTAATTAGATGTATGGTCTAGGGTTATGGAGAATTCCTCCTTAGGTTAATGGCCTCTGGTTTCTAATAGGTTGGTTTACAACATTAGTGATAACTTAGTGCTAAAATTAAATTTGTGGCTGTTTCCAAAGCTCTGGTACTCCTGTTTTTGCATGAGATGACTCACACCATATGCCCACTCTTATATTTTCAACTTCTGCACACTTTCATTTGGAAATTTTGCAATTATGAAAATACAGTTAGTCCCAAAAATAAACATCTCAATTTGCACTCCTGAGATAGCAGCTAATTTTTTCACCAAGACACATTTGCATGTTCATTGTGAATATATATTTTGCATTCAAAAATTCAATACAGCAAAATTAAACATGCAAATTGGCCTTTATGAGATACTAGCATTAATTATGTTCTTGACTTTACCATTTTTAGCTGATATGCAAATACTGGCAAATGTAATCAAAAGGCATGTCAGTTTCATAGTCACTGATATGAATAGTTGAAAATCATACTTTATACAATAATACCTATTTATAACTCTATCACAAAAATGCTCCTGACCCCTCTCCATCTAACCTTACCTTCTATAACCCATCAGTCCTTCTAATCAACAGTTCCTTCCCCCCCCCACCCCCACCCCTTTATCATATAGTTTCATTGAGATTATGGACTACACACCATAGCATGTATGACATGCCTTGAACCAAAAAATAGGTCTTCAGTACCATGGTTTACATGGACAATAAATGAGAGGAGCAATTTTTCATCTGTGAACAGAAATTCATTCATTCATTTCATTTATTTATTTTTGGTTTATCACAACACAAGATTGAAAACAAGAATCACAAAGTAAATAAGTAACAAAGAGTGTGAAAGGAAGTGCACTTAGAAACCCTTTGGGGCTTGTCGAGAAGTGACACTCCCTAAAAAAAGAAATAATAACGAAAAGACGAAGATAGAAGATAAGACTAGGAAAAAACATAGAAAAAGTCATAATAGACACGCAACCCACCATCCCACGTCACCCGTCCTAGAACCCAACCACCACCCACCCCTCGGGCTCAACAAAGAAGCTAAATAGGCAGGAATACAGTATAATAAACAAGTTCATGGGTTTAATACAAGCTTATATAGAACCTTTGAAGATTTTTCCTAAAAGAAGTTAAGGAAGGCTTTGTCTTAACAGTAGACGGTAGGTGATTCCAAAGAGTGGTGGCACGGTAATGCAGACTGTTCTTGTACAAATTGTTGTGATGCTTCCTTGTATGTAGATGATCAGCTTGTCTTGTGTTATGTGAATGTATCGATGAGTTATGTGTAAAGAGAGAGTTTAGTGAGCTTGGAAGCATTTCATGTAGAGAACGATAGACAAAACTGGCAACATGTAGTTTGAATAGGTCAGTAAGTTTAAGTAAATTCATGGATTTGAATAAATTGTTTGTATGATCTCTCGAATTGGAACAGGTGATATGTCTGATTGAAATGGATGTGCCTCTCAAGTTTATGCTGCAGTTGTGGTCAACTGAAACTTCAATTCATTTACAAATATTTAAAAGGGGGCATCATGAGAGGAAACTGCTCTTCGCTCATTTGAAAAATTTCAAGTTGCCAACTGTGAAAAAAATCCTGCTAGCCATTAATGCTTTTGTATTCAGTTTAACAAAAGAACATAATCACAATGCCTCTATTGTACTAGTCGCTGCATGTTTCCTCAGTAGCTTTTTAGATCAAAGCACACACACACACTACTCCATTGAACTTGACTTAATCCATGGTTCCAGCTGCCATGTCTTCTCAAGTACTAAATTTGAAAAGTAGTGACTGGACTTTCCCAGCATATAGTTGTAATGATATTTCTTTTAAGTACTTCCATTGATATGCAAATTACAGAAGACAGATTTATACATACAACAAAATAAAGGTACCAAATCTCCATTATGGCCACTAACTGCTGTACAGTAATGATACAACATCAGGGGCCTGTTCCACAAAGAGTTACGCACAATCTTAAGTATGATTTACTGTTGACTTAAGTATGGGGAATCAAACTTAAGATTGTGCGTAACTCTTTGTGGAATGGGCCCCAGGTCTTGAAATAAGCTTGATAATTCAGGCACAACAAAAATAAAAAATTTGGTTTATTAAGGCCTATGTTGTATCATAGGACATTTCTAAGGGGCACGATACCATTTTATCAAAAATTGGTTTTGGTGACTCAACCAGACGAGACTATTTTTAACGTGAGCAATTGTATGCTGTTTCTACAAAATTAGCATTGTTTGGAATTGGAGAAAAAAAAACGAACACTTTTTATTCTGTTTGATTCATTTTATAAATTTTATGCTAACTAGATTATTACTTGATATTTTTAACTTTGGGGAACAGCAACTGACCAGAGAAATATTTTTACCTCCTTAGAAATGTTTCTAACCTTTATTAGGCAATTGAGTTATTTAACAGATATCGATTGAGTTTCACTGAGATTTAGAACATGTGGAAGCCAAGAAAAAGCATACAGAAGGAGGGCCTGTCACAGACTGTACAGAACTTTCAAATGTGTGAATGAAACTGGTAAGCACCAAATTAAGGGAGTAAGAGGTAATTCCCATAACACTGCAAGCTTACTACATAATACTTCCAGAAATTGGAAATAGGTAACTGTTTTCTGCTTTGCAGGCATAAAAGACACATTAAACTTGATCTAAATAGACTGACTGCATAGTTGAGTGGATAAAGCATCTGGCTTGCCGACTAGGCCGGGGGGGGGCACAACTTGAAACAAGCCATGACTGGCAGACAAACCATTTGGTTAGAAACTGGGCAATAAAACTCCATCTATCTTGATCTCAGTAGTGACTGAAATAATTTCTTCATCGTAATACCGTATACAGGTTAGTGTCTTGAGCTGTATTCAGCTCTGCCTGTACTATACTGACACTTAGACATAGATCTCTTGAAATAATGCACAAATTATAACAGTCATTACTGATGTAAAATTATTAAGAACCTTAAAAAATGTCAAATTACTTTTCTGCTATCAGTTACTCTTTCCTCTCTTGATAAAAAAGTCTGGGCTGGGTTCACCAGTCATTGTCCCCATTATTAGTGTAGTATCAGTAACACAGTCTTTGTGGCAAATCTCCATCTTCCTGTAGCCCAAAGAAAGACTATCCATATAACATAGATTGGAATGTCTCTCATATAAGAGGGGAATACCCTTTTCAATTATCCATTTCCATATCCCCAAGGTATCTTTCACAGCAATGCATCCACCCCTTGGAGGCCAGCACCTGAAATTTTGTGGTTAGAAACTGATCGAATAATGTCAGAAAATTTGCTGCCGAGGCAAAATCTGAAGACTTCACCTAATAGTTCTGATCATTACCACAGCATAAGTTAGAAGTAATGGATTTGTCCTCACACAAAATGAATGATTGCAAACGAGCAACACACACTCAACCAAAGGTGGTTAACATCAAGAGTACTTTGATCAGGTTCAAAAATGTAAATCGCAAGTCAAATGGGATACAGTTACTGTCTTGTAAGATGCTTCTTTCATAAGTCATCATGTTTATTAATGAGATGAGACAATGGAATAAAAGTAAAAAGTGCTTTGAACAGACTTTCAGTAATAATAAAAGTACTAGTGAGAGTCACCTAAAATTTACCGCAAAAGCTATGCTAACAAGACATAGCAGTTAGACATTAGATTAAGTAAGTTCCACTGTCTCCTCCTGGGAGCCAAGTAATGATTCCTTGAAAGCATGCATGACCCAGCTAGAAGTTTAAGAATTGCTACAAGTACTAGCAAAACTAAATCTTGCAATTGATAAATGGTGTTGGTATTTACGTTTTCATGGAGCAAAACTGACTGTACTGTTCTGTGTACAAATCATGAGATTTCAAAATGGATGTAACTACATGAAGTCTACAGTGTTAGCAGATGACTGGGTTGGATACTCATCCATTGGCTTTCCTGTAAAGTCAAATTACTTGTGAGTAAATACTAATTAAAAAACTAGCAATCAACGATTTATAGCTGACCAGAATAAAGTCATATGCAAAATGGATGGAATAAATACTGGGGGAGGGGGGAAGTTGTCATTATGGAAAGTTTTCTCAGTATAAGGAGTTGTGTGAATTAGTTTATCTCATCCATTTTTCGCCATACTTCCCCAGATTTTATAATGTCTGTGTCAATGCAGCATAGAGTATTGCCTACTTGTAATACACAAAATTGCCCTCGCTGCAACAGTGTTAAAGTTCTCTAGTGTATGCATGGTGTCATGTGAGTTGGAGATAAATGTACATTTAAACTAAAGTATAAAGTTGTAGCTTCAAGGGCCAATCCTCTCACTTCAAACTATAATTTTTGTAGGGGTTTACAGAAAATGCAAAGTACCATAAATCATATTACACAGCCGGTACTGCACTAAGTTTTGGTTACACACTTCGATCTTGTTTACACACCCTGAAGCAATAAACTGAGGATAATTGTGTCTAGATGAGGATGAATTTTACAGCTGTGGGAGGGGCTTAAGTATTAAGTAGGTTATGAGAATTATATCTGTTTGGGATGAGAGAACCACGCCATTAATCTACTGGCCCTCTTCCCTTATCCCAGTTGTAGGGGAACTGAATGAACAGTGGACACCCTGGATGGGAGTTGAATACTCTACCACTAGACCAGATTCCCCACTTTTTTGGGGGGGATGTAGCTATGGAACGCCAACATTGCCATCGCACATGACGATGCACTTCTATTTGGTGTCGTTTTTTTACATGACGATGTTAGTTCAAATGGCCCTCTATCCCAGGAATAACGGCGTTCTTCTGTTTTTCCATGTTACCATCTTAAACAGCTTTCGATCAAATGGTGATGTGTATCCAAGACGTGTATCTAAGGCGTGTATCCAAGGCGTGTATCCAAGGGGAGTTACCAATGATGACTATTCATACCTAAAGGATGACTTTGTAAAAGATGCAGCCAATCACAGACCGTGTTTTATAAAACTTGCCAAACTTTACTGAGGACTAGGTTTGGCTTGGGCTACGTAAAGGCAAGCATTATCATTGCAATGAGTGATCAAACTTACTGCTTCCCTCCGAAAGTTTTCCTTCACCTCGTCTTCATTTACAATGTGAAGGGATTGAATTATTTCATCCATCGTCTGATCATTGAACTTGAACGTTTTCCTTAGGGCACACAGTTGGTTGTATGAGGTTATTAAACATGCAAATGGGATGCATGGACATGTGGCCATATGGGTAACTAACTTTGCCTAGTACAGTATATTGAGCATAGTATAAGACCGTGCACATGCATGCCCGCGAGACCTAGGCCTAGATCTCTTAATATGACAACCATTGTGATTGGTTTGATTTTACTTTGCTGAATATGTACATTTGAGAACAAGAACTCCCCTTGGATACACGCCTTAGATACACGTCTTGGATACACATCGCGGTATTTGATTGAATGCCATTTAAGATGGTAACATCGAAACACGGAAGAACACCATTATTACTGGGATAGATGGCCATTTGAACTAACATCGTCATGTAAAATAACACCACCAAATGGAAATACATCGTTATAGGTGATCAAATGCCATTTGAGTTGGTAACGTCGAAAAACGGAAGAAAGTCATCATTCCTGGATAGATGGCCATCTGAACTAACATCGTTATGTAAAATAAAGGCACCAAATGGAAGTACATCATCATATGCGATGGCAGTTTTGGCGTTCCATATGTAGCAAGAGGTACTTGTATGTCAACGATCACCCAGTTACTATAGTATAGGCAATGTATTGGGACTACGTATACAAACTAACACTGAAAGGCCTGAAGCATGAGGGGACAATCCACCATAGGGACTTGCTGCCAGACTCATCAATTTTCCTTCCCCAGTCAAATTAGCTAAAATGCACATCAGGTTCAGGTGTCAGGTGTTTGACTCCCAAAGTTAGCTGCTATTCGAAGCAAAACAAAAGAGAGCACAATAGTCTGCATGCCAGTCAAACCTATGGCACCTAGATTTATATGTATGGTACCTAGGCTACATATATGCTAATTGCATGAAAAGTTGTAACACTTGTGTATGACATGCACAGTGCTGTGAGTGTACACTGTGCTGTGCTAGTACATAGTTAGAGTAACATAAATTTCCGTAACGAGAAAGAAACAGATAAACTGCCATTATTGATATGCTATACCTGCATCAGATCACAGTACATGCCAGAGGATGATACGGCAAGTTTGAATGTGGAACTGTCTTGGCATGTAAGGATTTTGCCACCATGGAAATCGCTCTTTTCAACTCAAATGTATAGTTTGGTCAACGTTACATTTATTAGTGCCCATTACTGGACAGTTCATTGCTTCATAGTAACATGACCATACAGAGTCCCATGAAAGAGTGACAGCCTTAATACAACAATTTGCATGTGGTTTTGTTTTACCTCTATCACCAGCATATACAATTATTTTTTGCATTTGATTTTTTTCTTTCTACCCTCATCATGACACATTTATAATCACTTTTTTTTCTTTTATTTTTACAAACAATGAAAACAACTTTCTTCCTGTAGACAATCATGGATGATAGGTTCAGGAATTAACTCGAAGACAATGAGAACCACCCAAGTCTAGTTATTAACAAAACACTGATGAAAACTTGTTACACAAGTAAGTATTGTGCATCCTATTTATAGCATCACGTATGTGACTGTAATGTGCAACTAATATTTGAATAACATCTATCTGCACATCAGTCCTTCTTACACTTTTAACCTCTTCCCATGTTTCATGATGGTTTTTACCTTGAAGTACTTCAAACAAAGCATGTAATGAATGACGTAGTATCGTAAGATTTTAATAATGTTACTAGCGCCTCTGTAATCAATCATTTGTGTCTTTTTACGTCATAGGATCATTCCTGATGACTCCAAGTGGAAACAGTTGTTGAACATTACTTGAATGCATTACACTCTACAAATATCCAAACCATTCAAGTATACTACAGAGATCATCCACTTTGGATGATACCACTGACTTTAAACACAGAACATTACAAAGATCAAAAGGAAGATTTCAAGATGGAGAAAATGGAAGTTTTATCAGATTTTACACCATCAATATAAATAATGTAGGTCTTTAAGATGATTATTCCTTTAAAGTGGTAAATCTTGATTACATCAAAAATAGACTGTACACAAAGTGTAAGGCATACTCCCTCCATTGCCTTGAGATAAGGAGGTGAGAGTGTAAAACAACCTCAAAATTTGGCAACTAAAGAAAATCAAACAAAAATAATAATGTAAACAAGAATTATGGATACGACAGGTATCAATGTCAGTAACCAAGTTGATATAAGTGAGGGCTCTCCAATGGCTCATACCAAGGAAATGAAAACAATCATTTTTAAATCAGCACATCCCAAAGTGGACACGGAAGGTGAAATTTCAGTCTGTAAAGTGTAACACCTGCATGAAACAATATAAATTCACTGCATGCTTTATCCTTGCAATGTGCAATTAGCAATGTTCTCAAACAGGGTTCAAAAAGGAATTATAAAGTAAATATTTAATGCTCACATCAAACCCAAGAAGGAATTCAAGAAAGAAAATTATAAAACCATGGATGTCCTTACTTGTATTTTTCTTGTATTCAACCAAATTGAATTACAGATGGGTGAGAAAATTGCTGACATTAAGCCCTAATGACATGTGTAGCGTGGGTACTTGCTGTTTGGTCTACCCCCAGAAAATTAAACAATATTCCGGGTGTCACATGATCAACAAAGGCCCCAAATCTGCCTTCGCTATCTCCCAAAACACAATGTTTTCGGAGATAGCAAAGGCAGATTTGGTGTCTTCGTTGATCACCTGACACCCATAATATCGTTTTTTTTTTCCGGGGGTAGACCAAACTGCAAGTAACAGAGCTGCATGAGTAATGCTCATGAGAGAATGTTGGGCCTTAAAAGGTGGGTGTTTACACTTCGACCTTGTTTTTCAAATCAAGCATTGAAATGACATACTTCTGTTGTTAACTCTAAGATACTGCACATCTACCTCCAGAAAATTCTTAAAGGGACAATCCTCTCACCCCAAACTACACTTCTAGTATAGGGTAACAGAAACTCTCAATTGGCTCAGCTTTTTGATTGACTGCTAATTCAAACAATGAAGAGTACCAAAGCTTATATTTCACAGCATGAACTGTTCTGAGAGTGTTTTGATAATACACATTGAATTTCTATCCTCACCCTGAAGCAATAAAATGAGATTGTGTCTGAATGAGGGTGAATTTCAGACAATTGTGGTAGGGGCTTAATTAAGAAGGTTGGGAGAATTGGTACTGTTTGGGATGAGAAAATTGGGCCTTTAAGGAATGATTTGTTTTTCCATGTATAATGTGACTGGAATTAAATTCAGTGGCTAAATTAGAACCAAATGAATCTTGAACCATGGAAATCAATTCAGATTTCTTAAGTGACACGTGAAAATGAAATTTGAAATTTTCCACACAGATCTGTCAAACTATTCATATTTGGGTAAAAAAACTTAAAAAAATAGACACTTTTTGTTCAAAAATTAGCCAAAAATGTGTTAATATTTACAAATAGGCATTACTTCCTTTTTTTTGGGGGGGGGGGGGATATTTTCAGCAGTGAGGAACACCCCTAGTCACTCTTTGGGCTGTGAACACCTGACAGAAATCTCGAGGTCAGTTTTCTACTTGCAGTTCTCCACAGTTAAAACATCGGACAAGTCATGAGACTATCTGCCAAGTCATAACTTCAAGTTTCAAACAGATGAATTTTCTAATGCCTCCTATACTTGTAACACATAGCCAGTGCTTTCCAAGCACTTGGTTAAAGATGCATGGCCTTGGCAACTTGAAGACTATAGTAATCAACTATGTAAACCATGGACTTGTGTACTGTTTCAACAGATAGGTAGGGCAATTACCTGTTCATTAAACTTCACATGTCCTTACATGGCCTTTTTACATGTAATCAAAAGTATACCATGTAAATTATCATGTGCAAATTCACTTTTAATTTTTTTGTTCATATAGTCACCTGACCCACAATAAATTGTAGTCAGAAAGTCATGATGTCATTTTGATGATTTATAACAAGTTCCACTTAATGACTTAAACATCTGCAATTTCCCCTACTCAAGTCCTACCTCTCTTTTAAAATATGTTTTACTTTCCAGCTACCTCCTTGGCATACATGTTGGACACAATTACAATCTATACTATAAAATTATCCCCATAGCAATGGTAGGCACCTATCCATAACTAAAGCAACCATCCATGACATGTGCAACCTCCACACGACAATTTGGACGATGTAAACTGCCCTCCTGGGACAAGAGTAATCACTTTGGCAGTCTCATCAGTACTGCCCTCCTCCTAACCAGTTTGATAGTACAGTACTAAAGCCTTGGGCCATTATTTAGGTGACCCAAATAACCATGCGTGCAACGAAGCAGAGCTTGAAAACACATTGTTAAATTAAGTGTAGGTTATCCAAGAGATTACCGGCTTGTGAAATCGATTAAGCAAATAGAGCTGGTGACACCTTTCAAAAACTGGTTTCGGCTACTGTTTGGCAGTTCTCTGAAAAAATGTTTCATCACAATGTGTGTCAGTGCCCTAGACTATGATCAGGGCATGAAGGTAGTGGTTTCATAATTGACCTTTGGGAGGATATTTGATCATGTGAAAGCAGTTCATTACCTTATGGCAGTTCTTCTTTGTAACAACATAAAAGTTTGTTCAAAAGCATGATTGCAAGGGAATATTACTATAATTAATTATCAGAATACTCATTTCTTCCAAGTACTGATTAAAGACACTTTACTTTCAGGTTGAAGCCACCTCCAAAATGTTTTATTACTTCAAAGATTCAAAGTGGACAACAGAGAAAAATTACGGATTGTGATAAAGGTTGTCATCCAGGCCACCTGCAACTGTAAGCTAAAATAGAAGTTCCCTACAGCAAATATGAAGAGGCAATACAAATAATCAGGAAGGTTTGATAGAATTCAGATGGTTCTGGAGTTCAAGTGACTCAACTATCCTTGATAATTATGACTCAAAATGGAGACACATACAACTGAGAGGATTACTGAAAATACTACCAAAAATTCTCTCAAACCACATTGTAGCAAAAACACATCCAAATAAAATTTAGCCAGGCAAGATGGAGACAAAAATAGGAGAGAGGACCCTTTCCCAGAGTCTTATTTCCACTTAGTTAAAGAAACTTGAGCTGATCAGTCAACCCAGCAAACAAATCAAACAACAAAATCAAAAGAAGGTTCAGATAATCTAGGATATGGGATCTCATATTTCATATTAAAATCACAAGGGAAGAGGGGGGGAGGGGGCGATGGGGTCTATCTTTCCCAACAGAGTGTGCATAGACTTTACTTACCCACTCTTGGCATATTCATAACATGCATGTTAGGAATGTTAAGTAATGAACAATAAACATGTAAACCACACTACTATATCTTTTTTAATTTCACGATAATTTGTAAATGCAACATGCAATCACACTGCCTATTGAATCATTACAGTACTTAATAGTATAAACCCCCATATGTAGCATATTATGGTTACCTTTCATACAGCTAGACTTCCACTAGACACGTATACCTCCCCCAATTCTACTATTGCTGTAATTACAGCATGCAGAGTTTGTTTATGACTTAATGGTAGAGAAACCTAAGCAAGACTGATTTGCAGAGAGGCTATTTGCAGAATTCTATGTCATCCCAGTGTTATTGACAGTAATGATGGTGTGTCTACATGTGAAGTTGCAAATTTGTTTGACATTCTGCTATGCCTATGGTATCAGTGTCCCCAGGACAAAAAGATAAAACCTATAAAGTCACTGACAGCAAGTAACATCAGAGGAAGCATAAAAATGAAGTAGATGAAACCTGCACCTAATCTATACTGTCGTTAGGAAATTTTACTGTAACAAATATGCATAGTTCCCTACTGATTAGTCCTGTAATACCTGCCTAATACAGTACTTGCAAGCTGACTGCTGCAAATAACTATTTCACCAAACTTTACACATCATGACATTATAGTCTTCCAAATATTAGATGTGGGACATAGATATTACTATTCTTGACTTTGATGAAAGCATCTCATCTTATAACTAATGTCATCTAAGGTAGATGACTTAAATTATTTAGAAGCAAGATTTAATTTTACTCCATCTTTCCATGGAAAGATGAAGTAAAATTTGCATGATGTAAATGAGGATAGTTTACATAGTACATGCACAAACAATAGACTGTTCTAATGCCAGCAATAGTGTAGCCAAGATTTCTCTCAAGGGGGGCTTTGTTGTGATCGCTTTCCTGGGGTAAGAGTGCAAGGAAGGGGTGCTTGTTTTTGTCTTTTTGTTTTCAACATTCTTGATATGTAGCATCCTTATATGCCAGATATGCTACCTTTTGAAGCAAAATACCTATCTTTAGAAATTATAACATTAAAATTGGCTCAAGCTTGTTCGTTAGATTTAGTTTTACGGCCCAGTTTCCAACCAATTGGTTCAAGTCGAGCAAGCCATGGCCTTTTTTCCAGATGTGTCTCACTGGCTTGTTTTCCCTACTCCATTACTTATTCAGAGAATCATGCACAATAGCAGAAGGTTCCATTTTTAGAGTCTCTGGTATGACTCGACCAGTGAATCTAACATGGGCCATCCGAGTGAGAGGCGGATACCCTAACATTAGACCAAACACATGGTCACGGGAGGGGCAATAGTCTAATGCCAATAATGCCAATCTCCCCCCTACCCCCATCTAACTGCTATGCTACTGGATGAAGGATGTCTACAAATGCAAACATTCAATTTGGAATGCAAATTAAAGACTATAAACAAGACAATTTCTACTATATTTGATTATGAAGTACGACATGTACCCTACCCTGTAGCAGTGTGGAGTTTTGTGGGTTTTGTTTACAGAGAATAAGGGCATGCTTGATATTTTTTCCTTACAGTATGCAGATTCTATCACTTAATGACACACAATACCTATTCTGTCATTGTTATCATTACATGCAACCTTGTCAATTACACCCCAAATTTTTTTTTTAAACAATGGAGTATTTCTGGAGAAGATGGTGCTCTATCGTAAACTTGACAGCTCCCTCATAACAAGAGTAGCATGTTCTTACATAATTTCACACTCCACCCGATGTACTTCTGAACAAAAATCCCAACTGGAAAACAACATCATTTTGTCATTTCATTTTCAAAAGAGCTGTGTTAACTATTACAAATTTGTCAGTCTAGCACACCCAGATAGTTTTAATGAGGGCTCCAGAGCCTGCTCTTTTCCAGGTACCACATGGAGAATACTCATCAATAAACAGTGTGTAAAATTCTAAAAGTACAGCTAAGAAAATCATGCCCTGCCAGGATATCGGCAAATGAGATTCAATGAGTTACTTCCCCTTCATTTAGGCCCCTTCAATGTTTTATCTTGAAGGGCCCCTTCAAAACATACCTTCTGGAATAATGAAACCCAACGGACCACTCCTGCCTAACCACGTCAATCTGCGAACATGCCATTTTACTTTTACTTTCTATGAACCAGGAATGTCCTGCAGAAGCAAAGGTAACGACTCCTTGTGACTTTAAAGTCATGTGAAGAATTGAACAGAAGGTAAAATGTTCCATCCCTGCTGTCAATTCAAACCAAACCTTGTCGCTGACATTCAAACCACAACATTATCTAATGACTTCAAGGTCGGTCTACTGTCGCAACTTTAGTGTGAGTTTTCACACACTAAAACCAATCAACTTGAACTTTCTATTCTAGGATTAAATTAAATTTGTTCAAGTGACTATAGTAAATTGTGTAAGTGATGCTGAATAATGGCATCATTATTACATACAAAATTGAACCCATTCAAGTGCTTTAATCCAATTTCCCAGGTTTTACGACTAGCATCAAATTTTGTCCAGCAAGCTGTCCCAGGTGTCCTGGTGAGTGTAATCATTGCAATGCCAGCTTCCTTAGAACTACTTAGTGATGATGACATACCACTGAGAATCTTTTGCAAGGACACGTCTGAACAAATAGCCACGTCAGAACCAAACATCTGATTGGGTAATAGTCACTTCAAAGAGGGATCACTATCCTGGTTTTTATTCCAGAGGGATGTAAGTGCAAAAGGGGTAAAAGATAGCTATGCTGGTGTTTTGGTAGCGCCTTTTAAAGCAAACTTAAGTTTGTAAAATAATGTCAAAGTTCAACATTACCTAGTTTATCAGCAATTCAGTTATTAACTTAACTCCAAAACCATGACAACTGTTAACATAGGTTATAGTGTAAAATTTAAACAGTCACAGCAGTCTTTAGATCAGCATTATCATATGCATAAGCACTATAATATACATAGACAAGCACTAGCACATATACTATAAAAAACCTGCAATATCATATCCACCACCACATGCATATTCACAATAATATACATATGCATTTCTTTCTTATCAGTTAGCCCTGGTTCACATGTTTGTAAGGTAAAAACTATTTTCACTGTCAGTTAAAATAAAGACAACACCCCTTTCCACACTGGTACCCCAGGACCCCTTTTATGACCATAATAAAATGTTCAACGTGACTGAACCGGAAAGACTATAAATCTATGCTTGAATTCCAAACCTATCAAATTTCTTGTTGCAAAATATTCATCTTCATTGGATGACCTTTTATCAGAGTAAGTTTGGAATTATTGCTCTTATGGGCTGGTGGGCATTGGGTAATTGGTATCTCACGGTTCATGGTTAGGTCAAACTCTGCTGATTGGTACCAACCTACCATTCATTCACCTGTATGGAAGTATTATCAAGCATTGTACAAAACAGATAAACAGCTGCATCCCTCAAACGTTTTCAAAAAAAAAAGGCCACAGGTCACAACTTACTCCCTTGTAATCTTTGCCAAAAAAAAAAAAACGAATTCCCTTGCAATCTTTGCAAAAAAATATGAAATAGCCATTTGACGTACATTTTCTAAACTGGGATATCTATTGAATATGCTTCTTTATTTCGAACAAGTGAAACACATTTTGTAAAGGATTAGCCATGATGCTGTCTTTATTGCCATGCACTCAACAGACTTGAACTGCCCCTGCACCTATTTTTTACTTACACCTCTTGGACTATTTATTACCAATATTCCCCAAGATTTTGCACATTGTAAAATAATGAAACATGTCAAGAACCCTGCTAAGTAATTTTGTCACCTAACAGTAAAAATCAATTTTACAGTGTTACATAATGGATAGAGGAAGTAGAAGTGAGTACGATGACTAGAATTCTCAAGAAATATTACCTGAGAACATCTATATTTGCTTTCAGACCAAAATACCCCTATCTCCCCTGAAATTGTACATACTATACCAAAAACCACTAGCGAACAAAGACAGTAAACCCTTAACATTATCTGGACAAATCTGATTGGATTACATTTTTACCAGGACACCCCCTTAGGGAGCTACTCAAATTACACAACAAGACAAATTTGATAAGAAAATATCTTGGCCTTTTTTTTCTCAAATGCCATGAAGTGATTAGAACTCTTCAGGATCCATCAGCACATGTTAGTTCTCCTAATCCAATGAAGCACTATGACATCAGTTTCGAGACGATAAGGACAAAGAGGGAATACTAGTTTCCACCCTGCTGACCACTTCAAACAAGTGGAAAGTCATAGTGTTCATGACAAGCACTGACTGTTTTAAACATCCTGCCAAGAGGTTTAAGAGGGAGAAAATTTAATGAGGAGAAGCAAATGGTTTAACATGGGTATTAAAAACATCCATCCTGCCAAGGGGTTTGGGCCTTTTTAAGTTCCAAGGAAAAGATGCTAGAATTCTCAATTCTTAATAACAAAAAAAAATATACATCTAGTAAACATGAAACAGTCTCATTAACAATTCATCCTACTAGTTTCAATAAAATGTCATATATGTCACACATACTAGACCACCAGTTGGGGAACATCAGCTACAATGCATCCTAGGATTGAAAGTTTATCATAACTGAGACTGCTAATTCAAGAGTAGCGATTTGGTATTGATATTACAATTTGTGGTTTAAGTCACAATTGTTCTGACATCAAAAGCCAATTAGACAGCCTTTGTAAGAAAACAATCTTTCAAAAATTATATTTTCAACTTTTAACCAAAAAGTTGAACAACTGAGATTTAAATGTTGTTAGGAAGGAAATAGTTGTTGCTTTTGTCTTTGACTGTACACATGGATCTTTTGTTGTTACAACAAAATTGTGCCCCAATTGATCTGTTTTATTAACAAGGAAGTAATTAGTGTTTATCTTTGTATGAAACACTGGTTACTATCTTGGAAGATTCATCTCTTGGAAGGTGTTATAGAAGTGGTCAGCCTTAGGTCTGTGCTAGATGTGAATACATGCCCCTAGCACCAGGTCTACAGATTTAAGTCAATTTGCATGGCCCCATGATTACTCAATAGAGGGATTTTTACATCAGATCTGAAACTGGGAAGTCTAACCTAATCAGTACAGCAGATTGAATTACATTTAAGTCTTGTCTATTACTTTGATCACCCTCACTGTATGAATGGGTGCTTTGGGGGAAGTGACCTCCAAATGAATCATGTTGAATTACTGTTGATATTCCGAAGCATTTACACTTTACCAGTTTACACTTCAAAATTTTGATCACCTGCATGTGATCTGAGCTTACATAACCTATAAAGCTTTAGATAAAATAGGCCGCTCTATCACATCTTGCATGCTGTTTGTATGATAAAAATCACCAAATTTATATGGCAGTCACTTCATTTCATCATGGATGTATTTCCACAATTTCAAATCTTTTTGATTCTATTTGTACAAATATGCTATTTGGTGTATTTGTGTATTTATTCACCACCATTAAATAATGGTACATCCCTCAGATCATCTGCATACTACATTTTAAACTGAGAGAAGTACTGCAACAGCTAGAGGCAGAGTTCAAAAGTCTGTAGGCTGAGTTCAAAACTCTGTAGGCAGAAAGAACCTTGACTGAAATGTTTTACAAGTTACAAATAGATGGAAACATTACTTGAAAGATGCTTTAGAATTCCGTTGACCACAAACCCGGCAAATGGGGGTTTTGAACAGGGACCTTGGATTGGTATCAATTAATAAATGCAGTTGGAAGTCACCCAAGCATGAGCAAAGATAAGGAAATCAATTGTTCTGCTTATTGAAGCAAAAAACTCTTCCTGCTTGCTAATGCGAGAAAGCAGAGAATTACAGGGAACTATTTAAGGTTAATCATGGTTTGTCAACTTCAAAGTCCTAGTCCACCTCATGAAGGTCAGAAGAGTGAGATGAACCTCTATCACAAAGCCTTTATGTAAAATCAGACCAATAACCTATGAATAATGCCTCTTTTTATTGGACTCCATTCTTAAATTAACACATGATTGACTGGTCTTTTTCAAAAACATTTGATACAAATCAGGCTAGGAATAATTTCCGTTGAACCATGCCTCTACAGAATGCAATGCTGTGTTTAATTCCCAAGTCAGTGTGAAATTCCTTTGCACCATGTGTGGTAACAGTGTAAACTATAGCACACACCACAGAAGTGGCTATACCTGCCAACAAAGCACCACAGCATTAGCAGCTGTGCCTTCGGTAGAAATAATTAAAAGGTCTTGTGTACCTGTCTGTTTGGTTAAAGCTCAAGGACAGGTAAAGTATTGATTGACAGTATATCTTGCAGTACCAGGTCATTGCCTGGCAGTGTCTTGAGGCTATACAGAAGCTTCAATGCTGTAAATAGTATGCCAGAACTGAAATAATTTCAGATGAGCTTTAAAGGCAGTCATTCATCACCCCAAACTTCAATTTTACTGGTAGTCCACAGAAATTCTTAAATGGCACAGCTCTTTCACTGGCATGAAAAAAGCAGAGTGGCTCATATTAAATAAGCATGTACTGAGAGTATTTTGATTACACATTATGGCCTTGCATGCTCAAGATATGCCCTGAAGCAAGTAGGATTGTGTCTGGGTAAGGAGCTAAGATAGGAACTAGGGCTAAAAGTAAATAGGTTAGGAGAACTGGAATGATCACTAAATTATAAGGAAGATGAAATCTCCTCAATCTAAATTGCAACCTGTCATCTTACTTCAGGAGCTACTTGCTGCCTATAATTATGTGACAATATTATGTTGCACATTTGTTAAATATGCAGACTTATCCCAGGTTACCTTCAATATATGCAAGGTATAATTTCTTGATGAGAAATTCAAGTTTTTGAGACAAATTATACAGACGATATGTAAGACTTGACATATTTTTATTTAATTAAGTTGGGTTACTCCCCACTCCCTTTGCTTGGTGGTTAGAAAAATGTCAATAATTGACATTGACAGTACAGTAGTTTAGAGTGGAGACATCATTACATATGTCTCCCTGTACCCAATTTACATTAATGGTACTGCCAAAATATTCCATTCATATGATCGGTACCTACATTTCTTCTGCAATGTTAATTATATACTCCTAATCAAATGTTTTATATTTCAGCAATCATGTGCTGTAAATCTGCATCAATACAATATCAACCTTTCCTGATATTAATCACTTCTAATCATAATAATGTTTGCCTAAATTGAAGGCCAAGTCTTCTCATGCCAGACAGTTCTATTTTTCCTTACCTTCTTTCTTTAAAGAAGGGTTCAAGTTTTGATATGTTGGAGAGGTACTCAGTCCAAGCATTTCAGTGAAATCTGCATTGAAATCCAATGCGTGGTTCTCAAGCTATGAGCAGGTAAAGTTGTCACATTTTCAACTAAAAGTGAACTTGAAGCAAGCACATATGACATCATATCCCCACATTAATGGACAGTCTTTAATTTGTTTTTCTTTAAAATTTACAGCCAATTTTCTCCTTACCTATCCAATATTGTCAGAATATAATTGAATATAAAAGTGATATGACAAACTTTGCATTTCACACAGAGAGGTATTATTCCTATTCACTTCACATGTACCACAATGAAAAGCTTCATGCAATTTCACCTCAGAAAGCACAAATCCATGCCATAAATGGACAACACAAGCTTCAAATATAAAAGGGGGAATTCTGTCTGTGACCATCTTCCAAAGAATTTTGAATACATATAGCTACACCACTTGCATAGCTCCTATGCCCTCTGAGGAAAACGTAGGGCACCCAGGCTCTATATGGTCATTGTGCCAGTGTGACATATTCTGCCAGTGTAGAACCCAAAATGACACTTGTTTGCAATGGCCAGTAGGCACCCTAACAATTCCTATCCATAGGCAGTGTAAACCAAAGTAGGCTACTGAGTTGCAAATTAGTGTGCTCCATGTAAGTGTTTACAGTGTTTGTAAAAAATTTTCCAGCAAACAGGGACCTCTGTGTATAATGTTGGTCCTGCAGAATCTATCTACTACATTAAGCATACATCTCATGCCATGAGAACCTTCACAACCATTTTAAGGAGATGCTGCTTGTAACAAAGTCAACTGAAATGTGATAGGCATATAGCAGGCATGTAGCCAGGATTGTGTCATGGGGGTGGGGGGTGGGGTTGGGGGGGGAACGACATAAGGGAAAAGTCAAAGGATAGAGATATTTTAGGTGTCTTTTATGTTGCAAGTTTGGGTCATGGGGGGTTCTAACCCCCCCCCCCCCGGGGCTAGGACACTGGCATATAGTATCCAATTTTGGGGCACATGCAACTTTCTTATCATGTTCTCTGAACCTCTGATCCTTCAAATGAAAAATCCAATACTTTAACAGAATTTTGGGTTGTTAAAAATGCCCCTTCCCCCCATCCTACACTTACACACCTATAAAACATACTGCAACCACAATCTCTACACATGCTAATGCTAAGGGTACTAGCCTTTCTTATAAATGAACAAGCCGAGGTAATAAAAAATTTAACCATGCTGTCAATTCTTCTGACTATTCATACCAATCCATGAATGTATCTATGACTACTTGTACCAATATATGAATGTATCTACAAACTGAAGTTGTGTCTTCTTCAATAGCAATCCTGCAATACCTAGGCTTTAAATCCTGGTCTACAAATGTAAATAATTTCAGTTTCTTTGTTTACACATTAACATTTACAGTCTCATGAAAAATACCAAGAAAACATGTCGTACTGTGAAGTCAAGTTGACTTTGACTGTAAGCCAACACTGTTTCTTTTATCTTCACACCAAACACACAATCAGGTAACGCAATAAAAAAAAACCCGACCAACCAGAGCCAACATTGGAAATACATTTCAACAACTTTCCACCCAATATCTCTCTGTCTCTCATCTGTCGTCTTAGCACATCTTCTAAAAATATCTTGCCAATTTGAGGTGAATAGAGAAAAGGCAAGCAACATCCTCTGCCACTGTCATCGAGGATGTTCGGAAACGTCGCACAATCAGTTACAGCTAATTATGTACACTTGAGCTGCAAGACTAGACAGCCAGATCTCATGCTTCTAGCAAAACTGTATTGGTGCATTCACAGCTATGTGAGTACATTCTCAGTCAAACCTATCTCTTTCTTTGAAGTGAACAGAGTGATCTAATTTACCTAGAAAGGTGTGACGTCAAAGTGAAATCTAGCTACTAAACCCTAATACAACCGTTTTTGTACACTTAAACATTGGTGAACATATTGGAAGCAAACTTCAAGGAAGCTGTGTTCCCCCTAAAGAAGTACTTGCATCTAGTTATAGAAAACCTTCACAAGATTACCTTAAAGTTTACAAAAAAGCTACACATACAGCATCTAGCTTTCAAGTCTATCAACACCTCTATCTCAGCAAAACATTTCATAAAACCCATGCACTTATATATGTGCCAAAAACCTGGACCTGGGCCCAGAGTAATTCACTTTCACAGATGTAAAAAGGGGGTAGAAAATACAGGAAAATTAGATTCCCCTTTCAGCCTAATTAAAATGCATCCGAGCTATCTTTCTAAATTGCTTTGTAAATACATTACTATAGTAAGCTAAAAATTCAAATTAAAAGATATAAGTAATTCAGAGTATTATCAGTTCTCTAATTAACATCACAATACTACTCCCCTTATCCCCTGAAACCCTAAACCTGCCTCTGCAGCTCAGATGTTATATTTGTTCAGTTCCACCTTGTCAACCCTTCCACACTTTGACATCAAGCCTCTTCCTCCCCCTTCCTCATGGTTTGGGGTTTGCAGAATATACCCATGGTATTCCCCACCTGTTGCAAGCCTTGACAGCTGAGGGGAGAACTCTAACTGTATTTGCAAATCATATGGACTAAACTTGAGCTATTTGAAACCACTTTTGAAGTTAATCTACATACTATGTTAATACTACATAGCACATTTCTGTTAGTTTGTCAAGTAACTGCATCACATCTCTTCATTATGGTTTCATCATCCTGACCGTTCGAACCTAGATATAACCTCGCCACTCATGATGAAAGAATCCCTCTACCTTTATGAGCTTTTCCTTTTTTTCATAATTGCTTTAATTACAGGGTCATAATTAGGTGACCTGTTCAAAAAGATTTAGTCCTTTTCAATCAAGAAATAAGCCAACCAAATAAAACCGACCTCAAAATAAACTCCATCCTTAGACTTTGAACTTCAAACGCTTGCTTCAATCATGGAGTCTTGAGATTTTTGTAATTCCTACATTCACAATACTAATTTGGTAGCTACCCAAGATTAACAGTTGAAAACCATAAAGTTATACTAACTTCTAACCGTAAATTGTGACCATCTTGATATCAAATTAAAATCTGCATATTTGCATTCAATTTAGAGCAAACTTCCAAAGTTTACATTTTATCTCTTAGGTGGGCATTCATTGGAAACCAGCAGAACTGAACTATGACTGAATAAATGACAGGTCCAGATAAAACATTGTTCTTTGCAATATTTTATAGCAACTGAGGGTTATGTATAATTGGCTCAAGAATTCCGATGTCTTCAACTAGGTTCCATGCCTGCATTTCCTACTACTGTATTCCACTATAGCATATTATTACATCTACAAAACTTTCACAAGGCTTTTAGTTAATTCACAGGTCAACTTTTTCATCTTCATGTTGATGGTAGAGCACAATTATATGACAGGCTTCAATTTTTCCTGCTAAACTGAAAACATTTCAGCATTAACAGTGGTGAAAAAACAATAGGATCAAGTTTGCTGATTTAATTCCCACCTTTTAATTGCTTTCAACTGTTTGAGAAGGTTAACAAATTTGAAAGGTAACCCTAATCAGGTAAAATGTAGTGAACTTTTAATATTTTTTCAAAAATGAAAATTATTAGCAAAGATGACATCATATATTTTCACAACCGCCAATTTTTAGTAATTGTTCAGTTCAAACTAAACCAAAATCCACAATGAAATGAGCAAAACACACACATACAAACTGTTACTGCCAAGTTTCATTCATCTTTATTTGTGTCTTTTTATTGACAATGCCCAACTATCAACTGGGTGGCCGACCCCTTGTGTTGCATAAAGTTAGTGATTAAGGTACAGTATAATCAGAATGTCCCTAACAATAGATATTGCAACTTCTTGAACATATGACCCTAATTTCATCTCCTGTTACAAAAAGACCAAATTCTACCTTTAAAGTGACTTTAAGAACAAAACTAGCCATACAATATTTTGGGGGAAAGTTTTTCTACTTATTACTTTTATGTCATAGCCAGTGCCCAGCAATGTAACTTGCTGTTCAAATACATCAGTTAGGAGAGAATTACAGCTGTTTATCACTGCATTATTGAAAATTTGAGTACTAGGGCATAAAATTTGACCTTGTTAAATGGATCAATAAGGTTAAACTTGACCTCAGTTCACATTCACATCTTTTCTGTTTGACACTGTCTAGTTAGAGTTACTCTATAGACAGAGGGACACAAAAAATTTCAAAGAAAAAAAAAATGTACAATGAATGTACTGCCTCTGTGCTTCTAAAGAGGAAGACTGGATACAAAATCTATTAAACTGGAAACAAACCTAGAAAAAAAGGATGAGAAAACATGGGAGTTCCTACAGTGTGACCAGTTTGAATGGGAGGGAGTCTGGGGGAGGGTGCAGCAATTATGTTCAAACTTTCACAGATGCTAACCTCCAAAGGGCATTGTTTCCCCTGTAACCTCCCCCCCCCCCCAAAAAAAAAAAAAAAAAAATGTCTGTTTCACCTAGCAAGCTGTGCTACAGTTTGTCATTGTGAAATTACTTGAATGACACCAAAGACAATACGTGACCCAAGCATATCCTCCTTATTTATATTGACATAGCATCACATGACTGCTTAAAGCACCACTGTAATTCCAGCAAATTAGGCCTCCCAAAGTGGCAACCACACTATGGTGAGCATGTTTTATTTATGAGAAATCTCTAATGTTTCAAACCTATGACATGATTAAAAGAAATTTAATTTTATGAATCCTACATACTGTACACTGATTGACTTATACAGAGCCATGCATTTTTGTCAAAACTTTTACAAGATTCTTGCTTCAAAGCTTGCATACAATTAAGTGTATGCTAAACCACTTGATCAAGTCAAAACTTCATTCCATTTGTTTTAACATACCGAGGACCCTACACACAGCAAGATGCTGGTACACACAAATAATACAAGTGTGGGTCCTGTCCCATGTCCATACTTTGAGTACTCCATGGGTCTGAAAGGTGAATTGGGGCAATAAGGACAAAATGCCAAATCAAAGGCTAAAGACTGAGATACTGGACAGGTTTTGATTAATAAATTAAACATCCTAGCCTGTAGCAATTAAAGGGTCATAACTGAATTGATATTGATACTGTATCAAGAATGTTGAGATTATACTGGCAACAAATGAAAGTGCTAGTAATTAGCAGTAACTCAACTTTCACAACCATTAGTTTCCCAAAAGGTAAATCATTTAATTTTTTGTACCTTGGCTTGAAACAGTTGCGTGCATATAATTTAAGTGTCATCTGGTCACAAATATTTGAAAACTGAATTGAATTGTTAATTTCTAATTTATGAAACAATTATGTGTATGTAAGATGTGGAAATTGTCAATTAAAGTTTGACTCTATTGCTAATATGTGAAGGAAACTTTGAAGTGAGGTTGATACAGTTTTTGAAAATTTCATGAAAAATTCAATGTTCCACCAGGTATATGGCAAAGTATTTCGAGTGAATAAAATCAGGACACATCTCTCTCTGGTATAAACAAAACTATTTAAAGATTATTTCAAGATCATATGAAGTATTTTTTTTCCTATTCTAAGATCCCACTCGCTCGTGAATTCTCTATGTACCATGTAGACATGAGGGGTAGAAGCAGCGATGCATACTGTTGCAAGCTGCATTTTCGCTTCACCTTCTGTTGTGACAGAAAGGAAAAGTGTTGGAAACCCACACATCCTATTTTCAATTTTGTTAGTGGTTTTATTCCTATTATTTTAAATTTATCAGCAATAATTTTATGTGACAATGACATCAAATGTCATATGTTTAAAAACCACAATTTTATATTACGAAAAGGCATTTAGTTTGTTATATTGGTTGTTATATTCCTCCCTTGTCTGGTTGCAGAAATCACTTGCAAAGACGAATTAAGCCAGGTGGCAAATAATAACTTTGGCAATGGGTTACCATAGCTACAATCACAACATATATTTAAAGAGCTATGAATTTTTAATCTCCTGAAAAGGATTACAGTAAACTAAGATTGTCACCTTTCCTCTGAATTTAACACAAAGGTTGGCTGCAAGAGTTTTCATTAAGACGATGGCTGTATGCAAGAACAGTAATAGCACTGGACTGGTTTAGAACTACATGCATACTGTAAGACATAAATCCATGCATGCTGCACCAACAGGCTGAACTTGGATTCCAAGGTCCTTTGAAGGCTAAAATGAATTTTATTTATCACCAAAAAATATAGAATTTCATACAAATTTTGTCCTTAATATCCCTTTTACGAAATGATGCCAAAAGTGATTTCGTTTTTCTCTATCTCTTCCTACCCTCCCTGTCACTACCTTCTTAACCCTACATGGATGGCACCATTCAATTTTGCTATAAGGCTTCCCCCTCCCACCCCTATTAGGCTGCTCCCCCATCCCTTCTACCTCTTTACCCTCTTCAACAATGCACTTCTTTCTGGGAGTGCAATGCTCATATATCACACTGAAGCAATTATTTAGTTGTCCTATATCTGTGCAAAATAATTTGCATGTATTAAAGGAATGTCTCACAAAAAAGTTGAAGAGTAATTTCATGCATATAGGTGCTACTTTGAAATAACTACCTCACTTGAATTTTGTAAGAATCAGTCATTTTAAGATGTACTTCTACCTTCATTTGCAAGGTCAATTTGGGTCAAACACTGCAACATTGTCAAACAGGCATCTTTTAATTTGAAAACAAAAGATCCAAAGGGTAGGGGGACACTCTCACTTAAAATTTATCCCAGTTTTGTCAATTCAGAATGCGCTACAGTATGTATTGCATAAATGATATGACAGAATCACTGTCCTAGATGAATCATTCCTCCTGCAATATTTCTACGCATATACACCATCATGTGAACATTGCTGAATCATTTCTGCTTCAATCTTTAAAGTACGCATGCCCACCATTATGTGAAGTTGACAGCCACATATTGAGAGCTTAAAATCTATGAAATCTGACCTAGAAAGAAACTGCAGTTCATTTTAAATGTACTTCTTAGAAGCTGGGTGGAAATGATTTAAGGATCTCCTCAAAATGAAGATGTATGAATCACACACATTATAAAATATTCAACCTCTCCTAGTACCATATACCCCTTCACAAAGAATGATGCAACACTTCATAGCAATAGAAGCAGTGTAAGACTACCTCTACAGATACCGCTAGCAACAAAATCATTTCAGTTCTAGTTTAAACATCCTGGAGTTTTGATTTCAGCTAGAGAGTAGACTGATCACTTATCTCCTTTAGTTCAGTAAGCCTGCACAAGGCACTTGTCGAGGAGGCATGATGTAATTTACGGAGCATTTGAAGAGACCCAACAAGGGCCCCTCACGAGACGATAAAACAGAGAAGAGTACATACACAAAAGATCTGAGACATGACAAGTGGGGAAAATTCAGAACAATTAAATTCCCAATTGGTCTGAAACAGCAATGATAAAAATGATTCTAAAGAAAATAAATTTGATGCAGAGGAATGAGAAGACAACTTAAATGGGTAAAGTGGATAAAAAAGACCTTGGTCTACAGCCAGGATGTACTCAAATGAAAAATAGGGCTTAATAGAAAGTTTTGACATCGAAAGAGCTTGTTACCATTTCTACTTTGTTTACTCCTTTTTCCTCTCTTCTCTTCTATGTAACAGTACACTTGATTCACATGAATCTGAAACATTTACACTTTTGTTCCTGGAGTTATATGTAACAATTTTCCTACCCAGTTCTTTATGCAGACAGTGTCTTTTACATTTACATTCTTGTACAAAGTTGTTGCTTTCCATAATAGGGTTGGCACACATTCAAAATGAAAAATTCAGTGACTTTCAAGGACTTCAATTAATATTTTCAGGACCTTTAAAAAAGATAAGATCCCATATTGCTATCTTTTCTCCTTATAATTAAGAATTTGAACACTTAAAAATCAAAACAGTATCTTCTTCTTACGCTGGTGTTAAAAATTCCCTGATTTTGCTCGATCTTTTTAAAATTTCTCATTTTTCCTGACTTTTAAGGCCTGAAAATAATTTAAATTCCTCAAAACTCCCTGGTTAGGCAGTCTATGCAGGACGATACCTACCCCCTATCACCTATTGTATACCATTTATACCCATACTAACCGTCTGGCAAACTAATAACACCGTACCAACCCTACCAGCTGAGGGCGCTGCTTTCATTTTAAAAAATTTAAATTTCGGCTTTCCCTGACTTCTCAAGATTTCCAGCACCTTTACAAACCATATGTATATTAGCAGAAAGCAGGAGAAGGTGGCACTGTTACATAACATCCTGGAATTAATTAGTCCTCTGTCACATAGTATAATTGACTTCTTTGAAAGACATGACTTTTAAAGTGTTAAATACTTATTTAGCATGGGGACAGTCTAGATAATGTATGCATGGCTAGTGGGTTCAAATTAGGTAGAAGATACAGGCTAGCCGAAAGAGAAAAACTGCTTCAAAAGAGTTACTTTACTCCTGGCAGACAACTGGTCAAATGGTAAGAGCATCAGACTTGCGGTCAGGAAGTGGCCAGGTCATACCCAAGACTTTAAAAACAGAACCTTCTGCCATTGTGCTTGTTAGAGAGCCACAACTGGGAAAAAGGCTGCAGGGCCAGCTCGATCCACTTGAACCAACTGGTTGGGAACTGGGTCGTAAAACTCCATCTAATTAACTAACCTGGCAGACACTATTAAGCAATCAGGTAAACATATAACACACAGTCTCTATTCCAGACAACAATCAAACACCAAGACTGACAAAGAAGATGAAATGAACAAATCAGAATGACACTGCCACAATTTAAGGACTACTGTAATACATGTATACGAAAGTTTATACAACTACTGTTGATGACACTTACAAATTGCCAAAATTCTAGCATAGATTTAATCTAACAAAAGGAATTATTGGTTAACATAATACCAGCTCTCATCACAAATTTGAATGTTTAGTTGATGACTTGCAAATTTTAAGACAATGATTATGAAAGGTTTCACAAACAAAGGAAACTCCTCCAAGCTGTTACAAGAAAGACAAGTGTGCATATTGTGTAATCATATAGTCCCCAAAATATTACACTGATAAATACTGGATAAGTATATTCACTTGGTTCATGAATTTTGTGAGTTTTTGCTGCACTAATGCTGCACCTACCAAGTTCCACACACTTTTTTGTTGCATAGAACTTTTAAGGAAAGAAATTCTGCATATCTACATTAAAACAACTGAAAAGTAACGGCAGCTCCCTTGCTAACCATTAAATCGTCTGCAATGAATGCATTTGTGGCAATGCAGACACAATTTTTGACGTATTGAAACATAAAGTAGTATCTCAAGTGAAAAAATTTAAAAATAAATAAAAAACAGCATAAAAAATTAATTCTAATAGTACAATCCTATCTTCATGGGATATAATTCTTGGGCTGAGATATGAACTGTTAAATTTATTCACTCAAATTAAATTGGTACAATGTGCAATTTGTTACGTCACTGTTGTACTAGTCAAATTACAATGTTTGTATTTCTTTGTTTTTCTGATTGTTACTAACTGTATGAAGGTGTGACAGCACCCTTACCCTTAATAAGGGGTGATGCAATTAAAGAAGCCCAACTCCCTGTGCAACATGCCATGCAAGCAAACAGAGAGTATTCAAGGTCATAAAAACATCTTCAATTTTAAAGTGGCTCATTGAGTTGGTTCATGTAATTCAACAAATTTTCCCAAAGGTAAAATTTTCTACTTATATCAATGAAAAATGGTCAAACTAAGACAATCCCCGGCATACAAGAAATGTTTTATGAGTGAGTACTTAACGATTCAATTCAGTTTTCAAAATTTTGGGACCAAACACTTTTTCAAATTATGCACAAAACTGTTACAAGTCAGGACACCACAAAGTTCTGAAATTTTAACTATTTTCATAACTATTAGATGTAAAACTTGGCTAATCATGTTAATTATTAGCAATTTCAAATAGTAGTACCACTAAACACTTTCATCAAGCTATCAATATCAACTCAATGAGCCCCTTTAAAGGAAAATAAAGCAAGTAATGGGATTTTTACAATATAAGAAACACAAATTACTGGATTAATTGTTTTATGTGAATAAATTTCAACATTTTATATCTTGACTCAAGCATGTCCTATGCAGATGGCAGCTGGACTGTTAAAACTCATTTTTTATGCTGTTTATTGCATCTTTTATTTTTTTTTTTTACTTTAGGTACAGTATAAATGTCAAATTCGTATTATGTGATCCCTTGTTCATAAAAACCGACTTAGAAAGCTTAGAGACTTGATTGAAATGCTGGAAATTCCTCTTATTAGCAACTGTTATGGTGAGAGCTTGACAGCAGTCCATATGAGTCATTTATACTCTCCCAATTCTAGATGGCCTCATAGAGAGCTTATTTTAATGTGTGAATTTCACTGGGATTACCTTTTTGGACTTAATCAGCTCACCAACTGGCTACTAATTAAAGCCCTGAAGGACCGGTTTCATTAACTACAGGACAATTAGCTCAAAGAGTACATTTTTTACATTTTCCACACAAACAGAAAGTGATACACAAGTAACAGTGAGTGGCTAATGAAAGGCTTGTCATGCAACTATTTTGCTCATACCCATCATAAGATGATACATAACAATTCAATGACAGTGGTAAGAAGGGCTTCTTGTATGGAAATACCTTTCAGCTTTTATAATTAGTGCCATTGCCATTCCTACACTGAGAGGAGAAATGTACCTTACATGTGACTGATGTATGATTCAACAAAGGACTGCTGAAAAGTACAAAAATACCACAAAAATCCACGTCTAGACAAATGACCTATTTTGACTTAAGTGTACTCTGTTGCACTACCTCAGGGATACTGTCCCACTTCAAAAGTGCACTGACCAAAAAAATTATAAATATTATAACCTCACAAAGTTTTATTCTTAAGTATTTGGGATTGTTTAAGAATGAGACCTGTGGAGAATATGAAATTAGATGGGTGGACAATAAAAGGGCAAGAGCAGTTGCCACACACTATTTTGAAGTGACAGCTAATCTGAGCTGAAGCTCAAAATTTCCTTCTCATTTGCCTTCAAAGTATCTTCATAATACTTTAGGACTTTAATATCTTGTATTTCAAGGAAAACCAAGCACTTACTCCTCATAATTTTCTCATTTTAGGAGAAGAAATATTGTCACATGACTATCAGGAGCCGATCTGAAGCTGGACAGTTACTAAATTACTTTGAGTTTTGGTGACTTCATTTCCCCTTTAATATTTATTTATAGGTACAAAACTCCGTCATAGTTCAACTCACTGATTAGTGTTTAATTATGCATGTCTTGAAGTTGCTTGGCATTTGCATTAATGCATTTGCATTATTTAATGTTAACTGTATGTCCAATATACTGTAGGTTACCAAGATATATTAATTTGATTCCAATAGTATGTACCTGATGGTTTTGTGATACGGTCAACTTGTATCAGTCTCGGTTGACATGTCACCAGAATAAATTGCAGTGCTCTGTCAAGGTTGTATTCACACATACTCAGTAGATATATACCACCAACAGAGCTATTAGATATATTTATCACATGTGGCATTGTACTTGTCTTCAGTGGAACTATGCTGCATGTGTATTTGGTACATAAAGCCCACAATAACAACACAAGAGAATACATACATCATCCTAGCAGTCCTGTAGGATATACACGGATGTACATGCATACAGCTGATGCTTATTTCTTCACCACTTTGTTAAGTTGCATGAGCCTCATGCAGTCTGTTGTCATCTACACAATCAGGTGGGAGGAGTGGAATCTACCCATGGCCAAACAGAACTCTTTGTCTCCTGGAGTAGTGAATTTTTGCTTAACTCCAGATACCACTCATTTGCATTATCTCTGCCCATCTGAGGCACCAAAGTCTGTCCAATCACAGTCCATCACAGTTTTGGGCAAATGAGGGGGTTGCAGCCCCTTTCCCCCACCCTCCCATCTCATAGGGCCATGAATCTGCACATTTTACACAAAAAGTTAGCTAGAATATTTTGTCAAGGATGCTGTCAAGAACAGACAGTATGCAAGTAATTATGTAAAGTTAATAAATGATATGTTCAAATGTTCGCAAAGAATAGTACTCAAATGGGTCTTAAAGGGCCAACCCTTTCACCCCAAACTACAATTTTGGAACCCGGATACCAAAATTCTCAATTGGCTCAGCTCTTTGATTGACAGCTAATTCAAACAATGCAGAGTGCTAAAGCTTATATTACACAGCATGAACAGTATTGAGAGTGTTTTGATAATATAAATTGAGTTTTTCTATACTCACCCTGAAGCAATAAACTGAGATTGTGTCTGGATGAGGATGAATTTCAGACAATTGTGGGAGGGGCTTCAGTAAGAAGGTTAGGAGAATTGGTACTGTTTGGGGTGAGAGAAATGGGCCTTTAAAGATTCTTCTAACAAGTAACTTGAGAAAATTATTGGCACAGCTTCAAACACAGCAGTAAGACTCCTTCCAAAGAATCACCCATTTGGGAGGCCAAGTTTAGACATTATATAAAGCCATGTCAATCTAGGGTATACACATTAATAAGAAAACTCACGAGAAAAGGTAACATTTGGCTGCCATTGTTACACTTTAGAGTGCTATTTGTCAACTCCCCAGACAAAAAACTAAAACAAAATCCTATGCTTTAGGTTGACTTTGCAATTGTTGGGAACCACCAGCAATATATTTATTTTCTTTCGAATGATAGCTTTATAGTAATCACTGTGAAACACAACGCCCGAACTGTGTAAACTATTTATAAAGACTCACCCAACAATTTCATGATGTATTGTACAATGTTGGAAGAATCAAACGTCCCCTGACTATGTCCTTTACTTTGCTTTTTTTTTTTATTATTATCTGCTTACTCTGTTATTCTAAGTTGGAAATGATATACATACAGTGCATATGCAGTGTGAATGTAAGGTAAAACATTCTACAGAGAAAGAAATTAATGAAAATGACTCAGACTTATGTTTCCATTTTAAAGTTTAATTACACAAATTTCTGGGGACTTGGGCACGTGCAGATCAATGGTGTGTTTCTACACATACTGTGGTAACACAGTATAAATCAAACCTTGCAAGTTTTGATATGGGACTTAAAAATTACCGAAAACTCATTATTCCAGCATGTCAACTTATTCAGCAGATCCAATAATGGCAATAGGGGAGGTTAGTAGTAATAGCTTTAGTAATCACTGTGAAACCCAACGCCTGAACTGTGTAAACTATTTATAAAGACTCACCCAACAATTTCATGATATATTGTACAATGTTGGAAGAATCAAACCTCTCCTGACTATGTCCTTTACTTTGCTTTTTTTTTTTTATTATTATCTGCTTACTCTGTTATTCTAAGTTGGAAATGATATACATACAGTGCATATGCAGTGTGAATGTAAGGTAAAACATTCTACAGAGAAAGAAATTAATGAAAATGACTCAGACTTATGTTTCCATTTTAAAGTTTAATTACACAAATTTCTGGGGACTTGGGCACGTGCAGATCAATGGTGTGTTTCTACACATACTGTGGTAACACAGTATAAATCAAACCTTGCAAGTTGTGATATGGGACTTAAAAATTACTGAAAACTCATTATTCCAGCATGTCAACTCATTCGGCAGATCCAATAATGGCAATAGGGGAGGTTAGTAGTAGGGTTGGGTTGTATACCAGTATTCACATGAATAGCAGTACTGTTGGTTCCAGTTATAAAAGTAACAAAGACATTTGGCATGTTTTGTTGAAAAAAATTTGCTTGTGTCAATTTCCAAGTTGGTAAAAAGCAAAATACAAACCCAGCTACATTAGTCCACCCGTTGTATTTTTTAATTTTTTTTTTACCTGTTTAGGTAGTTTCACCCCAACATTGTATTTTGTCTAACTTGGTGACACTAAATAACACATTCGTGTTGGTGTGTCGTTAAGTCCCATCTAACTAACTTACTAACTAACCCAGCTACATTAATGTACAGGAGGTGCTTTGAACAGTTTAGGCTCCTTCGGACCCAACTGTCCCCATAAAATGAGAATCAGTACTGTCCAAAATACTGGTTCTATTTACTTCACTGTAACAGTACCGCCATTTCACGGTATCATGCACCTAATAAGTAGGAGAAAACTAGAGTATGTGTGGCTTAATTTGTTTTTAAATTTGACAGATTTGTAGTACATTTTTTGTTTATTGCACTATCATTTTGTATCATATTGACATCATTTCCTCCCTTATCACATAAATTTGCATCACAACAATAACAATAAAATGAGTAATAAGCTCATAACCAATTCTGTTTCTCCATCAGGCTGATATACTCACAGTAAAACATTGAACCCCATTTTTTGATTACCCAAAATAATGTTTATAAAAATTGAATCTTTGAATTCTACAGATTCATATCTGAAAGTGACTATCTTTTTGGCCCATTACTTTGCAATGCCTGCACTGGGCCCTGAGATAAATGCTATTAAACTATCAAAGTGGTAGGTCCCTAAATCAGATGCAATATAAATTGCTTGCAATGAAAAATTGTGAACTCAATTGTTTGAATAACTGATATTTGTTTCTTCCACAGAGAAGCAACAATATATTATTACCTGGTTGTGATACATAAAGGCAGATATGACAACTAGGTTAGTATACTACAGTATCTTTGTTTCCATTGTACACCCTCTGATGTCATTCACTCTCTTAGACGTTACTATGCCAACCATGACTGAAGACAGTGTTTGCCTAAACACAAATTAACTGAATATAAGACAACGTCTAACGATAACATAAGCACAGTAATTACTAACACATAGGATGTGTAACACACAATGAAGGAGGCCTAACATTATGTTTACACTGAATTCCAAGTGCTGGAGATAAATTTTCTTGTGATTTGAAATTCTGTCCCTCACCCCACACCGTCTTTCCATATGACATATTTCCTGGCTGTTCAATTCTAAGGAGGCTGTTTGGACTCTAATTTTTTAACTTCTGTATAATTTCAAAGATGACATCTCCACGAACTTTTAAAATGACTATATGTTCTAGAAGATTATTATTTCACCAAAAATAGCTGTTACTTTTTTCCCATAAAAAAAATGTGAGTCATATCAACATGCAGTACAGATTAAACCTGTTAATCTACACAACGATTAACTGTCCTTTGCTCAGAGCCATTGCTTCTTGGTCTTTTGGGTAAAATCACGTAGTATAGTCTTTTCAGCCAGTCTAGAATGGAGCCATACATGACAGATCAATGATGTAAATGGTCTGAGGGCCATGAGGTTAGTCAAGTTTTGCTCTTGAGTGGACATATATAGCTTCTTTAAAAAGCAGTTTAAACTTTGGTTTCGCCAAATGGCCCTTTGCCAGAGGGCCAGTAGGACTTAAGAAAAAGCATATCAACATGTTAGTAACACTTCATTTTACGTTAAGTTTCCATGCAAATGTTTCAAGGTAATTTCTTTACCAACATATTCCCTTAAACTCCCTCGTTTTACCATCTTTAAGTCCAGATACTTACCAAGCTTCTATTTAAATTGTGTAACCCTACTGTATTTACCTACGGTAATCTTTCATCAAGTTATCACCATGAAAACATAGAGCCCAAAGTGCGCCCCCTCATTCTTTAGTGCTGATAACTTGTCAATGGATTATCACAGGTGAGTAGTCTTCCAAGAGAGAGGGTGTCACTTATACACACTGTTACATAGGATACGTTCATTTATCCCTTGGTTTGATATCTCTACAACAATATGAATGATATTTGGCAGGCCAAAGCTAGTACAGTCTTCATTGAGACTTGTTGAGATTGAAAAAATTTTATCTCTCTTTTAATATCCACCTTAAAACACAAAACACTTTAGTCCATGTGATCCTTTTTGCAAACCACATATGCAATCTTTGTCAGACCTTCTATTGCTGCCCATAAAATGGTTTTTACTTTCTAAATGATCAAACTGAAAGAGGCCAAAGCACAGTACATATATATCAATTTTATCCATATTGGAGATATCCTATCTAGGACGAATAAATTGAAATGACCTTTTAACAATGACTTTTGCGAGATAAAGACTGTCACAAACCAAGCAGGTAAAACCACTTGAATAAGGAATGACATATCAAACATCAAAAATAAAACAGCTTTATTCACAGCTTTTGTAAAAAGGACATGTTATGATGTACTGGAAGAATGCTGGTTTCAAGTACTGTCTGTCAGATAATATATACAAGTACAATTGAGTATGGTGAAATGTGTGAAACTGTTGCCATGACAACTGAAGCAGTTTCCCAAAAGAAATAATATTTATAATTCTCACTTAATATTAATCTAAAATGTAGTCAAATTTGAAAGAGAAGTCTCACTTAAGTGCTTCTAAATTGAAAATTTGAAAATACTAAATTTCCAAATATTTCATATGGAAGGTATCTTTGTGGAGCCTCCCAGCTTCCCAACTATTTCCACCTTTGTTCGGAAGCTTGCCACATGAAAAATGTAAAGCTGTGACAGTTCACTTGCTTTCCCTTCCTCCACTCTTTATGCGCTAATTCCATGATGCTTGAAAAAAGAAAAGAAATTCAGCCTAAAATTCATGAAATGAATCTTTCACCAAGAACCTCCTTAATGGAAAATGTGAGCATCTGGAGGGAAATTTTGGTAATGAGGAGGGGGTGGAAAACAAACATGTTTGCACCCCTGCTTTCCAGTCTGCTACAAAAAAGGTGTGACAGGTTTATCCCAGATAAATGACTGAAAATCAGCTATGTAAGAGAAAATATAAACTCTAGCTATGCGATTTCAAATGCCATTTGCATTTTTCCCATTGTTTTACTTTGCAAAACATGTTGAAGTTAGTTTTCAAAAGCAAAAGTGAAAAGGAACATGAATAAAATACTCAGTGAGGTGAAATCAAACATTTAAAGTGAGAGGTAGTGTCTTGCAAATTACTAAAGAGTAAAAATATTATTTATTAGCTACAAAGATTTAGATTATTTCTGAATGAAATGGCAAAAAAATCAACAAGATTGTGTTCTAATTGTTCATGAAACATTCGGATAATTTGTATTGACTGACAAGAAATCCTTCAACAAGCAGGAGATAATTAAATAAGGGGATTCACTAATGACCTTTGTAACTTCCTAAAAATAATACAATATTAATACTCTGCCAATGCCAAATTACATCATAATTTACTAAATGTCAACCGGAATTACAGCTTCGAGCAGTGCACAGAAGAACCAAGTACAACTGAGATGAATATGAGGTATTATTTTTGTGTCATCAAAAAGGGGCATTTCCTTCAGCAAAATAGGGATATGAAATTACAAGCAAATTTTAATCAACCTGTTTGCTTATTCTTTCAACTTACAATGAACAGTTTAAGTGGTGGACACATTAAAATAAATACTGATTTTCTGTATCACAAAAAACAAATAAAACATGCACTCATTAAATAGAACAGTTATACACCGAATAAAATTCTGCACATGCTTGGTCATTCGTATTCATGGTACATGTTTTAATACCCAACTTATCAAATGTCCAAGCAGCATGTTGTAAATCAAAAATAAACAGAAATAGAAATTGTAAACCTCAGTTTCTTCTGAATATAAATTAGCAAACCAACTTAATTGGTCAAGAAAAAGTAATGAGTATATTCTCCAACTGTATCTTAATTTCTTGCAATACTTTGTTTAAAGGTAAAGAGCAGTCCCCGTCCCCCCCAAACTTATTTTGAAGAAAAAGCTAAATAACAAAATTTTTATCTTCTTTCTCTTCAAAGCATCTTTCATTACATTTTATGAAAACTATTGCATATTCAAGGTGAACCAAGCAGTTATTTCTGGTAAATTTCACATTTGAGGAGGAAAAACATCATCACATGACTCCCAACAGCTAATCATGAAACTGGACAGTCTACTACACTTCTTCAATTTAGGATGACTGCTCCTGCCCTTTAAATTGCTTGTAGTGACACAGCAAATATACCAAAGAAAGCAAGGAATCATGCATAAAGTGTTTCATTATTTGCGATTCATTTGGCATGCAAGGTCTGATAGCATGTATTCTGTAATCGGTGAAATGCTTCAATAATTTAGTCAAATTTTGAGGGGCCGGTTGCACCAAATAATGTTGGCCACATTGCAGTGAAACAAACACTTATCAGCTACAATAAATGGGATTGGGTTTTGATATACGTGGTATTTCTCAATGGCATTTTCCACTAGCACAAACTAATGCTTTACTTACATTCTGTCCCACAGACCTTTGTAACAGTCATTTGAAGAGGATCTATTATTTCATTATTGTTTATTTCATAAACTACAAATAACCCTTACTCAAATAGCCTCCCACTAAACAGTCTAAAACCCAATCTTTGGGCAGTTAAGTTGGGTTTTTCTTGATATTAGCACCCACGGTTTATAACAACCACAAGACCAACTGGGTTTTATCACAATTTTATTGATGTTAGTGATGGAGTTGCTTTAAACTGTAAGTGAGAACATCAAGCAGAAACCTGACTTACCCACCCAAAGGTCAAGTTTTGAACTGCTTAGTGGGAATGGATTACAGTAAGGGCTTTTTCACGTAATGTATAGTCTACAAACTAGATCCTGAGTTGTTAATTTGTAGCATTGTTCAAACATCGGGATATCTTACTTAGCATCTCAAACATCCGTATTAATCCCAGACTACATGTACAGCAGAATTCAATATCATCAATAGCAGCAAAAAATGCAAGATGAAAAGTGTTTCAACAATTTTATTCAATTTTGAAAACGAATGTTCCACACTGCCAGATATATTCAAGTCGATCACTACCATTCCTTCTAAAAGCATTTTATCTCAACCTTGGAAGAGAGAAACTAGGGAACAACTTGACCTTCCATGGCAAAAACAAGGAAAAAACTGTTGCTAATCTCAAAAGTGAACTTGGAGTAAACACAACACTATTGATGTCGACGAGCTGCTACAGTAGAGGATAATTAAAGCAGACGTCATCCTGTTCTGTAAACCCATTCTAAGACTGCTTAGGCTCACAAAACATTCTTAATCGAATATGCTGTAAGACTGTCTGTATTGTGATTGCAGTATGTTACTCAATGTCTGACACAGGCGAGGAAAGACAACAGGCTGCACAGATGCAATCATAGATTAAAAATGAATTAAAGACAACGCTTCATTGCAAAACAAGGCGACATTTTGCCACAGGAGATGTTAACAATATGACACTTATGAAACAAGATGCCCAGGAAGGTATGAAAAACAGATGAATGTATAAAGTGCGTTTAATTACAAGTGTGTTTCGGAGAGTGTGGCATGCCAACACAAATTGGTTAATGTTTGGAGGTCTTCCATTCTTTGTGTAAGTTAAGTCCATGTAATTATGCAAGGAGGACAAAACAGGGAAGAAAGAAGTAATTAAGCAAGATTTAAAGGGAAAGAGCAGTCCCCCACCTTGAAGAAGTGTAGTAGACTATCCTGTTTCATGATTGGCTCTTACAAGTCATGTGACAATATTTTTTCTCCTCAAATGTGAAATTTACTAGGAGTTAACTGCTTGGTTTACCTTAAATTTGCAACACTGAAATCCTAAAATATTATGTCAGATACTTTAAAGAGAACCAAAGAGGTATTAAAATTGTGAGATTTAGCCGCTACTTTAAAACACGTTTGAGGCATCTGTTTTTGCCCTTTAAGTATTTAGGATTAGGTAGGAACGTATGAAAACATGATCCCCAGCTCACATATAACTAGATCTGCATGAATTAATTCCATGAACAAAATAAGACAAGGCATAAAGACTTAAGAAGAGAAAGATGTCCCTGTGATACTATTCTGGGCAAGCACTGGGGGCAACTAGCGGGTGACAATTTTTGCTGCCTGCTGCCCGCTGCCCCCCACAGATAGCACAGATCTAACAGTATCAAACCCGGATCTGGCCCGTACTTGCCTGCAGGTGCCCACGGAAGTAAAAGTTGGCTGCAGCCAAGTTTCTAATATGCTCAAAACTTGTTCTGGGTGAGCTGCCGTAGTTTGACGCCGAAAGTTCCGCAGAACACCTGTAGCAGGCCCCTAGCAGCTGCAAGTCACCAGCAGTTAACCCGCTTAAAGAAGGTAGGTTGGTCGTGGACCGTGTAGTAATTTCACCCAAGTGCATAGAGACGCAGCATGGAGGCATGGAACGTGCATTTTGCAGGCAAGGAATGGTGTTGTTACTGCCAACTTGTGTACAGAGAGTCAATTCTGGGGGGTAGCAGGCGAGGAAAGTGAGAGCATGATGCGGGCAAGTTGCTGTCTCCCTGCTGGTATTAATGGACTTACTGTGGGCAAGGTGCTGGTGTTCTAAGACTACATCTGCCATATATATCTGCAATAGGCACACATAAACCTCGCCCGTCACAGGCAACTCCCATGCAGGTGACACGTAACTGGCATGCAAGGAACCCACATTCCCCTAGTGTCAATGAGCTAATATAAAACTCTCTCACAAGTGGCAGGCATGTCACACCAGGGACGGGCAAAACCCATGCAAGTAAAGGAAATAAAAGGATTCTTATGTGGTCACAGTTCACAATTAAGGATGCTGTGTTGAAGAGCAAAATATTCCACAAACTGTCCTCTAAACCCTTCATAACTAAAGACATCTCATTTTAAAGAAGAATGCTACGCAAAACTTCACTTTTCACATGTTTAAAGAGAACTGAATTAACAGAATTTGATGCAACTTCCATTCAAATTGGAAATGTATTTCTCGTGATATCTGCTCTATCACATGACTAAATTTGAGTTCCAAACTGAACTTAAAGTAAGTGTAAAAAAGTGAGCCCTGTGTGTGAATTTGAGCAATGCAAAGTTTTCAATGACCCCTCCAATTTGAATGGAAGTTTCACCAAATTGTGTAGATGTAGTTCCTTTTTCACTTATGAAGTTTCAATATAAGAATTCCCCCTTTAATTAAAGACTGGTTTCTTTTATCAAGAAACACCTCCAGTTCTTGAGTAACAAGGTCACAGAAGGATATTAAGGTATTTTGATATATTTTTGAAGTTTCTGATACGGAGAGCAGTGTTTCTGGCAGGGGGAAAGAGAGATTCCCCCGCCCCACTTTCCGAATGTTTCCAAAAGAATGTGGGTAACATCCCCGCCATTTTCACTTTCAAAAAAATAAAAAAACTGTCCATATTCTGGTTTTTTTTAAGAGGGGGCACTTTTACAGCAACATTTGAACTTGCACTTTATGCCATTTAAAACCTTTCAGAATTTCACCTAACAGGGGCCTTGAACAGGGTTTTCCCTGGGTTTAGAATTGAACGTTGCGCATCTGATGCATCCATAGATGGATCGCCGGCCTGGGGAAGGGGTATAAGGGGAGGGGTTGAGCCCCTCCCCTTTTGGAAATTTTCTGACTTATGCAAGTCACTAGACGCAAAATGGTGACACTTTTAAGGCAAATTAGTCAACACAATTTCTGTAAGTCGACGTAAAATATTAGCTCTGAAACTCACATTCGTACAAATTTTGATCTACTGATAGCGGTCACGTTGGCTTTATATCACTTAATTTCTGCTTCGAAAGTTTTGGTTCATCGACATGGCTTTTATTTAGCGCTGGCACCGGATGATTTTTATCCCCGGTTGGCCATTATTTCGCGCCCGTTGCTCACCAAAATTGACATCACTGGGCCAGCTTGCAATATTTCAAGTTCAGGATAGAAAATATTGGGAAAATTTCTCTTGTGGGATATCATTTTTGTAGGCGTTATATTTTCACTTCAAAAGTGGGGATACAAATCATCCGTTAATACAGTACATTTGTTTGCAGTCGATGTCATATATCCTTTAGTAATTTCGTTCTTAGGCCAACATCATGCTAATTCTATTTTTCATCCCCCAATCACGTCGAAACATTTGCATTCTTTTACTGGGTTGTAGTTGCGTTAATGTTCTGTAGCTACTCTCCTGTATCAACCAAGCCCATGTAGAGCAATCATTCATGATAATCAAAGCAAAACAATTGCACCCGATTAGCGTATCTTTTGGTTCCTTTCGGATATAAATATCCCCATATATTTTAAGCAGTTCTTGTCCAAAACTTACGTCTTGTTTGAAAAGAATCTGCAACTGAAATGCACGTAAGTCAGATCCCCGAAAAATCCACGTACGCAGAGATTTGTGATGTCGTTTCATGGTGAATTTGGCACGGGGCTCGCCCTGCTTCGCTAGCCAGCTATATAAGCATGGGAAGTGCGATCGTCGTAACACAAACTCAACGGGAAAACTTGTCTCAAGACCGAGTATTTTCACACACTAAATCACACAGGGGAAGGCGCAAGTTGTGATTGGCCAGCTAGAATCAACGCAATTGAACCAATCACGCTGCAGGGACCAATTTAAATTTTGAAATGGATCGTATGCATATGATGTCACCAAGCAAAACATGACGTCTTGTTTGGCGAAAGAAACGGACATGCACGAAAGTCAACTGCATGCGTGGGCCAAGAATTTTGCTGCATGAGACCACGTGCATCACTGTTTTTGTTTGCAGTGACGTCGCATGACAACATTGCATAAGTCCTACTGTAAATAACATTACGGAAGGAATGCTAGAAATGACCTAATTTATGCAAGATTATAGGTGCGTTCGATTAAGCGCCTCGAGCAGGCTCGACTGGCTCAACAAGTTTCTTGACTGGACAAAATACGACGTAAATTACGTCAGCGGCTCGATTAGACCACCTCGGAGGGCTGGTTGTTTTGGCCGGCTCAAGGTGTGACGTTTTGATGACGTTAAGATCACTTTTCAGAAAGATCTTTCGTTGGTTGATCCAGTTGAGCCGGCTCGAGCAGCTAAATGGAAACGCACCTAATAATCAACAAACTTGCCAAAGGTTCTGGGAGCTATGTGTACAAAACGTGCACAGACATGTATGCTAAGCTTGGGGATTTGAAAAAAGGGCGAAACATTGCAGCTGGATAGTCTGTACAATGTGTTTTTTACAGCACAGTTTGTACAGCAACTTACACGGCGCTTTCTGCAGAGAAAGCAAGGAAAACACATTGAATGCAATTCTAAATCTAATTCCATGTAATACTACGGGGTTATAGCGGAAAATATCAAACGATCACTTCCATGGCAGGGATAAAATTTTACGTTTGTGATTATCAATGCATCCCGTTTTGGCGGGAAGTTAAAGGATGAATTTTACGAAACTAAGGGCAAGTTTCAAGTATATTTTAGCCCCTTTTTCAGTTTGCAAATAATCAGTGGTAATGATCGAGTGAATGCCAGAATTTATGAAAGCAATGGAGCACGTGGCTGCAAGCAATCATAGATTGTGTTCGTACAGATCTTTTTATGAAAACATGTTGGGAAAACAAGGGTTCTATGACATCATACACATAAGGTACCACTGCACTTATTTTAAGCTACCTCTACGTAAGAAACATCGTGATTGGTTCATTACTCGCGACATCGTCAATGCAGTTTTACTGTGTAGGAATAACGTGTAGAAACCAACCGTCTTGGCATAGAATTCTAATACTCCCATTGCATTTGTGCTACGACCAAATTTCCCAAACTTTTGTTGTAGTCGCGCAAAAAAGTTCAGAGATGGAGTATTTACTGGGGGGGTTAAGACTGCAGTGTACGTTCGCACAACTTCATTTTCCGATTTTCTGAATTGTGGCATAAGTTTTAAGAACGAAGTAACAGGAAATATGTGGGATTTCATCGTAAAGATACAATGACATGGTTCGTTGGTAAAGATACAATGACATGGTTCGTTCCTTTGATTGATAACTTCCCAAATCTGAGACATTAGCCAGCCTCTAACCTGCTAAAACAGGCGTTTGTGTTTTGGTCGTGCAAGTCGTGTTGTGCCGCGTAGCTATACTGCCCTCCGGAGTCAGCACAACAGTTTCAGGACTGATACGAGCCTACGAGGGCATGTTGTTACTTGTTTAGTAATAGGCCCTATGGGCTATACATACAGAGCTCCGACTGGCATACAGTGGTATGTGCGTGAAAGTTAAAAAAGTTAGTTGCAGTTTTACAAATAAGTCAATGATTTTGTCTTTTATTGTATTAACAACAAAAGCAATCATTGACAGAAAGAAGAAAAATTATGGAGACTAGCTGGCAGCAATTTTGAACATCACGGCTGTTTTTTGAACGTCGCAGCCTCCTTGATTTTGAAGCTTGAACGTCGCGGGGCGCGACTTTCAAAAGGCCCAGGGAAAACCCTGTCAAGGCAAGCTGTTGTCCCCATGAACCTGCTTGTTACTTATACCTAGGACAGAACCAATTTGGACATGGGGTTTAGCAGTAATCAGTCCCCCCCCCCTTTTGTGTTTCTGGAAAAACCTCTGCAAAGGGAATTCAACCACAGGAGAAAAACCAGATATATTTACAAACATTCCTGACAGGTAGGGGAACTATCATCACTCAATCTAAGGGATTTCCCCATTCCAGAAACTGAGGACAATCTGTCACAATTTTGCACATAATGTATGCCAACTGTGTTCTAGGGACAGATAGATAATTGTAACATCACTCATTATAACTTGTTTTGGTAGAAGTCCAATATTTACATCACAGCTATCAAACATGTTATTCATTCTCACGGGATGTAATATTTAAAGCTCCATCATATCCCCAAAATTAAGTTATAGCCTAGTTGACAGCATCTAATAGGTGGTACTCTAGCTGAAAATTGATCACCTCATTTTGATCATTCTGCATGAATATCGAAGAAAAGAGCAATTGCTTGATCTTAAAGGTCATGCATGCTAAATTATAGACAAGTCTAATCTAACTGAAGAAACTTTATGAGGCCACTTTCTTTTTTAACATAATTGCTTATTTCTGGTTCTGGTTCTGCTGAAAAAGGTGTAATCTACTTTTATGAGAAATTCTCTGAAAAATCTGTGAAAAAGTAGCGTATACTGCAAACAGAGGTCAACAGCCTAAATGTTGTCAAAGGAATGAAAAATACTAAATATTTTGAACATGATTATTCTCAACCATTCTAAACAGATGTAATTTAAATGCTGTTTTTCACATATCTGTATTCATTACAATAACTACATGGCAGTTGAACCAAAAAAATTGATTTCTTGGTACAAATGAAAGACTATTTTTTGGCTGAATGTACCCACGGACATGCTGATAAACAACATGTTTCATAATTAACTGGCCTCATCTCTATATTTGTGCTTTGGGGCACATCAAACCAGGATCTTTCACTTACTAAAACTGCTGTGTCATTAGTAAAATCTAAAAAGCAGACAGCAGGGCACTGCACTGATTTCTAGACAATTTGCTACCCAGCAGAAGTCAATATTGTTTTTTAAAAAGCAAAAGTCAATATTGTTTTTTAAAAACCCACAGCAATATGCAACAAACCATCTTGACATCGCATAGTTGAATCATGCTCATATTAACTTATTAATTTAATCTGTACCTTTCACAACAATATTAGTTTATCGAAACAAACAATGAACTTTCCAAAAACTGGGTGCACTGGGTGCATGGTCCCAATTTTATGCTAAAATAATACAACAAACTGGCCTCACCCAAAACTGATCATTACCTTTATAAAACAAACACTACGTTGAATCCCCAAAACTCCCTGGTTTGGGAGTCTATGAGCTCCGATACCTACCTCCTATTGACCTATGTATATCCTTATTGCCTGCAATAACCGTCTGGCAAAAACCTAATAACACCGTGGTAACCCCTACCTAATGAGGGCGCGCTATACCCTAGCTACTTCCTTCTACGTTTTGGCCGACCCGTGGGAACTAGCCCCACGGGAAAAAGACAAACACACACACAAAAAAGAATTACCCCCTAAAAAAGCTTAAGCTACACAAAAAGAAAAAGGACCAAAAGGCCCAGTCTCACCTTCGGAGGCCGACCGGGGGCCGGCGAAGTCTTGGACCGGCGTCATTGGTGCTGGAGATGGCCGCAGGTGAGACCCGTCGGAGTCCTAGGGGTCGGGAGGCGGGAGGTAAATAGGAGGTAGGTATCGGAGCTCATAGACTCCCAAACCAGGGAGTTTTGGGGAGTCTATTTCGCTCCTCCCTACCTCCTATTGACCTATGTATCCAGATTAGCACCGAGCGGCAGGCAGGAGGTCCGGACGACGACGGTCTGGAACCCCTAGGACAGCTCTAGCGAAGCCCCCTTCTTGAGAGACCACGTTGGTCAGGTAGCAGGCGACGAAGGTGGACGTTGTTTTCCAAGCTGCTGCCCTTAGGATGTCGACCAATGGAACCCCTCTAAACCAAGCTCTCGATGAGGCGTGGGCCCGAAGTTTGTGGGCATGCACGTTGTCCTCTGAGGAGGAGTGAGGCAGGACCAGGTTGACTAACCATCTTGACAAGGTGTCTTTTGAAGCCGGGTTGTAAGGAGATCTGGGAATCAGAAACAGGCTCTTCGACTTCCTAATTGGTTCCTGATAGTGCTCACTTGTTTCCCTTCCTTGAACAGCATGAGGAAAAAATCTGCAACTGCCTCTACAGGAGCTTCCAAGGAATCGAAATCTCGGTGCAACATCCATTCCCTGAACCTGACAAGTCTCGAGTCGTAAGTGGAAAGGGTTGAGGATCGTCGGGAACCTGCTGCGATGACCGCAGCCTCCTGTGAAAGGCCCTTACTAGTGAAACGTTCGATGAGAGTTTCCAGGCTGTCAGCTTGAGGTGCTGGAGGCACTGGTGCCAGATTTTTCCTCCGGCCTGGGTTAGGAGGCTGCTCCTGAGCGGGAACCTGAAGGGTTGGTCTATCAACATCTCCAGAAGAAAAAGAAACCACGGCTGGTTGGGCCAGCAGGGGGCTACTAGCAAGATTATTGCGTTGGAGTCCCGGAGTTTGAGGAGGACTCATTGCATCAGGCACCACGGGGGGAAGGCATACCCATAAAGGTTGTCCACGGAAACGCCAGAGCGTCGGTCCTCCAAGCTTCTGGGTGAAAGTACCTCGAACAAAAGGTTTGAAGTTTGGCGTTGGCCTGGGAGGCAAAGAGGTCTACCATCGGTCTGTCGAAGATCTGGAAGACGTGGTTGGCCCATGCTTGAGGCAGGGACCACTCCGACTCCTGAAGGGTTCCCCTGGACAGGGCGTCCGCCATCACATTGTTCTCTCCGGCTAGGTGAGAGGCTCTGAGGAGGATGTTGAACCGGCGGCAAAGGTGGAGGAGATCCCATGTCACCTGGCAGAGAGTGGGTGACTTCGTCCCTCCTTGGCGGTTGATATAGCAGACTGATATTGAGTTGTCGCAGAGAACCGTAACCTGGTGAGACCTGAGAGAGGGGCTCCACTGAGAAAGGGCCAGTAGAACAGCCTTCAGCTCCAGGAGGTTGATGTGAGACTGAGACTCTTCCGGACTCCAGAGATCTGACAGGGTGTGTGATTCCCAAACTGCTCCCCATCCCGACAGGGAGGCGTCCGTCAGGATCGTTGCCTTGGGCCTGGACTCCCTGAATGGTCTCCCTGAAGTGATATTGCGTTGAAGCGTCCACCAGGAGAGGTGCTGCCGGACGTCCGTCGAAACCGGAACCTTCTTGGCCAGAGAGCTGGTCGATGGAGAGAAGTGTTTGAGCAGGTGAATCTGGATTGGTCTCATGAAGAGGCGGCAATACGGTATGACGTCGACCATGCTGGCCATGAGGCCCAGCAGACGAAGCCAGATTCTGGCTGGAGCTTTGTCGAGTGAGCTGAGATGACTGGCCATCTCCAGAAGGGAGAGTACTCGTTCTGGCGACGGAGTTGCTAGACCGGATCGGAAGTCTATCACTGCTCCCAGGTAGGAGACTACCTGGCTCGGAACTAAGGAGGATTTCTCTATGTTGATCACCCAGCCGAGTCCCTCGAGGGTGTTCATGGTGAAGGACGTGATCTCCTGAGCTTCTTGGGCCGATCGGGCGACGAGGAGCCAGTCGTCTAGATAAGCGAACACTAGGATGCACCTTCTTCGGAGGAAAGCCAGGACGGTCCTTGTTACCCTTGTGAAAACTCTGGGAGCGGTTGAGAGGCCGAAAGGCAGGGCCCGAAAACAGTAGTCGACACCCTTGTAACGAAATGCCAGGAACTTGTGGTGGGTTGGGTGGATCGGGACGTGCAAGTAAGCGTCTTTGAGGTCCAGGGATGTTGCCCAAGATCCCTGTAGGAGTGACGGGAGAATGACGGCAAGAGTCTCCATCCTGAACCTTCTGGGACGAATGTAGGCTTTGTTTAGAGGCTTGAGATTGATGATAGGGCGCCACGTGTCCGGCTTCTTTGGCGTCAGGAAAAAGCAGGACCGGTAAAGGCTCCGTGCGGGGTCTGTGGCGGCATAAATTGCTTCCTTTTCCAGAAGATCTGAGATTTCCTTTTCTAGAGCAAGTCGTTGATCTCGGGATTTCAGGACAGGTGTTGTTCGGAAGCATCCCCCTAGAGGAGGGGGGCTGGAAAATTCTAGTTTGTATCCTTCGTTCACTACTCACCGAACCCAAGGGTCCGGTGAGAGAGTCTTCCACAGGTGAGCATATCTCATTAGTCTCCCCCCTACTGCCAAGGGATGAGCGGTAGGGTGGGCATCCCTAGGGCTTAGCTTGGAATCGTCCTGATCCCCGGGAACCAGTACGGAAGGTTCCCCTCGTCTGGCGACGGCTAGGTAGAGACGAAGTTGACGGACCAGAGTAGTTCCTTCCGGAGGGCTGGGAACGAGGCTTCCCACGTTGCTGGCGAGCAGCCGAGAAGGGGCGTCGGTCAGGGAAGCTTGAAGATCTAGGAGCTTGACGGGATGAAGCTCTGCCTGGGGATCTTCTTGACCTTGAAGTGGAAGGCTTGGAGAAGGTAAATTCTGCCTTATTGATGTCCTTTCCCTGCTTGATCTCGGTGAGGAGCTGCTAATCGAACTTCCCTCCGAAGAGGTCCGGGCCTGAGAGGGGTAGTTCCATGAATCGGCGCTTGATGTCCGCAGACGGCCACTGAATATTGTCTAGGACAAGTTCCCTTTTCTCCTTGGTGGCTCTCACCGCCACCCTAGAAAACTGGTCGTAAGCAAGTCTGGCCACTGGGCCCAGGATGTTGACCAAAGCGCCAGTGTCTTTCCTGGAGACTTCTTCCGTGCCTGACTGTCTGAAAGACTTGGAGAGAACTTCTGCAATGAGCAAGAGCGAAGAAGTAAACTTCATGCCCGTCCGGGCTGCAAGGTCGATGCCCTGGAGAGACGAAAAGGCTTTCTTAGTAGAAGAGGAGTGGAACGACCCATTACGGTCCACTGCACCAGCAGTCTTCGGCTTGTCGAGGCAGGAATCCGGAATCGATGGGGAAGCAAAAAAGGACTTCCAGTCCTCGTCGCTGATATGGAACTCTGAGGTCTGCTTCTTGGGAAAAGCACGCCAGACCTTGGCATTAGCTTGAGCGTCAAAGCGGTCAAAGCACTCCGCATCCACAGGCATAGCAGGTCTCTCCGGGGCCGGCGACTTGTTCAAGGAAAGTCTCGACTTTCTGGCAGAAGAGGATTCTTGAGGCGAGGGATCATCGAAACCCAACTGTCTCCTAAGGACTTCTACGGCCTTCTCGAAAGCTTCCCTGGAAAAGGACGTTCCAGTCAGGGGGGCGTCGTCCTCGGAGCTGTCCAGAACTTCGTAGAAGTGCTCAATCAACTGCCCCTGGTCATCCGCGGAGTGCAGAAAGTCCGACTGGGGATCTTGGGTAGTTGCTTGTTGCTGGGCCTGGTCCGAAACCTGGAGCTGGGTGGGGGCTGGCATCGGAGCTCCTTGGCTGGCAGGTGGATCCGGAGATGGTTGAGAAGGAGCCGGAGCCTGGGCTGGTTAGGAAACGGCTGAAATGCGGTTCACGGACTGAGTGAGCAGCGATACCAGTTGGGAAAGGGCCTCGGTTGGAAAGGGGGCCTCCGGATCACGGCGTCTTCTACGGTGCCGGCGTTCCCTTGAGGAAGAGGATGAGGACGAAGAATGGCGTCTCCTCTTCTTCTTTGACTTAGACCTGTGTCTCTGGCGGCCTCTGCTCGGAAAGCCCTGAAAATCCCTGGTTGCAACAGAGTATAGTCCCGAGGAAAAGGACAGGTCCATGGCACCGGTAGCGGGGGAACCCTGGGATGGATGGTCCTCGGAAAGTGAATCAGAAGAGGCCTGAATCTCCTGGCCGCCCTGGATCGACTGGCTGCCACCAGGGTTGCTGGTAGAAGGCACGGCGGGGCCGAGGCCCTGGGTGACTAGAGCTGAGGAATTTCCCGGATCGGTAGGCGAGCATTCCTGAGAGGATGCCGGAACATTAGTGCCTCGGGGTTGTCCTTGGACCCCAGTTTTTCCTTGGCTTTCCCGGTTGGCCTGGTTCGCCTGAGGCTGAGATGCCGGGGTGTCACGTTTCCTTGGTTTTCCTTTGGAGACTCGGCAAGCCTGACCGCGCAGTGCTTGGACCGACCTCACTAGTCCTCGGGGAAGCTGCCGCAGCAGGCCCCTTTGCGGACTTATCCTTGGATTGAGGAATATCCTTCCTTGGAGTCGGATGACTGCCTTCCTTTGCCTTGGAAGCCTCGGCTTCCCTCTTACAAGCGGCTTTCCTTTGTCTTGCCAACTCGTTTTCCTCAATCCGTTGTTCCAGGGAATTCCAATCTCAGAAAGATCAGTTGCGGCACACCTGACAGGTGGAAACCCGGGAGCATGGTCTGCAGGCTGGACAAAGATCGTGGAAGTCCCAGTCCAGGAACGGCCGGAATTTCTTACATTTCCTGCATTTGGAGGAATTAGACGCTGTGCACAAAGCGATAAGGAAAACAAAACCCCTTCTGGGGAAAGCATTCAAACAAAAGAGACTTACTCGCCGGCCGAGGAGGCCAGCACAATGCAACAATAACAGACTTAGTCGATAAGGATTACTGAGATGTGAAGATAAGATGAAAGCATGCAACGAGAGTGAGGTGAGTTTAGCGAGGCCTAAGCTATGACGTCAAAAGACGAGGCAAAACGACAAGGCCTATGCTTACACAACAACCAAAAACACATTAAATGCAGCAAGAAACCCTTACATTAAACATGAAAGAGAACACATAAAAAATCTTACAACATGCATACAAACTGTAAATCCTGTAAGGTAACGTAAGCAAGCAAAATGGATAGAGATCGATAAACAACGATTCCCAAAACATGCATGTAAGGAGACGAGAGGGCGGGAACCGGCTAAGGACCTAAAAAAGATATAAAGGAAGCCGGCCCGCCGACGAAAACCCCAGAGACCCGTACCACAACCTACACGGACGGGAGGAGAAGAGGGGGAGGGGGAAGGTCCACCACGGACTGCAATTCCCGGAGCCCGCACCGGGAACAAAATGGCGGCGCGAGACCGCTCCCTGTACAAAGTTACATAGACGAGAGGATCGCGCAAGGCGAAAATCCTCGATACTTGAGCGAAGAGCAAAAAAACCCCAAAAAAAAGGCCTGAAAGAAAGAGGATACTCATGGTTTCGGTAGAAGGCGTCAAGGAGCAGTCCACGGCGTAGACAAAAAGGATTGGTCAGAATCACGAAGATTGTGCGTAAAAAATAGCGGAATTTTACCAGACGATTTTCCCACACGTGTAAACACGATAAGGCAAAAACAAAGAAGGAAGTAGCTAGGGTATAGCGCGCCCTCATTAGGTAGGGGTTACCACGGTGTTATTAGGTTTTTGCCAGACGGTTATTGCAGGCAATAACGATATACATAGGTCAATAGGAGGTAGGGAGGAGCGAAATAGACTGGCATTTTCACCAACTACACTAGTATCAAACCCGAAACCTTCAAAGGCATTACAGGGGTATAAGGCAATCAGGGAAGAACACAATTTAGATAGCTTTGGAAGAAGGAAAAACTTGCTCACATTACAGGGGTAATACAAAAATTGAGCTTGGTATGGAGGGAAAAAGACCTGCCTTCAGTACTATGGGAATACCAACCAGTACTACAGAAGTTGTATATTTGTACCAATAGCTATGACCCTAAAAAGGCTAAAATACCCTAAACCCACTTACTGAATCCTTCACAATTATGAACTATTCCCTCGTCTAAAACTGACCAGTTTGAAGAATTCCCTTCCAATGAAATCAACTGCATCTTCAACTATTAAAAATATTGAAATCTACTTTCACAAAGTCAGGATAACCTCTCTTTTCCTAACAGTTTCCATCTTTAACCCCCAACCCTTACTTAATTGTCCACACTGGTTCAGGAGTTTCCCATGCCTTACCCTTTGTCCCAATCTCTGGTCCTCTACACCACTTCCATGACCTATGTTTGTGTACTCTGTTATAACTGGATTCTAATCCCAAGGACCAGTTGCATATTTGCCTCAGAGCCTGAAGACAAGTCTTTGTAAAGTCTGAAGGAAAATGTAATCAATAACATGTTCCCTCATCTCTTAATGCCTGCTTAACAAGGTTTGCAGGACCATTCTCATTGTTTCATTTTACAACAAAGTTTTGTGGAAATATGTTTTGAACTAAAAACTGCAAATCCTGGGTGCCTGTGAAATCAACCAACACATGTGAAGATACATATGCAACATGCAAAGATAAAGAGGTGTGCTTCAGTATTGAATGACTGAGGGGTGGTTGGGTGGGATGGTGTTAACAAAATTAAGGGAAATCAAAGAATGGGTAGAGGGATGTTAACTCATATATTGGCCACTTGAATGAAATTAATGTCAAATACTACCAAAGGTTATTGAGAGAAAATTTAAAAAGATTGTGCAAAGGAAGAATGATACCTTGCTAACTTTTTGTGAAAAGGAATAAAAAATGACAATTGAAAATAAAATTCATCAGCACACTATTAATAGAATATCTGCAATATACCTATAACACGTCGATTACACATTGCATGTAAGGTGGTATATGTATATACATTTGTATAGATCTTAATACTTGCCACAGCTGTGAGTCAGAACCAATAAAATAACTTCAGATTTGTAAATATTTGATTTTGCGAGTAGCTGGGTGATAGTACCAAAAATAAATTTGCTAAACCTTACTAGTGTTAAGGACATCAGTTCACAGTTCCCTTCAACTGATTATTTTATGACCTTGTTGACAACTTCCAGATGAATGATAAAATATGTACCCTATCTGGAGTAAATGATGACACATCCAGTAGAATAACTAGTGATAAAAGCTCAAGCAAAATTTCACCAGAGCCCTTCCTATACTTTATATGACAGTTTGTAAGGAAGGAATGATGGTCATAACCCTACCCCCCTCCCCCATCCCTCTCTCCATTCCAAATACTATCAATGGCATAGCTATATAGCATCTAGGCCATCCCAATTCAGACATCCAAAAACAATACCTCCCCCACCCCTTTTACCAATGTTTTATGCACCAATAAACCACAAAATTTTATCTTGCAAGATACCATGTGAATTCTAAAAATCAATCACTGTCCCTTTTTAATTCCTTTTTCTAACAATTAGGGGCTCATTGAGTTGATATTGATAACTTAATGAGAGTGTTAAAAGGGTCATTATCACATGAAAATGCTTATATTTAGCAAATTAGAAAAGTTTCATATCCAATAATTACGGAAAAAGTAAAAATTTTGAATTTTGTAGTGTCATGATATGCAACACTTTTGTGCATAATTTGAAAAAGTGTCTGGTCACAAATTTTTGAAAACTGAGTTGAACTGTTGGTTATACTCATCATAAGACAGCTATTTGTATGTAGGCTATGGGGATTGTCTGTTTGACCATTTGTCATTGGTTTGTGAAGACAACTTTACAGGTTGAGACAAATTTGTTAAATTTCATGAAATAACTCAATGAGCCACTTTAAACAGGTAGGATGAATGGTAAAAGACAAGAGAGAGTCACTCTGTTTTCCATAATGCAGCAAAATATTCATCATCTCCACCATACTACCATAACACCCCTACAACTGAAGATCACAGCAAAGGGATACATATACACTTGACAACCAATACACAATTTTGGATTCAGTTTCTCTCAAATCCAATGACTATATCATGCTTAAAGGAAATGTAAACACTCATTACATTCTCCAACACTGACAGTATATATTGCCCTTCAGCTGTAATGTTATTGCTTTTACAGTGTTTTCTATTCTCTTGAGGGCTGGGGTCACACTACAGCAATTTTCAATCTGAAATCCAATCCAAATGTTTCTCAACCAGACCCTCTTTATTCCGACTTTGCTCAAAGGATGGTCACACTTAACCACTGATCCTAATTTTCCTTACAATAAACCATTCTGCTATTACCATTATATGACGCATATTGCTCAATAGAGAGAGATTTGTTCAAAAACCAGGCATATAGCCAGGATTGTGTCATGAGGTGGGGGGGGGGGGTTGGAAGCACGAAATGAGAGAAAAGTCTAAGTTTAGAGACAAAATACCTCTATTTTAGGTGTTTTTTGCATTGCAAGGTTGGGTCATGGGGGTTCTAACCCCCTCCCCCCTCTGGGCTACGCCACTGTCAAAAACCAATCCAAATTTTATTTATGTCTGAGGTACATTTTCTGTCAATGTGACATCATCAAATGATTAGTCACAATTCATTTTCAAAGTCCCTCTGGTACAAATAATAAATCTACACAGGTTGGCAAATGTGTGGTCCTTTCCATGCAACTATAGAATTAGCTTTTAACTGAAACTACTGTAGCAAAAATTGGACTGTAAAGTACTGTACTTTAATCCTTTCTTTTCAAGTTATTCCTCTCTCCATTAACATCTTGAAATGGTAGTTGTAATTAAAAAAATTGGCATGGTTCTTCTCCATCACATCTACTGTGACAATACAAAGGCTTTTTTAATTTTAGTGTAAAGACTGGTCCTTTAATCCTTCAATTGTTACAAAACACAGTCTTAACGGTTTAAAAACCGAATCAATTATTTTCAAATCATTTCTGGGATTTATTTTACCTGCATATTAAGCAGTCATGTAACAGTTTTCTGTGAGCAAATCTCAAAGTAACATTTCATCCCTAGTCCTTAACATCACACACACTTTTTAGGGTCGATGCCCACTGTTTAACAAGAAATTTCCTAACTGGCTAAAGATAGCCCTAATCCCTAACCCAAACAAAGAATACAATACATAAAATACAATGGCAACAGGCAATCAAGAAACACCTTGTTAAACAGCGTGCACTGTGGTTACCCTACAGTAGCTACGAGAGGAGAGTACCCTCAAGCCTCTTCTCCCCTTCTGCATTTTGCCAACCTCAAGAAGCCTTTGGTAGTTTACTGAAGGTGCTATTAAATTTGCCAGCATTTAAGTTTATGTGTAAATAATAAACATAGGGTGAGAGGAAGTAAGTGAGAAGTACAATATGGCTCTGTAATTCAGGATCAAACTCACAACATATGGCTTATTTAAAGCATACCTTTTTCTTAACGTTTCTAACATGGGATAACTCTTAATCCTGTGGTTTGCTTCCTATTCATTTAAACATAAAATCACAATTATCCTACTGTATACCACGGTATCCCCAAATTTACTTGTGATAAAATATAAAGATGACTCTTATGTGAACACCAAATACGATATTAAAACTGATTTGTTAGTACTGTATCACAACTGGATGGATGGGTTAATATTAAATCCACAACATCTGAGGATCAAGAATTACAAGGCAAATAAGATTCAAATACTAATTCATTTTCCTCCCTCCCCTTCCTCTCAGTTGGACTTTACAGAAATATCCACCTTCACAGGAAATCACTTTCACATCCATGAAGCTACCAGCTGCTATTGCACTAGATATGACAATTCCAAACTTGTCCAAAATGTCTGCTTGACCTAATTTTGACTGCTGGAAGAATATAGCAATACTTTGTAAATATTTGCTGTTCTGCCTTCCAAATGCCAGTTTCTTTACAGATAGATACAGGTGTAACACAGTGAGTAGAGTATACAGTATGTAACTTTCAGATCTTGAAAGTTCTTTCACAAAATTAACTCAATTGAATCTTCATAGTACTCGCAAGAATATTGCCTCTCTTAGCAGTCTCCCCAAACTTATTTTGAAGAAAAAGCTAAATAACTCAATTTTCATCTTATTTCTCTTCAAAGTATCTTTAATTACATTTTATGACTTTACTGTTGCATATCCAAGGTAAACCAAGTAGTTATTTCTGGTAAATTTCACATCTGAAGAGAAAAAACACTGTCACATGACTCTCAACAGCCAAGCATGAAACTGGACAGTCTACTACACTTCTTCAATTTGGGATGACTGCTCCTGCCTTTTAATTCCAAAGTTCAAACAAGAGTTTGTATCTTACATATAAAATCACATTCTATCTCATTGAAATACTCAAATTCATAAAAAGACTTAACCCTCATTGCATTCTGGAAGTAGTTGAAATCACTTATTTTTTCACCTTCCATCTTTTGAAAAGGTTCTACTGCACTTGACAAACCAACTTCCTGGAGTAGGGCATTTTTCTTTAATTCATTCCTTTTTTTTCTCATTGTAGGTTTTTCACAAGGACAGCTAATATGTATTTCCCTTAAAGGGCATGAGCAGTCAAACTAACATGAAGTAGTGTAGTAGACTAGCTTATTTCCTAATTGGCTGTTGAGGGTATCATGACAATTTTTGTTCACCTAAAAGGATATACTAGAAGTAACTGTTTGGTTTATCTTGAGATACAATATTGCAGTCCTAAAATATTATAAAAGATACTATGGAGAAAAGTAAGAAGAAAATTTGAGATTTAGCTGTTGCTTCAAAATAAGTTAAGGATTACTGCTCCTGACCTTTAGAGGAAGAGAATAGGAGTGTGGAATTAATATCATGTTAGTAAAATGAAAAGTTATACCAAATAAAGTAGTTTACTTTTTCAAAAAGTGAGAAATGAAATGTGTCTCAAAATGAAAGCAAACAAAGCAGAGGCATGCTTACAGTATCACATACTCAGCCACTCTATTTAAGGAAAGGAAACAAAATTAGAAGTCAGAAAAATATTGAGTTCTATGCTAAATGTAAACGAAGAGTCATGTGATGGAAAATGATATCAGTGACTAAACAGAGACACTGAATGAAATCAAAATTAACTCAAAATTCTACTGGTTTAGAAGTCTATGAGCTCTAATACTTGCCTGATCTTTGGATATGTTACCATTATTGCTTCAAATATCCATCAGACAAAATCCACAAACACTTCAGGAACCCTTACCATCCCCGATTGAACCATACATAGTTCCTTAAACAGCCTGCAATTTTGCCACTCTTAGTTAGGCTTGTAAATATAAGAATGGGAGAACAGAAATAGACCCAAATTTTGTTGAACTCATATTTAACGTTGAAGACTTGGCATAGACTTACTCAACTACTGCAGAGTCATGCCTCTTGGCCAACCAAGAGTTGAATAATGTTCCCAGTTTCAATGAAACTGACATTTCTGGGGAACATATGGATTGTCTTTAGACCTTCTCACTTTCCCTCTATCCTTCTCACCATGCTGCTGACTCGCCAAAGTATGACCACAGGTATAGTAGAGTTACATAATGTAAATTATAGGAAGCAAAGAGGGTCAATATAAATTTGACACTTCTAGGAAACTTTCATTATTGTCAAAAACACTCAAGAATAGTATTTTGTAGACATAGTTTTTATTTGTGTCACTGCAAAGGTTGCAATGAAGTTTCAAAAAAAAAAATTTGCTGCTTCTTGGTTTTTTTGTAATATTCAATCACAATTTTACATGATGGTGAGTCATATTTTACATGATGGGAGTCATATTTTACATGATGGTGAGTCGTATTGAGAGAGCAATAGTGAAGGTTTAATGGTATAATTGCAGTTAAATGCTAGTTGTCTATCTGAAATTGCTGGGATATGAATGTAGTTCTTCAGTTACAACAACATTGGAGTCGCGAGACTCTATTCAGTGCAGTGAGTCATATGGTTACAGGACTGGCAGGGCTGGGAATGCAGCTTGCTGTCCCCATCAAACCTAAACCCCTCTATACATCTTTCTGTTTATGAGACAACTGCAAGGAAATCTAAACTGCTAATGTTACATGGTACCTCTTCATAGATAGGCAATACAATATACAAAGTGAAAAAAGACAAGTAAAATTAAATAGACATGCCCACATAAAGCAGTAAGATAGATCATCCCAATGATACAGATCATAAATTTGCCATCAGTAACAGCTGAGACTTCCAAAATATAATTGACTTTACTTGAAATAAATCTATTTTATCCTTCAAGAATGAAAAAAGAGATCTTTAATACTTAACCAGGTATTTTGTACCTAGAAAACTGATATTGCAATATCAAACTTTTTTATCCCTTCATTCCATTGAGAATCATATTATATGTCCATCCTACACTTGATTAACATTTCCTGGGATGTTTGTTGTATATGTCAGGCATAGGAAATAACCACACGTCTCTCTAAATCTACCCCAATAAATAGTCATATCTTTGTATATATAACGAACCATCTTCACGCTCTGTTTAAATAATTCCTCTAGAAAAAGTCTTTGGCAAGAAATATTTTGTAATCAAGGTAGTCCCGCTCTACTGGGCCAAAAATTCATAAAGAGATACTAATGAATATATCCTTCCATTTCTGGGTGGAGGACAAACAGACCAGGCAAGTCATTCTTTTATAAAGCAGGCTTAAATATCATGGCAAGACAAAGCTGGTCAGTTAAATGAGTTTTAATAGGCTTGATGTCTCTGATCGATGCAAGGCATATTTCAGTAGTGATTACTTTAAGAAGCTCTTGTACATATATGGCTGACAATTCCAAAGAGGCATTAAGCTTTCATCAGATGTCTGTAATTTTTTGCAGTCCCAGTCATAAGTCTTACACAACAACTTTGATACAGTTTATAATTTTACATGTTCAGGTTACTTTACATTTTCATTTACAAATTGTGAAACATTAATGTACAGACTCAAAAAATATAATTTTGACTTTTTTTTACATTTGTTCAGGTGGTGGTAATTTCTCTGCAGCTATTGTTTACTATGTTGTATGTGAAAGGAATGACAAAAGACACTTTATCCAGTGGGATAAAGTAGTGGGTCTTAAAATGTATCTGCACAAAAATGACCTTAAAGGCCAGGTCACACTACTGCAATATCACATCAGATTTCACTGTGATTTTTGTGAGTTTTAATTAATATCTCCTCCATCTTCGGTCGAAAAAAAAACAAAAATTTGCCACCCTGTGAAGATATGTGAATTGGATCACATCCGAAAACAGCTTTTATCGGATATATGTAGTACAATAAAGCTATTGGTCAATGTGAAGTCACGAAATAAGTCATTTGTAATTCATTTCCATGCTCCTCTCATACTAATCATATATTTACTTCTTGCTTAAGAAACCTTGGGTGGTAAAATAAACTGTTTTTGCTGCTTGACTGCAGAATAGCATGAAGTGTACACAGAATAAAACCAACTTAACACAAAAATAAACAATTATGCCTAGCCAGGTATGGAAGTGAACTTTAAGGTGACCTTCATTCACTATAAATAGAAATTTGCAAGAAACAGAAAGAGAAGTCAATTAGAATACAGTAAGATTGTTTCCTTTTAGGAAAAACATACAAACCAACTAAAAACAAAGAACAACAGAGAAAAATTTCCATTGAAACTTGGAAGATAACAATTAAAGTGTTCACAAAACAAAGTTTTAAAAGAAAAGGGTAATGAAATTGCAACTTACCCAGCTACTACGATGAAAAAATCTAATCTATTCCATGTTTCTCCCAGATAGCCCAGTTTGCCAATGATACCCATCGCAATCATCTTGATTATCATTTCAAGGGTGAAAAAGGCAAATATAAAATGATCTAATCCAGTGAGTATGATGCAGCGTGTACCCTTGCACAGGTCGTCATGGCAGGGTTGGTACATGCCCAATGTGACACAGTTGAGGAGAATAATGGCCATGCTGATCCTTTCAAACCATGTGCAAAGGAGTCAAGGAATTTATTGATACAATTTATAGAATACATGATAAAATTAGTCAATACAAGGTGAAAAACTTGTCTAATCACATTCTCCTCAAAACTCCCTGGGTTGGGGATTGACAACCCCAAATACTTACATCCTATTTCCATATATGTAATCCTACTAACCCACATGATGTCATGTGGTGACCTCTATGTAGGTCACCCACTGCCACTGTGCTACTAGAAGCTTGCCGGGAACTTACTGCATGTAAGTAGAAAACACATGTATATAGGAGGTAATGAGGGGTGATGTAGATTATTGTAAATGGCAAAATAAGAAAAATTGTTCAACACAAAACATTCTTATCACTTCCAATGGATAAATATTTGGTCTCAATATTTCTTCAGTGTTGAACATATTGGGTGGGTAAGACATACCACTCTCCTTCATAAATTCATGAAAAAACGAGGATAAAAAGCACCAAATGACTTTAATTTTTCACACAATATTTTTTTAAACTAAAGGTTCATGCCGCCTCACCAACATTGTTGAGAACAAATCAGTCTGCCAGGAGCCTATACACTCTATATGACACAAAGATGAAATGTACCTCAGAGACAGATGATACATTATTCTTGTCTTTTGTTTGTACTACCACTTTATGGAAGCCTACATAAGCTTGTCAAGTCCAGATAAAACAGGTTCTTCTCCTATCATAAAATCCATCATTCACAATTATATACAATAAACTTACCTTATTCTCCGTTTATGAATCTCAAAGCATTTAATCAGCATTACATTTATTAACACATTGCTTCATAGCATTGTGGTTGAGAACACTTGGAGAGCACCTTATGTGAGGCATGCAATTCCCAATGGCATTGAATTTATCATGAGCAGGAATGCATACCTACCTCTTAAGTCAACTTGTTAAATCAGATCTTCAAGATAATATGTTTGCAAGTATTCTCTACAAAATGAAAATTAGTCACAAATTAATACTTCAACGATTACCAAAAAACTGTATGAGTATCTTAGTCTACCCTGGATACAGCATCATGGAATGGTCTGCCTCAAATGCAAATTGGTGACAGATTTAGTTTATGTAGGGAGGTAAAGATGGGAAAATAGGTTAGAGGGTAGGGGCCACTAGCAGGTACATCTGATTATTTCAAGTTATGCATGAATAGGTGAACATCAGATGCAGAAAGGTGTGTATGAGTGTATAAGAGTAATAAGATGCAACTGAAGTTTCAAGCTGACATTAACTACCCCACATACCAATATCAAAGATACACACCAATAAATGCTGTAATGACATTTCAGATCTTCACACTGCTCAAGATGTTTACTTGACAAAATTACTTTTCAACATTACAGCATATATACAAGTAAAGATGATGGGGTTGAGGGAAAAAATGGATTTTGTCGATCATCATGACATGTTGATAAAGAATACAATATTTTGCAAAATCACATTTATACCAGTATCAAGGATTCCACCAGAAACACAAAAATGGGTGGGGGAATTATTACTGCTATAAACCCAAAGTCCAAAATGATGCTCTCCTAGACTAAGTTAGGAGAGGGTTCAGGGGGACAAAAGCTTGCTTCAAAGCACCTGTAAGGTACAATTTGTAGGGTTTTAAAGCTGCAAATGTGTTTTCTTTTAAAGTAAGAAACCAAGATACCGACATTTTCTAATTTTCATTGTAAATGAAAAGGGGAATTTTACCCACCTTCTTCTGAAGAGGGAGGGAAAAGTGCCCCTCTTTCCCCCTCTTGCAGAAACTGAGTGTATGCCAACATGACTTCCTTTCTGTATTGGTAAATAAACTTGATCTTGTCTGAGTCACCTAAGCTTCCAAACTCCACCTACTAGCTGCAGGTTTGATTTGACCCCACACACACAAGACAGAATGCAGTCTAGGTAAATGCATTTCAAACAAAGGTCTCATGAGTTAGTTGACTAATAAGATGGGCTTTAATGACACATCAAAATGGATGACTTATGTAATGTCAACTAGATAAATGAGGCCAAGTTTAAATACAACTTCAAATCCGGTTCAAGTTTGGTTTCAAACACGGTTCATAAACTTCAGTAGAAATATCGGCAGCATTTGCAGTTGTCTACATAGGTTTTACCCGTGGTTGATAAATGACCAGTTTTTAATTGTCATCTTCAATTCCAAACACATTGTCTTCAAGAATGATCAAAAGGGCATGTGCATAAAATGCCCTACAAAACAAAATGATTTGACCTTGATGAACAACCCAAGAGAATGTAGCCTCAACATCTGAATTAAAGGTATTTTGATCCAGGCTTTCAATCACCTGCTGTTTAATAATTTCCTAGTGACAGAATGTCCCCTGCAAAGGGCCAGGTGTGAATATGACTCAGAATAGCTGCTCTCTGAGTTATTTGTGGTTTATGAAAACATGCAGTTGAATTATCAAGATAAACGTCTTCTAAACAAAAACACAATGGCCTGCCATATCAGTTTTCCTCTTACATTCCTAATATCCTTTGACTAGAATTGTGAATACATCCCGAAAACTTACAACACCAGTACCACTTGCGTAGGAGCTGAGATAAGCAGAATAAAAATGATTGGTCTAACTGTCACTCTGCAATATGTGACAAGTAAACTATTGTCTTACAATAGTCAGCTACATAGTAAAGCAATGGTACAAATGAAGCCAATCTGACAGAAGCATTGATGAGTAGTATTTATCCAAAGGAGATGGATGTGGTAAAGATGTCCTATAAAATATTAACTGATTATAGTTAGAATTCCTGTAATGATTACATGGTTTATTATTTCATTCATCCTTTAGCTGTCCTGGTTACATATGTAATATTTAACTAGAACTACAGACAACTGTTCCAAGTAGAAACAAATATTTTTAAACCATGTAGAATCCAATCAAAACCCTCCTCACCCCCTCCTCTGTTCTCCCATACCACCATTCAAGGTATTAATTTCAATTCCTGTCCCACCATCACTGCAGATTGCAGAAAAGACAATCAACCTGCTGCTGTCCATGAATGGATGTGTTTTGAAACCTAATGAAAATATAAAGTCTTAAAATAATTTCAATCAAACCTCAATGATATTTACAGCTGTCATGAAATGACCATTAGTCATTGATTCTTCTTTAAGTCATAGTGGAAATCAATAACATCATAAACATACCCACATTAATGAGAGAGCATGTAAGTCCAACCAAATATATACAGAATTGCATGGCCAACAGTATTTGCATTGCATGGCCAGCAGTATTCTAGGGGGTTCTTCTGTGTATACATTAAGCCTTGAATTTTGAGGCATGCAAGTGCAACTGCAAACCATCACTCACCTGGATTTCATGTCGGGAAGGGGGGGGGTGGGGATTTTTGCTCACCATCATGAGAAATGTTAGCTTACATTGAATTGTAATAAAACATCACACCTTCTCCACTCCTTTGTTGCCTGAGGATTGTGATTGGTAGCACACCTGGAAATTCTAAAACTTAATGACTGTGTACATACTACAAGGGGTTGCAGAATAAAATACTCAAGTATTTCCACATGCAAATGAAATTTGATGCATAAAGGAAGGAGGTGGTTCAGTAATGGTGTGGCAGTTCATCACTAAATTCAAGGAGTGGATTCACACTCAGATAATAGACAGTTGAATGATGATTCCAAAAGGGAAACTTCTTCTGAAAAAATAGAAAAGATCAGATCCATTTTCCAAGCCTGTCACCATCATATGAACATATGTTTCCTGTTACATTTCCAAGATATGCAATAAATTAGTATAAGTGTTACACCACAGGAAGAAAACATGTGTCACATGACCTAAGTATGAAAATATGAGACCTCATCAATTGTATACTTCAAACTGCTCTACTGCTACAAACAAAACTCCACCGGATATTAAAACATTTTGAGCCTGGTACTGCAAAGAGCCAAGAAAACCTTCATGCATCTGTACCTGACCAACTGGCTGTATGAATAAAGGAACATATACTGTGAATTCCAAGAAACACACAAACTGAGGCAGGGTGCATGGGACATAGGACATGTACCATAAATACAATGCAAATTAATGGAACCCCAACAGAGCTATTCAACCTGAAAGACAAATAACAGAAGGATTTCTAGAAATTTAATTCATCCTGCTTTAATAATTCTCTTTGACAAATAAATCTTTTTCCCACAAAATTCTGCGAAAGTAGCAATTACTTTAAAGAATTACAGACAAAATTATGGCATTGTTGCCAGCAGGTGGGCAGCTGGGTTTCTGCTCAAATGGATCAAACCTCTCATAAAGTGACCAGAGTTGAGCAAGACATAATGCAATCATCTTAATTAGAGCAACACAATTCTGTTGCCTTGTGACCCAAGCGTACATTCAATTTACAGTACATTGAATTTAATTTCTTAGAATATCCCACAATGGGAATGTATCTGGGAAGTATGCAAGATGGATTACTTAATTGTGTTGCATTCTTCTCATACAGCTACATGCAGCTTATTTCTCAGAGTTCTAAAAATATGAATTCTTTTCATTTTAATAATTTGAATGTGTACTTTACAGGACCCAGCTACTTTTTTCCAATTCTTGGAAATGAAGTATTACATTGTGCCTCAAAGCTGTCTTCTGCTATGAGTGCTTGACAACCACCAGAATAATGCCAGTGAGACTGCAATAAGTGAATTTCCCAATCTTACCATGTGAGGCACACATGCACACACTGAATAGCTGTAAGACTAAAGACATATCATGGTTCCAAACTTGCCTTTCTTATAGGCACCTTTAAAAACCCTAGTTTCACAATATAGTATATTGAACAATGCTGAAGAAGATTTTTTTGAGATTCAGTGTTTTGTGGAATAGATTAATTCACACCACACTCCACAACGTACAGTATTTGTTTTGAGTTAATTTTCTAGCTTTATGTTTACAGTACTGGGTACTTAAGATGACAGAACTTGGTGACCCAATGATTTGCAGTGATGACACAAGTTCCAGCTTAACTACAGGGGCATGCTGGGAAGATGCACCTGATGAGTGTGGATATATGTGTCCTCTGCATGCAAACACCTGAAAAATTTTCAAAAATAATTTTATCCAGTTGTAGTGATGCTAAGTGGGTAGGAGAGTGCAGCATGATAAGAACGGCCATATCTCTTAGTGACAAAAACTGTGTTGTGTGGATAATTCTATGAAAGTGACCAAACATATATCTGAGGTATAATAACCACTGGCAGGCTTGTCACGATACCGTTTAAGAGCTGGGTAATTTCTGATCACCATCCTAGGGGAATGATCTAATTAGTGTCCCCCTCGCCTTTTTACCAAAAACCAAGAATTCTCACCTCATTCTAAACAAATTTAAATTTATTTCAGTGCGTGAAGAAAATTTGTGCCGGCTGGGTGGTGAAGCTGAATTTAATGGCCAGTACCTCGCAGAGATTTTTGAATGCTGGGCAACACCTTCCAGCATCCCCCAGCATGGTGACAACACTGACCACAGATCATCTAGGTTGCATTTTTTCTGAGGTTGTTTTATCAATGAGCTCTCCACAATATTACACCCTTTTTAGACAACTGTGAGATAAAGTTATACAACACTTTTATGCAGTTTTTCCAGACTAACTCAACTGCCAAGGGCAAAAATCTATCTTGGTGGCAATTAATTATTTAAAATACATTTTATGCTGTCTACTAATCATTCCAGAAATGCACACAAATTGAATTACCATGTTTTTTGAACTTGGAACATAGCATCAAGACTAATAGGCTTACAGACAACAAGTAAAAGTTTTAGTTTGACAAACCACCTCTGTATATGACAATACTCAATTTAACAGTGTGACCAGGATTGATCCATTTCCATGGTAACCATTGCATGATTACAACAATATCACAAAGTGCCATAACAAACAATATGCAAACAACAAATGCAAGGCAAAGCATCAGTGGTGTTGATGCTATAATTAAGAAATCAGAAGTGTAATATGACTTGGCAACTTCTATCCCTAAGACAACAAAATTAGTTGGCAGGCAAAATTTGAATCTCCATGCAATACCTAGATATGCTACAAAGCTCTCACAAAGTTCCAATTTTTTTAGCTATGTGACAATTAAAAGTTTTATTCTTTAAGTTATTCAACTCATCTTTGAAGCAGGGCGCTACAGATCGAGTGGCAGCTCCCTGTTTTTGATTAGTTAGGTAAAAGATGGATTCAAAGGACAAAAGCAGTCACCCCAAACCATAGACTTTCTATACATGGACAGAGCATACTGCACGGTACATTGTCTCTACAGTACGTGAGAGAAAAAGCCCACCAAGATGGCTTGTCTGCTACGGCTTTGTGTGAAAGTTTGGACTTGCTAAAGAAAATCAACTGATTTTGCAAGAAAGTTGAAATATATTTGAAATAATGCAAGGTAAGGTCAAAATCACAGCATGTATTGCAGGAATATGATATTGTTTCCCACTCAAAATTAAATTTTAAAGAATTACAGACACGTCATCAAATTATACAAATTCTAACTTCACCACGGCCATTTCGGTGCACCCTTTTTGTCCCAGTCTGTGGAGAAGATCTATTGATAGGACGTACATACCCAGTTACATGCTCTGTCCACTAAAGTCTGTGCATGCCCCACACTTACCCTTTTTGAAAGAACTGTCAGATCCCACAGATTTCTCCTTATTTTGCTTCTCATACAGTATCTTTCATGATATTTCAGGATTAAGACCAATGGGTAACACTCCTAAATTTCATAATTTACTCAGTAAAATACTGTGGCATAAACCTTAAGAGTCAAGTATGAAACATGACGGACTACAATGATGCAAATCGGGGAGGCTATATTTCTAAAGAAGGGCCACCTGACATTTAAATATGAGGGGTAATGAATATAACTTTGACAAACCTTGGAATTGGTATGCTATTAAGAGAAGTCACTTTTCAACTTCTACTTTTACAAAGATACAGAAGCTAACTCATTTAAAAACTCCAAATTCATTTCAAAGTATTTCAGCTAAATTCAAGCAGGAAGGTGCCTAGTGTAAATTGATTCTTTTGTTGTGGGTGGGAGGGGAAAGGTGATGGAGAGGTGGGAGGTAGATACTGAGGAATACATCTGAGGTGATATGCAAAAGTTACTTTCGAATGATCACACATGGCAACTTTCTTGAATGTTTTACTTCCTAGAGGGGGGGGTGGGGAGGAGAGGATGGGATGATTAGACTATTGCACGCCTGAAAGACAAGTACAATTCACCCTTAGCCATCAGTGCATGGTCCAGAGGATCAATTTTAAATAGTTAAATTTAGTATGCCCATTGTAATGCCTGAGGGGAATCTACTGTAGTTAGTCCAGCACTACAGGTAAATGTGTCAGCATACAGTAATCCCAAACATAACAATAGCACATATGCATGATATCCTTGTGCCATATTAACAAAAAATATAGTGAATGGTAATTCATGTCAGGAGAAGCTAAAGTGGCATCGACCACAGACAAAACCTCAAAAACTGCAAATTCAAGATATGTTGCAATTCTTAACTCAAAGTCTAACTTACATGATGTACCATGATAACCATCTCAACTATGCAGTACTCTAGCTGCTACATGTGTGATAACACGTAGCTCCAATATTCACCTCATGGCATCACTACCTTGGATGTGCAACCCAAATGTAATGTGACATCGCCTGCTGAGCTGGTTTTACTTCTCTCATTTGTTTACCTCCTCCAGGACACTGACACTACTCTTTCAAGTTATTACTGCCTGTCATTTCCTCTCCCCTGTGACAACTGGATTCCAAGAAGGATCTAGAAGTATAGTGCTATATTTAAAGCACTTTACCTAAAAATATCATGGAATGCCAACTCACAGGGTACAGTGAATTTAACTAACAACCCAATCCTTGAGTATCATCAGATAATAAAATGTTTTTAATATAAATGACTTTCACTCATGCACATATCCATCAAAGATAGTGTGACAACAAATATTTTTCATATTAAGATGCCACCACTCTGGAACAAGCTCATTTATTAGGGGAACTTAACCCCATTCACTGTTGTGATACCATGAGAAGTGCAAGTGTAAAAGAAGAACGATGAAGTCCATTGATAGCACTGAAGGTGGCCACACCACAATTATGAAATATCAATCATAGGGTTGAAATTGAATGGCACTGAAATAATAAATAATAATAAAACAATGAGACAAAAGCACTTTCTATGCCCCTAGCTGTTGCTGATTTATCAAGCCCATACTTAGATCCCTCGCCCAGGCAAGTATTTATTGAACATACTGCAAGCCCCAGGTTGGTTCTCAATTGTCTAGTCCTAGTGATATTTTGATAAAAGGCAGCAGTTTACTTCATAATGTGGCAGATATCTTTATAAAACCTTATCACTATAAGAACAGATAATAACACATTTTAAAGTAATTGAGAGTTGAACTAAAGGTCATGCAAAAGCTACTAATATAAGGTACAAGTTTATATAAACACTAAGGAATAAAACTGAGAATACAATGTTAAGAGACAGGACTTTTGATTCAATAACACAGAATATCCTACACCAATGAAAACTGCTGAGGACAAGGTTAATGCAATGACAAGATTCAGTTGTAAAAGAAACAAGCAAAGAAAATGAAATTTTAAAACACTATAGAGTTTTTGGAGTTTGATGTTTGGATAAATCAAAGAGAAGTTTACACTTCCCCCATAACCAAGGCAACAACATCAGAAATGCCAGAACAAGTATTTCAGTAGTTGGCATATTGCACAAAATACTGGTTATCAAATAGATGTTGTGCAATGAAAGCTGAAACAATCTACTAACAACAGGGTTGGGTCTTAAATTGTTGATGGTTGCCTAAAATTGTTATAAACTGATAAAATGAAAGTCATCGAGGGCAACAGCTCTTTGGTGCATATAATAGGCACATATCAACACATTACTGTGTGTGGGGCTTTGGAAGCAGAACCAGCTGAACAAGTCATGATGACCTCACAGAGTAAAGCTACTCAGTTTGCATTCATGACAATTGAATTGAAGTAATTGTGTTTTGAGATGATCATATTAGGTATTTCTGTGATATGTAGGCCTAAAAGCCTCTTTACACTAATATATCATGACCTGTATTTCTAAAATAGTCTTCCAAATGGGGATAAATATGAAAGAACAACAGTTTTCAATAGTACTATGATATATGCAAGAATCACAAAACCCCAAGATTCCTAGTTTAGGAGTGGCACCATTAGCTTTTTGATGATCAAATGTTACAATAGTAGTGAACAGGAGGTCAAGAGGTATTACATTGACCCACTCAACTTTGGTTTTCATAAATCAGGTTTCTACAATCTGCTCCAGACACATGCATGAACCAAATAAAGAAGCCATTACCTTCTTCTAATCTGAGCCTCATATGTATATTTATACAAAAGTAACTCTATGGCAAGATGCAATATAATTAACTGCAGCAGCTCAAGGTTTACTAAACAAACTACCCTGGCAAACAAGATCTACTGTAAATTTATATCATCCAAGCTAACTAAAAGTAATGTGCTTCCATTTTTCTCTTTTTGCACTGGTGCATATACTTCTACTAAAATAAAATATTGCATGACATAATTTTAGTCCTGTATAAAGCATCCAATTATTGCAATGCATGCAGTCTGAGATCAAAATTGTTTATGAAGTGAGATACACAGTGGAAAAGCAAAAAGGGATCCACAGATGAGCTATGTAGCCTTAATTTGATATATCACACTTTTTCATTGCCAACTGAGATCTAAAGTAGAAGCCCCTGGGTGTTAGAATAATGAAACTTCATCAAAAACCCCACCTACCATCCCCCTCCTACCATCCACATCATTGCCTTCCCTAGCTGGAATGTACAAAGGATACATACTGTATAAAGATAAAACAGTTATCCTTTGATAAGTGGAACGTCTCTGTCATTATCTATTTTAGGAATATTTATGACAGTGCATCTACTTGAGATGGTCTCCTTCGCTTACTCTTAAGGTTCACCTACAGTATAAAGACTTGTGGGAGTACAAACCCTGTAGAACATAATCCAAACTAAATTGTTGCATAGACCAAAAATAACAGGTTGGGAGGAAGCGTACAGTTAAATTGAAATACAAAGTGTAAACATGTATGCAAAAAGAAACCATGGTAAAGTACAAGGCTCAAATAAATTGATTCTAATCACTCTGCTTTCCTTCACTTAATACATACCAAGTGGGATCTGTGGTTACATCATCACTGCATTAATCCACCAAGACTAATTTCTACCTGGAACAAAAATTGTCATCTGCTACTATCATTAGTGGTGGACAAAAATGAGTAAGAGAGGTAGCATGCACATTTAAGGTACCCACATGCTGTTCATCAACTCTAGACCACAGCATGACAGCATGGAATGTGTCAATATTGTATAGTCTCTATAAATGTCAGTGGTGTTTCGTAAGCACACACATGAAAATTCCGGCCAAACATTTTTGCCTCACCGCCAGGAGTCGTTATTTGAACACAGCAGCATTTTCAATCTGAGGCTTAGATGGTCTTTTACTATTTCAGTGTAAAGCTGCATATTTAATAATAGACATCTAAATATAACTACATTTCAGTGAGCAAGCTGTATATAATTACACATACAGGTAATTTAGAATGAAATGAGAAATTTTATCAGAGGGTAAATGGCTGCAAAATGTAATTGCAAACCTATTTGTCCAGAGGACAAAATGGACACAAGAAGGACTTACCAAAATCACAGGATTAAAATGAGGACAAAATTTGCATTAAAAGCAATAAACTGTAATATTTATGTCAAATTACATTGTTAGCACTTAAACCACAGAAGCAGTTAAAAGCACATATGGACGTCTAAAACATTTTGAAGGTCAAAGCTAGTCATGTGTGTATTTATTACAAGAAAAGGTAGCATGAAAGACAATAGCCTCAAGATTTGGGTTATCAATCCAATGAGGTATGCAATTTTAAAAGCATCTTATTTCAATGGTAAAATTTCAAGAACTTCCTCGCAACACTTCCACCTAAGATGGATAAAATCAAATTGCCACTTAAACTTAAGTGTCCAATGTGGAACATTTGTGAACATATTTGCAACACCTAAATATCCTATTAAAGGAGTTGGATAGTGGCATACTTCCAAAAAAAATTCGTCCTACCAAAATGAGATTATTACCATCTGCGTGGGGCAAATTATCAAAAACATTAATCCTCTTGTATTTTATACACATTCTCATTAAAAAAATCTAGCAAAGTAATTTTCCAAAAGCTTTGCCATATCATTTCTTGGGATATTTAAATTTAGACTTGCAAGATATTTTACAATTTCATAAAAAACATTTCCAATTTTCCAGACATAAAAACTTTTTTTTTTCTTTTGATCAGAGTTGGTTTTTTGGTGGTACCTTGGCCCTTTTGTTAGGATTGTTAACGACAGTAACAAGTATACAGTTACACCAGACACGCTGCATGCACCTCTTTGATAAGTGTCAGTATCAGATCTAATCAATAAACCAAAAGGCATAACCAGATGTGACATAATGACGGAAGAACTTATTCTACTTTCTCCTAAGGCTCTTTAATATACACATAATGTAATTCATACTAGGGCAGTAATTTGACTGTGCTCAATATGGAAGAGGACATAACCTCTTTACAAAAAATTATTATGACACAAATCAAAGTCAATGGGTGGTTTTTGAAATATAAATATGGCATGCCCCCTACCTCAGCCCACCACCCACAGCCCCATATCCTGTTTTCCCCATCCCGTCTTATGTGGTATCACTGCCTCTTGACTCATATGGTTTCAAAGGTATAACAAGTAACATATTATTGTGTTATAATCCACTGTGTATGTATATTGCGCAGCTGCTACGGCACAGCTGTACTGAATAGCGTATCAAGACAATCTACACTTCCAGAAAAGTTCTAGACTGAGTAAGGCTACACGGTAAAATTACAATAGAACTACAAAATTCAACCCATAAATGCTGTTCCTTCAATACACATTCCATTCTCTCAGAGCACCTCGGTATTGTAACTATAGCAACCTCTCTTTAATATCTCAGAATATGACTTATGATCTGTAGCGGAGAGAGAAAAGTTGACAGAATTATATATGCAGACGGTGTTGGCTTGATCAAAAGGGAACAAATTATTTATTATCTCAATTAGGAGTCCAAGTCAATGTTTGCAAAGATGTGTGGTGTATCCATGTATGACAGAATCAGTACAGGGAAGTGATAAAAATATTGCTTTCTCACTATTTTGGATATTTTACCAAGTAGTTTCCAATATCAACCCCTTCATACATATATACTGCCGTACCTGCTTTTGTTAATGTAAGTTTTCAATGACAGAGAAGCAGAATTATTGCCTTTCAATGACAGTGTGTAACAAAGTATATTTTCAAAGAGTTGCACCCAAAAATTATACAAATAACACATGTATTAACACTTCCTCTTGATAATTTCTCAATGACTGCCGATAGTAACCTTACTATACAGTTTCTGAGAGGTATGCTAAATTTGCACTAAATCAAGTGATGTCGATATGATATTAAGTAGTGGGACTAATTACATCCATGCATACCCACAAATAATGCATCAAGGTTTCAATGATACATATATCCAAATATTGCCACATTTAACTCCTAGTGACCCTCAATGACCTTTGACCTTCACCGAAAACTGAATGATTCTTCTAACCATACCTGAAGATATTGTGCAAACAAGGTTTTCAGCTTGATCTCAGCTAACCACATATGACCTTTGAACTTTGCAAAAAATGACAGGAAGCAGCTTTTGACCATAATGCATCAACACACCAATTTTGAAATTTATCCAAGTTTCCTAACCTTGAGATATCATGTTAACAAGAAAAATGTATCATTTGTTAGAAGAAAGCAGAAAACAGTTGCTTGGACATTTTTTATGTAATTACTAATTATATTGATTCAGGGCAAATACACTGGTTCGAACTGTATCCAATACTGTGTGTCCAACACTATCAAAAATGGAATACAGGAAAAATAGCCAACAATAGGTCCAACATAGTGCAATATGCCTTGGTTTGAGGGAAAATTCCAGGAACAATCTATGATCTTAATACAATATAAATGAAGAGGATCCCAATTTGTTTCAGTGCCTCTGTATTTCAACAAGTTCTCATATTCAGTGTTTAGACACTGGAAGAGCTAGGTTTAATATTGGGAAAGGGATGTCATGATGAGGAAAGGAAAGCAGGAATATATATTAATGACTAAATGACCAGAGCTAGGGCTGACTGCAGATGACTTTGAAATACTCTCTTAAACCTATTTTACTTTTAATTTTGTTAACATTTTAGGTTTTTTATCCTTTTTAAACACTTTTATTGGAATTTTACAAGCATACATACTTTTGTATAGCACACACTTCATATGATCAATGTGCTTATATTTGCTAAATATTTTATGTCAGCTATTGAATAGAAGGCCTACTTATATCAGATGCATGTATTCATAACTGTGAAAGGGTTGTATTTTTAGGGCAAAATTTTATATTACTTTCTTCCAGTGACTTCTACAACCATGCTGCTTACACAGACAGAAAACCAATTTTTGAAGGGATGGGGGGTTTAGTCAAACTGCAGTCAAGAAATTGTGCTTTGTAATAAGAGTGATTCAAAGCAGCAAGAAATTGAAACATTTGCTCTCAAGCATTTCAATCAATGCCTATATTTATATGCAACCCTTTAGAACATTTGCATAACAAAGAAAAGTAGTTAAATGAGAAGAATGAAAGTTTAAATTATACTCTGACAAAGAACTGGTCACATTTTTATCTCAATTTGAATGACCATCATAAAACTTTAGAAATATACTTCCATCAAAACAGAGAGCCTCATACCTCTGCTGATAGAGCCCCGCATCTATTTCACTGGCAATGAGAGGAAACGTCTTAAGTGAATCTGTTATCACTTACCTATGACGCACTTTCTTGTATCACAAACTAGAGGTACAAAACATTTCCTTTAAAGGAACAGTCATTTCATGAAGTGATCTTTTTTATTCATTTTTCTGCACAATCTGGACAACCCTATGTCGCTATTCCAAGTGTTTGTACGCTGAGAAAATTAACCAAACAGAAACATAACTGTAATGTCAGTGATGTATAAGAGTATGCATGAGGACAAGTTAAGAAATGTAAAGTTGGTCCTTACAGTGGTGAAATGATCACTTTCTTGACTCATAATAGTAAAAGCTATAGCTTTAAAGTTTTAGTTGTGTTAAGATATAAATGAACGTTAAAACAAAGTGGGAGAAGGGACATACAGTATCTCAATCAGCCAAGAAAATGTGTAAAATGGAAAAATTGAGTTAGACTGGTAACACGAACACTGCTTTTGTAAACTGTTTTCAATCTGAAGGTCTCCAGTAGGAAGATATGCTACAAATGCATTATAAAGCAGTTTGACTCCACTGAAAGCTAGAATGTGAGAGCCAGCCACTTCTGTTTTTTATGAAAGGTTCACTGATTGAGAGACCTGGCAATCTTCAAATCAAATTGTTATTGATTTTGGTCTAAGTGATATGATTCAAAGAAGGTTTAATAGACACTGCTCATTCTATGTGTTTAACAGTGTTCTTGTTACAATATACTGTATTGCAGATATGTAAAATTGTGCACTAGTTACAGTCTATAATTTGACAGGAATGTTTAAAACTCTTGGTTCAAAAAGTACATAAAAACTGAAAGTAATTGTAGGACATTTTGAATTCACTTCATTTGATGCAGTAATTTTTCCTTTTTGCAATTTTTAAATGATTTTTGAGTTTCGAGTTGATTACTAAGACTGACATAGTCTTTTACAGTGTCATATTGGAAGTTGCAATACTTTCCTATTGCAACAGCTGTTCGTGGCTCATGTCAAAAATCAATTTGAAAATTTGAGCAAAGGGGATCAAGTGTGCTAATTAAGCTGGGCATAGTATAGTAAGTTTAATAGTTAGATGGATTTTATGGCTGACCAACTGGTTTAAGTCAGGCCAGCGACCGTTTTCTTTTCAAGCTGAAACTTAACTCACTGGCTTGTTTTCCCTGCTAATGCTAATGCTGAACACAAAGCATAATAGCAGAAGATTCCATTTTTAAAGTTTCAGTTTGAACAGACAGGGAGTCTAACTCCAGACTTCCAGGCTGCATGTCAAATACTCTAACCACTTAAACATGCAGTCAGCCATGGCATGGAGTATGGTTACCAACAAATGTTTGAAGCTACTATTCTAATCTAGTTATTACCAACGATCATGTCAACTTTAAAAGGCACTGATTATAAAATGTTTTACACCCCACAAAAAATTCAAAGAGTTACATTACTCCAATGCAGGCCCACCTGTGTGATTGACTTAAATGCCATTTCCCATAATTAGTCCCACATTGGTTAGCTTCCTGTGTGAGGGTCATTTGTAAAATTAATGAGTCCTGAACGTATCCCATACCCCCCAGGCTACATGCTTTTAAAAAGTTTGAACCTTCAGCTTCTGCATTGTTCAGTATATTTTAATTAAACTTCCTAATCATGTTTCATAGAAAAAAAGGATATAGAGTTACTTGCTGTTATAGGTTTGACATGTCCATTTCTATTGTCTCTAAAGATGAATGAATATTTTAGGTACATAGGTACTGCATGATGGCAGGGGTACAAATAAACAAGGACCTAGGCCTAGGGGCCCCTATAAATTTTCTCAGTCAAGTAGCTTCTACAGGAAGAGGCCAGATTGGCTCCTGAATAACTCAAATCTAATTGATCAGTTAGTGCATTAATTCCTGGATGCACTGTAGAGCATGCAAATACACTGGGCATCAAATCTGAGTCATAAGAAAATTTTGACAATATCTTCAGAGTAAACATTCTCGGTCATGAAAATATACATAGCAGGTATGATGTGCAATTTTTAAGTATACTGGTGCAAGAAGGTGTACACAAACTGATTTTGTTTGGTCCAGTTTATCAGTCACTTGTTCTTTACTTTTGAGCTCCATTAATTTCTCATTTAAACTCAAGATTTCATGAGCTAGGAGTCCTGTGGACCTCTAAGTTTGAAGGCTCTATTTGACCCCTGGATGGTACAGTGGGGGATATGTTAGAGTTATGTTACCAAATTCACTTCAACCATGCATACTCTCTACAGACATCCAAGTTTCAGTTTTCGTGCTTCATAAATTCACATTCTCTTCCCCTCCCCTCACTTCTTTACATCACAATGTGCCCACCATATAAAGGCACTGTAAGCATATCAAAAAAGCTTTCAGTAATAAATATCTGTTTATACATTTTGCAGGGAAATTTGCTTGTTTCTGGATAAACTTATTACTTCTGTTAGCCCCAAGTTCTGATGTCCATTTATTGAGGTGACTGTATTTCATAAATATAAAACTTTCTTTCCAGAAAAAATTATTGAGGTGGATTATAAAGTAGTAAAATTCAAGATTACTAGACAAATCTGAGTTACAATGCCATATTTGTCTTTGTGACAAACATAGAACAAAGCATTAAATAGTGAGATGTGAACATTACAATCTGTGAGCCTAGCTACATACAGTACTGGTAAAATGTTGATAAATGTGGAACTGCAACTGTAATATCTGTGTAAATAATGGTTACAGTAACCAATAACATCCATTTTTATGATGTAATGTTGAAATAAATCACATACCTTGAAGATACATGTCCATCAGACTAAAATAACATTATGTGAAACATAATACCAGAACAACTGAAAGACAGCTAGAAGTGGTAACCTGTTTTGGAGGTTTATTGGTAAAACAGGGGGAATTAAACTTTATCCCTATCGGACCTCCACCTACCTCCCCCCCCCCCCACCCCTGAGTCATTATTGGCAGAGGTAAAGAAGTACCTATTTGATACTATCAACTAATACATACATGCATGAAACTGCAATATTCTCTCTGCCTTGTCAATTTTAGGTGACCTCACTTAAAGTGCTGCTTTTCATCCCAGCATATCCTATCAAACCTGAATAAAAGGAGGGAGTTATGTACAATGGCAACTTCCTGCTAAAGCAAATGCCATTTTAATAGCTATTTTAAAATACATGAAGCAGAAACAAAAATTTACTGGTACCAAGGTTCTAGGAGGTATATCCACACTGATTGATGCCTTACAGGCTGACATGAGGAATTTAACAGGAATTTTAGTAGCTGTACACAAAAGAGTTTACTTGAAAATAATATATGACAAGGTTAGATATTTTGAAGTTTGGGGTGGACCTCTTCTGTCCCTCCAATAATCCTCCTGTCTGTATATGTACAAATCTCTATTTCTTTCCTTTAACCAAAGATCACCAACAGTGATGTTTCCCAAGTTGGCCACCCAAGTGGGGCAGCTAGGGGAACTATGGCTACCTCTCTACTACCCCCTCTCCAACTTCAACTGTTGAACTTCTCAGAAGGATCAAGGGTCAATATTCATGTTTCACACCCACTATGCATGCTTTGCTCACATTTACTACAACAACTTGCTGCACATTTGACTGCTGGGAAGGGAAACCACATCTCAGTCAACTTAATCAACTACCCAATGAAATGCTGTGCTTAAAAAGCTCTTCAAGGCATGCAATTACTTGTTTTACAATGTGTACACATAGATAACATAGTTCAACGAGACACCAATTAAAGTCTGTAACTATTTCTAATTGAATCTGATAAAGTTCTAAGTAAAGACAAGCTATATTTACTTATCATCTAATCAACTCATTGAACTACACATGATGATCTCTGTGAAAATGACATTTCTAGATTACAAATGAACCAATTCAATTCTTGACTAAAGAATCCATACTAGGTTTTCAATTGAAAGGGCCTTATATCCAAATAGCTATTATGAAGAATTGTGGGATATAATGTTGGTGTGTGTTGTTTTAGACATAGTAAAATGCCATTGACAAAAATGACATGTATTGTACCTAATTTGTATCTTATAATCCTTGGTAATTGCTGTTTTAAGAAGGATCTATTCTGCTATCACACAATACCATTGCTTTAACCAATACAAAAAAGCACAAAGTTACTTTTTTCCCATTATCTTTAAAAAATTTCATTTTTGGATGAAAATATTGCACAGCACATTTAGACCATGGGAATGTTCCCATAGGAACTAACTGTATTTATCTGCATTCCTAATATGGACTGAGAGTACAGTACATCTCATACAATCCATCAGCTTAGTCTGCTCTGATGAAAAATAGAAAAGTTTTCCTTCAGGCAGGCATGCAGAGTGATGTATTTTTCAAGGAGGGAAAATACTGAAGGCATACTATCACAGCACATGCAGTGCCACTATAAGCTGCCGATAAGCGTACTAAAAAATTTTGACCAAAAATGCCTCCCACATTCCTAAAAATGGCCCTTTCCAGGCCTTGTAAAATGCATTTTAGTATAAACAAGGAAAAGACATTGTCAAAATATAAAAATATCAAACATATGCTCAAGAAGGAGGAGACTGCCCCCTTGTCTCCTCCATGTGTGTGCTTTCAGGTTGCCACAATGAAAAGCAATGCTGGTAGATATTCAGCCAATTTCACTTGTGAAAGACAAATAATGACAACCTCATTTACATATCAATGCAATGATTAGCAGGATTCAGATAGTGAAACACACTAACTTCAGAGCATGTCACTACTCACAGCCATAAATGTCCTTGTTAATTGAAACTTTCCTGTAACCAGCCTAAAGCCAAAAGCAGAGCACTTAAAAGAATGAGATGGCCTTCAGGGAGGGGGTCAAAATTTCAGGGGAGTCATCTTTAAATTACTAACATTTTTAGATGGCCAAATGTTTTGGGAGCTTTGCTAAATCCCTTCCCCCTACCCTTCACTATAGAACTTACATGGTACTCGTTCATCCCTAGTACAGCTCAGCCACAAATATAGGCACAAGCTGTATACACAACATATTTACAGTTTTGTGCTGCAAAAAAAGTTAAATTTGTTCTTGCAGTATAATGAAATTAAAACAGTGTCATGCAGTTTTCCCTTACCCCTCTGGTCAACCCAAATGTAATAACACACTGTCCATTACTTATAATTTCATTATATATTTAAGGTTTTGTTTCTTCATGCAAGAGCAACTAATACAAAGCTATTCATCAATGTCATTTTGAAACACGTCAGCTAGTATTTTTATGGAAAACTTAAAATTTGGCAGCCATGCATCCCGGCACTTCTTTGAAGCTTGTTAGAACAGTGTCTAATCAGGAGGAGAAATAAGAATTAGCATGAAACAGGACGTGACAATCTGAGCTTCCCAGGAGAAACACTGGCATTGGCCTCATTCTCACAAACTTCCAGAAAATTAAAATGAAGTTCAAAGGTGTGATTATAAACTGCGGAAAATGCATGATGAAAATTTCCAGAAATTTGGGGGTGACAGACAACATACCGCTGTGGGCAGTAACTTAATCTGAATGCTCAAGAATATGCATCGTACTGTTTTCATTTTAATAATTACAAGAGCATCGCAGTCAACAACACCTAACGTCAGCACAGCAATTTTATCTCTCCATCTCAAGGCGTACCTCCTATTAACTGCAAGGAAGCTAATGTCACATACTAACTGTAACTACTGCCAAAGCTGGTTATGATTCATACTCATATGATTGGATTTCTAGTTCATGTGGTGACTTTTCATTTCCGGCTATTTATCGGTTACCGTAGTGTAATAGTGGGACTGACTTCCTAAGTGATAAAACCATTTAAAGCAGGAAAATAAAGGTTTTTTATACTCTTGTGTCACAGCTACTAACTTTCATTTAGCTGTAACAGTCATCCCACTTTGAAGAGATACACCCCAGTGTTATATTTCATAAACAGTTGTTTTAATTTACAGTCGCAGGATGAGAAATAAAAAAAATTGCAAAGCAACACCTCAGTGTACATTTAATATTCAATGTTTCAACACTTGAATGATACTTGAAATGGCATTGAAGGATAATTCTTTCATTTCAAAATAAATCTGGAGTGATATTCTCTCCTGTTCAAGGAATAAGTGATAGCCTGCTGCAGTCTCAATATATTATGTAGCCCTGCATATGATATTTGGTCAATCTGCAACTGCAGAGTCAGCATAAGTAGCTAAATTGTGAAAGCAGCAAAAATAAATTTAAATTTGCATAGCTTTATACTTAATCAAGAAATGGCTATTGTTTTCCAGAGAACAATTTATTCTTACATTGATTTTGCTTGTATTTTGTGTAATTTGAAACATGAAAAAAGACATTTAAAAGTGAAATGCAAAAAGATGTGACCTCAAACTAACATCAGGTCAATGGAACCTACTGCCATTGTGCGTGATACTCCACATAAGCAATGGGGTAGGGAAAACAAGCCAGTGAGCCAAAACTGGAAAAAAGGCAGTGGCCAGCTCAACTTAAACCAATAGGTTGTAAACTGGGCCTTTAAACTGTATTTAGCTAACTAAGTAACATCAGGTCAAATTAACATCAGGAAGAATGTATTTATACCCTTTAAAACAGAAGAGGCCACATATCTATCTGATGAAGTATTTTTGCTGCAGATGCCATACCCTTGCATTTAAACAAAAGATTCATTTTCTCATTAGCAGAGAATGTGTTATGTAAACATTGCGTCCGGTACAAATTTTTTAATTTATGAAAGCAGCCCTCTATGACAGCTAGGTCTCCCCTCAGTGCATGTAATGCTGCATAGCTCATTAAACTTGCGAGTAAATATTGAATAATCTGTTGGCCTGTGCACTTGAAGCTAGCAGTGTCCATCAATTAATCAGGGTCACAAAATCAATCTCTCATAGCTTTTTCAACTTTCAACACAGTCGATGCACAGTCATCCAGCATACAGTATGTGAATACATTTGCAGCTGTCACAGACATGTTGCGCAACAAACTCATGTTGAACAGAGCAAGAATTGAAGCAAATCTGTTCTACCTGTTTATATAATGTACAATCACTGACCATTTACTCATTATAACAGGTTCAAGGGAAAACTTTAATTTGTCTGGCACAATACTATAGGCCCATCCTTGTTCATGAATAACTTTTGAGAATCATGTGGCACTTATTTTCTTTCTGAATTGTGAATGTATCATCAGTAAATTACCTTTAATATAATAAATTTAAGTCCCTATAAGTATGATAAATGGTAATTGACTTGAAAGAGAAATCAGAGAAAATAGTGAGAATTAGATGCTGTTTCAAAACAAGTTTAGGATAATAACTCCTCCTCTAGCTTGCCTTTTAACCATGACGTACTAATGACAGCCAATTGTCAAACATGGACTGGGTAAAGTAAACATATCCACAAACAACCAATCATTCAATATGCCATTCAATTTCAGAACGAAAAGCCAACAAGTAAGTTATATTCTAATAATCTTGGCTTATTATCAAACTCCCATTGAAGACTCCCTGATGCCTTTTAAATGCTATTAATTCTCTGCAGAAGACTTAAGGCTGAAAAGTCCCTATGGACTCACCCTGCACATATTCATGAAATGGCTTAAATTGGCTACAAGCACTCAAATATATGAACCCTGACCTTCAAGTCATTGAATCTTGGAAAGTGAGAACACAGATAACTCCACCGTACTTTTGACTGGAAGTAACATATGACATACATAAAACTACAAACCAGCATGTCTGAGATATATCTGAATGCATATCAGTCACATGCTACTACCTCAGAATAACCCCAGAACCATCTTTTTACATCCTTTCTAAAAAGAAAAGAAAAAGTAAGTCACCATATTCCTCACAATTTTCTCAGTCGAAATCAATGTTCCTCTCACATAACTTCCAGTATCCCTTTTATTTCTCTCTTTTTTTTTTACTTTTGCATATATGATAATTCCACTAACCCACAGACCTAAATGTTAAATCAATGATTTCATATTTTGTACATCCTTTGCTAACATGTCTGACCTACATTAACGTGGCAACAACTAACTCAATACCACGAACAAAAGAGTTGTTTGATATCAAATCACAATAACCTCTGCTACATATCCTAAACACAAAACTCAATGAACCCGCTGATTCTTTCAGCATCCAGACAAAGGTGAACACTTTTCTCCAAGGCATGCATGGAGTCTTGCCATAAATTTGTGTTCTGTTTAATATCTGCTTCAACAGCCAACAAATCTACCGAGGAATTAAAGAGAGCATTAAAGAGCTTCTCCTGGTAATGTTTTGGTGGTGTATTACCTTTCCACAAGACGAGAATGCTCGCACATTTTTCACATAGCTCACATAACAATAACCTGAATCGTGTTTAGCACTGCCGACAAACGGCCATGCAGTCTCATGGTTCACTGCAGAGTATTCCTGCAGAGCAAAGCAGTGGGATAATAAAAGACATCCTATTAGAAAGGGCATTCACTGACTCAAAGAAATCAAAACCTACCAAACATATTAATCTTTCAACATGTCGCCAATTTCATATCTATCAAATTTACATCAATTCCTCAGAAGTTGCAATTACACAATAGCTGAACTGTAGTGACAATCAAAACAAACCCTTGAAAAATCTTGTCATATATGTAACTGATTAATCTCCTGTACATCAAGATAATGACTACTCAAAAAAAATCATCCTCCTCATTTTTATATCAGGATCTCATTTTGAACAAAGGACACAAATTCTTCTAGAATTTTGCTCTTTTTTTTTGTTTTGAATATATCCTTGTATGTTATGAAAAAAATCATCTAACCTTGACCAAAATAGAATTGGTATGTTGGGTATGTTGTAACATCCTGCCAGACAAAAACTGCATACGATCTCTAGCATGTGCCGTCTATTGCATGACAGCAGCTCTGAAAATAGCGGGAAAGGTGAGGTTGCTTGTGTGACGAAATATTATGTGTTTTTAGGTGGAGATGATGAGGGACATAATTCCATATACCTGTTCCATACCCTTTCTCATTTTATAAAGTATCAGTATGTTAGTTCTGGTACCCTGAAGTCTGACTCAAGCACATGGAGTGGTAATGATTAAAATGGAATCTGCATGACTTGTAGATGAGACAACAACAGGTGTTGTACCCCTAATCTAAAAGATGTCATCAGGACAAATTTAACCAGACTTTACAACTGAGAAGATTGCACTATAAAATACAAAATAGCATTTGATAACTAACCCTTTCACATTTAATTTGATGCACCTGGGAAAAAGTATACACCTAATCACTTTAAGTAAATACAATTTACACATAGTTTTGGGGTTCGGATAACTTTACATTCAGCTACTGCTGAACAAATTATCAAAAGCAGAATTTAATCAATATTATAGCTTATAAAAAGGAATTTACCCAAAATGAATTCGAGGCAAAACTGATGTTGAGTTGTAACTTTCAAAGGGTAAAATTTCTGTTCGTGAACTGTGACACACAAATGGGGCCTAACCATTAACATTTAATTCTACACAGTAAAACATTCCACTTTTTTAAAAGTAAGATTAGGATATCAGTCCAAATGAAATGGCCACAGCTAGATAGAGCAACCAACAAGGTCAATTTACAAAGCCATGGTTCAAGTACGGAAGATCTACTTCAGACGTAGTACTGCCACAGTCCAGAATCAACCTTATGAATGGACAACACATGGACATCATCCTTGGGGGCAAAACAATGTAACCTGTGGCTGCATCACGGACTTATATACATGGACAGGGCATGCAACGCGTATGTCCTATCTGTAGGTGGTCACCAACGACTGGGACAAAAAAGGTGCACCAAGATGGCTGCCATGAAGCTATAAATCGCTTGATTTGAAGACGAATCTGTCATATTTTAAACAAAAGTGAAACTTGAATGTCAAACAATATCATATTCCTGCAATACATGAAGTAATTTTGACCGTAACTTGCCATATTTCAAAAATGTTTCAACTGTCTTGCAAAATATGGAGATATACTTGAGCAAGTCCAGACTTTCACACAAACCGTAGAAGACAGCCATCTTGGTTTCGCTTTTCTCATATGAAAGGTAGTGACAACTTTCCTTGCAGTATGCTCTGTCCATGTATAGGAAGTCTGTGGGCTGCACCCATAAAAATTCACTTCACACTGTCGCAGACTATGCACATATTGGACTGATTGACAAACCAGCAGTCTGCATTTATCAGAGCTGGTTTGTTTTTTCCCCCAAAAGGAGGGCATCTTTTTTGCTCTTTGACATCATATGTATATTGTCTATGAGGTAACTGACACGACAATGTCTTGCCAAAGTATTATCCTAGGCAAACAGGGTTATATTGTGTAAATAGGAGATATGCATGAACTATGCAGATTTCTAGTTTTCGGACTTGAAATTTTACGCAAAGCAGACTTTTACCACAAAGTATTATTTAGGTAAGTACCATATTTGTATTATGGGCTAAATTTACAGAAAAATCTGTAACTAAAGAAAATCTATGGGATCCATCCCTTCATGCTGATAGACCTTGCCAAAAGATTATTAAAGATAATTAGGGTTAAATAATGTAAATAGGAGATAAGGAGGGGCAATGTACATTTCCATCTCTTCAAAGTATTAAGGATTCTATGGAAATCAGATCCCTATTCCACATATAGCATCGTACTATAGATCCATTAACATCATCTAAACATGGTCACGAATGTCTTCTTACATAAATGGATATGCCAAGACATCCAGCATGATTCTCTGGATTAATTGCCTTCTCAACAAAATCTTCCAACATGTAATAAACTTCTAGCTTAATATTTCAACTTTTCCACAGGGTTTTAAAATAAAACATTTGTATGATGATATTTATAGAGATGAATATGTGAAGGTACAAGATCGGTTCAAAGAAAACTGCACTTCTAAACATGACTGATGCACAGTGCATGTGATCTATATGTAAGAGAGCAACATCACCCAAACTTGAATAGGCTATATAGGAGTATTATTATAGCTAGCAAGCAATTGTTCATAATAACCAGTTTGTACCTAAATTTGCAATCATATAACTCTCCCAGATATATCCATTCCACAAACTATAATAACTACATCCCTCAAATTAACACTCCCATTTCTCACTTTGCATTATTTCTTAAAATTTCTGAGAATTTCTCACTGGATTTCAACATACAATGGCAGTATCTGTTAACATCATAACTCTACTAAGTAAAAACCACCTTGGCTCCCCCATTATCCTATTGATATTTACTCATACAGATGCAATCTTGAATCTAGAATAAATTTCAAAATCCTGATTCACAGCAAATTACATCTTTTGGTTGACCACGAGAATCATTAGATTGATGGATCTCATAATATTTCATATTTTTCTCCATCAGATTCAAATTATAATGGCTACTCATTGCAATTCTCTCAAACCATCCATTCTAATATATTGCATCTATTGGGCATTAATTCTCATTTCACTGGGCTAGTAATGCAGCCTGGTATTACAAATAATGTAAAACAATGTCTTCGATTCACAGGAAAACAAGATTCATTGTGATTTTCCCCGAGGGCAGCAACTTGATTAGATTCTCATATACCTCAAAGATACTGTCATAATGCATGTAAAAATACAGGCAGTCCTTTTTTGGTGTTACTACATTTTTAACACAAACTGAGAAATATGGCAGTGACCTCACGTTCCTGTTTTCTTTTTTTTTTTTATTTTTTTGTGCCAATCTACCATGTTGACCTCAAAATATGATGTGTTTCCCATAAAAAATGTAACATTTTTAATGCACAAACCCATGTCTTTCATACATCGAAATTTAATACAACATGAGTTAAACATTTTGCAGAAAACACTGTGAAATAAATTCAAGTAAAAATTTCAAACAAGCTTGCTTAATTTTAGCTCGTTTGGAATGAAAACTAAACTTCATTTTCACATATCTTGAGAAGCACAAACAGAAAGTAACCATCAAACTAAACAGCAAATTAAACCGAAGCACAAATAAATTGTATCCCTCTGAAATCTACCACTGTTTTGCCGAAAGCCTCTTTAAACATTTGTTTCAGCCAAAACTGTTCAATGTGTGTCTTAATTAGATACCACATATTCCTGTATGTGCTTATTTTTTACTCAGTAATCCCTGGAAAGTTATTTACTTCAATCCAACCCTTGAGACTATACCGATAAACAGACTTCGTGAAAAATAAATTGGCTGAAAGTTTCCAATGCTGCAAACAATCACGGAAATCATTCAACTGCATGCACCTATACACATAACACTTCAAAATGATAGCTGCTGAAAAAAATTCACCAAGACATGTTACATAGTGTATGCAGATAGCTTTCTACATTCTGTAACAGCCTCAGCATACTTTGTTACCATAGCAACTGCATGGTTATACTCCTTTATGACATGTACTCTGAGCTTTGTGAAAGGTTTTGTGCTAGTGCTGCTCAAACAAGACAAAAGGAAAGTTGTACGGCTTGCAGGCTCAAATGTGGAATGAATGATTTGTAGCATTTACCTCAATTGTTAGACTTCATCCAAAGTTAATTTGGCTTATTTTTGATAAATTTAAATTTATTTCACCATTTTGCCAAGTGCAGCGTACATAGGTACTGTACATAAACATATCTGTTAGATATCTTCCCCCTCCACTGTGTTGACAAGATCTTAATGCTAGTAATTGATGGGCTAAATTGATTAGGTAAATAGCTTGAATAGGAAAGGTTGACAATGTTCATTTGAAGATTTCACAAATATTTTATTCAACTCTACGAGTTAATCTATTCAAAACAATCCAGTTCAGAGTTGTGACTGCCCATGTCAGGTCATACTGTAGGTCATAGGAGTATAGCAAAGCAAACGTGTTGTTCACAGCAATGATTTGGCATCGGGCACTGGCTTGGTGAAGATGCAAATGGGCTTCTCTTCAGAAAAAAATATTGCCCAGGCAATAAAAATATAGGTCACAGGGCTTATTTGGACTGAAAATTTAAGTTACTCTTTTAATTCTTGATTCTTTTTTACATTTTTATTCTACTTCTGTAGGTAGTGTTTTGCCATCTTTATTGTTTTTAACATATCACTTCATTCTTTTTGTCATTACTATGTTTTGATGTTGAACCGTCAATGGAAAAGGATTTTCTGTTTTTCCAAAACGGACAATGAATTTGATCTAATAATTTATTTATACAGAAAATCTTGATTCAAACTGATTCTGCAAAATTTTTGGCATATTACCATTATTGCATTTGCAAATATTGCAAGATACATTTGTATTTCTGTCGAAGTACACAGATAGTGGGGTATTATATAGGGTATACCATGGTAATGTGAAGTGCTGGTAGTGTTACGGTGCAGTGCAGTTGCAGAATTTGCGTTCAATAGCACCCTTATGAACTTTGACCTGTTGGACTTCGATGTAACGCTTAGTGCTGAGACCTCTTTATTCAGTCCTTTAATTGGGTTAAGTCCATAAATTTTTATAAGTCCCATAAATATTAAGTTCTGTACACGAGAAGTAATGTTCACTGTTGCCTATTAAAAGGATTACAAAGTCTATGTCAGTAAATCATTTTTTTTTCTTTATTACTGGAGCCACACATCACATGCAACTTCTCATATATTTATCCGCTTATGTGGATGAACAGTTGTACCACATCCACCTGCAGTGAAGATTGAAATTATTGATTTACTGCCCCAACCCCACACATAGGCACACTATCTATGAAACTGCATTACATATGAGTAAGACAAACAAAGCCTAGTGTTCAAACAAAATGTAATTACATATGATAAATATTTGAAAAAAACTTCTGCAGAAGCAGACCATTTAAAGTATTGCGAGATTCCATTTTCCTTTGCTCAGGAATCTTTACACTCCCACATACAGCTGCAATCAAGGAATCCTGCCCTGTTATACACTACCAACTGAGATCTTTCAGCCATCTTAACGCAAATACCGTCAGCACTCACAACATTGACAAACAAATTGCATTAAAGTCAAAATAAAATGCATCACTCTCTGCAGTTGAAGAAGATCTAAAAGATATCATTTTTCTTACAAATATGTACACCTTTTACTTCACTTTGATTTAGGAAAGCTCCCCCAATTATGGCGCAAAGAGACCTTGATAAAATTTGAGAAATTCAATACTTTCATGCTATGACATAAGGCAAAATCAATTAATCAATTCTATTACTCCAGCCACTTTTAATAGATGTTACATGACACTTTATTGGCTGGTCAAACCATACTTTTACTACATGGCTGATTTGAAATGCTTCAATCCACTTTGCAAGCTGTGTAGACTTTGCATAGACAAAGATCCTTTGATGCAAACAAATAACAATAAACATTTGAAATAAAAGTTTGGTATCAAAGATCTTGGTTTAGTGATGAATTACTGTACTGCTTTTTTAGATTTATTGTGAAATGTGAGATGTAACATGTACTAGGCCACACATTTTTCAATCTGGTGAAGTAATATTTGATCAAATCTATTGTTTGTGTAAAATGAATGCATGACTTTGACCTTGACTTCCAAAGAAGGTATGACATTCGATAAAACTTTCCTCTTCACCAGTTACAACAATAAGTTAGTAAGATGCTATTTGATGACATAAAAACACAAATGCATTTTATAGAGTTAGCTAGATTAAAGTACGGTCAATTAGTTCAAATACAGTTTCAAATCCCCAAAACAATCTTGTTCATAAGGTTTCAAATATGGTGAAGATAGGTTCAAGTCCACACCTTTAGTCACAGGAGGGGAATACCATGGTCCATTTGTTAAAGTATTTAGTCAAAACTATTTGAACAAGTTGCAAAATTGTAGAATCTTTTTTAAGGCAACTACTGCATATTGCATATCTAGGACATTTTATAGGAATCTCATATTAAAGAGTAAAAAAATGGGGGGGGAGGGGGGGGGGAGGGTAGTAGTACCAATTTTGTCAAAAAACTGAAAAAGTCATTCCTGTTTCTTGCATGTCACAGAATGTAATGTAAATTGAACAGGTTGCCTCCCTTTTCCTTCGCAGTGGGGAGGTTGGGAGTTTGAGTCCCGGCCAGGACACACCAAAGACTTTAAAAACCAAACCTATTACAATTGTGCTTGGTGCTCAGCGTAAGCAATGAACTAAGAAAAACAACACTCTAAAATCAAAAGAGTGAACTTAGTCACTCTTTGATCGAGTGAAAATTATAAATTCGCTCCATAAGAGTGATAATTCCCTCCAAGTGGAGTGAAGTTCCCTCCAAAAAGAGTGAAATTCTCTTAAAACGAGTGAAGTTTCCCTCTTGATGGAGTGCCCACAGTGATTGCTCTTAAAAAAAGAGCGATCATTGCAGGCACTCGTGGAAGAGTGAATTTTCCCTCTTCCTCTCGTGAATTTCACTCTTTTTGGAGCAAACTTCACTCTTTTTGGAGGGAACTTCACTCCTCTTGGAGTGAATCATCACTCTCATGGAGCGAATTTATACTTTTCACTCGATCAAAGAGTGACTAAGTTCACTCTTTTGATTTTAGAGTGAAGACAATGTGTCACAACTGGAAAAAAAGCTGCGGCCCACTTGACTTGAACCAATGCGTTGGAAATTGGGCTGTAAAACTCCATCTAATCTCCATTTTCTTCATAACTGCACACTTTATTTGTCATTAAAATAGGAATACCAGTAGTAGGAACTATGTTGGGTTTTTTTTTGGGGGGGGGGATTGTTTGTCTTTTGGGTTGTTTTTTGTTTTGTTTTTAGACATAGTATGAATTAGCTGCTTCCCAGAGTTAAAAAATTAATCTAATATTCCATATGTACTGGTATCAGCATTTTCAGTACTATACAAAAGCTACATATTTGACCAACGTGTCCTGTCCTGTTGTTGCAAACTTTCCACCAGACATTGCAGGGGCTGAAAAATGGCATTTCTTAGAAAATTATGAATTCTAAAGCACATGGTTCCTATACTGCATGTCAAATTTGGTTAATATAAGACACTTCAAGTATGGGTTGTGTAACAAATATTCAGCTCTAGTAATACCAGGACTACTGCTGAAACAGTGTTGTATCCATAATTCATAAGCAAGCTTTGCCAGTATCCACTTTTCTAGTCGGTGTTATCTAATCAATGATAAGCCATCAGGATTTGAGAAATGAGGGTATCTCACTGAACACCATGCAGACCATTGTAGTCCTTTGAAATTTGGATGGTACAGTCCTTTCGAAGTGATAACGTACTGGATACCACAGTCACAAAGACTTACACATTTAAAGACCAAATAATGTTACTGGTCAAATGGGGCATTTGAGTACATTTTACAGATATTGATACTGGAGTAAATAAGACAAACAATATGACAAATAGTTCTCTTATGATGTTAGAGGAGCTTTTCACACGGAGTATGTTCGTCATTTCATAAGACAACCCAAGCATGTACATACAGGTTTGTCCTATCATGAAACAGAGGTTGCTAATCCCAGAATCACAATTTCAGTTACTTTAGGGTGAGTATACAAGACCCCAACGTGAAATGAAAAAAACTCTCACTACAAAACATGATGTGTCATATGAGTTTGTTTTTTTTTTAACTAGCTGTCAAAGAGATGGACCAATAAAGAATTTCAATGAACTACTACAAAAATGGGGTGACAGGATAAGCCCTTTAATTTATCCCAAGGTACAAGAATTAAATGTCTCTCATCAGTCATCAAATTACTAACATATTGAGCAATTGCAGTAAATGTGAGGATTCCAATTTTTGCAGCCCATCTGGCAATTTTTCCCAAAATATAAAAAGTTGAACTCCTAGGGTAAAAAAAAAACATTTCAGACTTTTCCCAGACTCTCCTATTTCGCTTAATTTTAGATGAAACCAGAACACTACACAAAAATATTTTCATTAACCATGCAATACAGTCATTCTGCTGTTTTGTTTAATTCTTAAAAGTTTAAATATCTTAAAAGGAGTTTAAATGTTAAACAAAAGATATTTATGTTGTCTATACCATTCTTTAATTAAATCATGATATATATGTAACAGATGGATAGAAAGAGGTTGCAGATAGACACGCCATTGCTGTCTCTATTAAAATCATTTATCCACAGAGGGTGAACTCTAGGAGACAAACACGCAGACAAATGTCAATCTTACCATCGTACATTGCAACATCAGCCCCAAAACAAAGGACTGATCCATGCATTAAACAAAACACAAGACATTGAAACAAGGAAGCCTTTCCGTAACATGCTTGTGATCAATGGTAAGGATGAAGACAAAACGATTCAGATCTAGATTAGACTTAGGCAGTGCCCAGCCCCTCACCCAAAAAGGTAACAAACAGTTTAACTTCACATTATACTCTCCTTAAAGGTCGACAGTAGTCACCACAAACATATTTAGAAGCAACAGTTAAACATCACAGTTTTTCTCTTACTTCTCTTCAAAGTATCTTCAATCATATTATATGACTTCAACATTGAATATCCAAGGTAAACCAAGTACTTCCTATCAGTAAATTTCAGATTCGAAGAGAAAATGTTGCCACATGACTCTCAACAGCCAATTATTAAACAGAACAGTCTACTGCACTACTTGGTGACAGGTGACTGCTCTTGCCCTTCAGTTCCACTATCCTTCTTGATGTTTCAGGATTTAATATCCTCATCACATACAACTAATTTTCAATATGTTTGTGAAAATATTTTTGAACTTCGGAGATAGGCTAGAATGGGAAGAACACTACCCTAGGACTTTAAAGAGCCTGCTCAAAATGTATCCCATCCATTTTATTCTGCAATTAGACAATTTGCAAACAACAACTGTATATTCCCTACCTACTACCTATAGCTCAGCTTTAAATTTTGTGCCAAATAAGATTTTCATGAAATTTTTTTCCCAAAGGATCAAGTGACCAGCTATAAATGTGACCAATTGAAAACTGTTTCAAGGATAAAACATCCATAAATGGGTATACATTTACATAAGCCAAAGTTTATTTATATCCAGATATTACTTTAACAACACATTTTCGATTGCAGCCATAAAAGTTACGCTGACACTTTGTGTGAGAAGACTGTACCAGGAAGTAAAGAATTCTTACACAAAAAAGTAAACTAGAAAATAAAAAATAAGACTTTGATTTCTTTTCTTTCAATTCACAATGAAACTCTATACCATGTTGTGCAGAGGGTAAAAAATTTCGGAAAGATTAAAAAAGGCATTTAGCAGCTTCAGAGAGCTACAGTATTTAGATAACAAAGTCCCAGGGTTGAGCTCGCAATTTTACCATAAAGAATCTCCTACCCTTCCTCCTTTAATATGGAGAGATATGGATGTCAAAATAATCTGCACAGACAGTGCGTTTGAAATAAAAAAAATATTAAATGGATGGCTCAAAGTAGCATTCCTTGGAAACACTCACATAAAAGCACTGCAAAGGCTGCTCACTATGTATATATACCATAGATCTTTAATTCAAAAAATTTGATCAAACATTGGAATAAATAAGGGACCCTTTAGACTAGAGCGTATTGAAACAAAACCAATACATACAACAGTATTGCATGAATATTGCATGAATTTCTGTACTAATCTATTAAGTATTGTTGACATCTGGTTATGTCAACAAATTTGTAGCTTATCTAACTTTACTGAAGTAGTTGTATAATTGCCTCAAATGTTATCTTAAAAGTCAACACTCCATCCACAATTGATAGACACACACAATCACTTAACGTTATTGTTAGACAGGGGAGTGACCAACTGAACCACTAGTTGTCCAGAGATACTGTAGATACCTGTATCACTGACACAAGTTCAAACAATGAACCAAGTCCTATATGTCCACAAATCTATTTCAGAGCCAAACTTTATTATCAAGGTCCAAAGGTCATTTGTAGGTGGAGAATTTTGTACCATCTGTACATATATATAGGAGCTCTGTCCATGATAAATGGTAACATACATGTTATCCTGTTCCATACATAGTTGGGCTGGTATATGTACATCTTTGAACACTGTTGTACATATCTGTTTGGAAAGGAAAACTTGCTAAAGATAGGAAAAGAACTGATTGAATCAGAGTTTTGAAGCACATTACATTGGAATGGATTAAGGTCATAAAGTGTGAATACCCTCATTACGTGAAATAGCCCTTACTAAAACTGCCTACCACTAAGTGGTTTAAAACCTGACCTTTGGGTGATAGTTAAGGTTTTTACTTGATGTTAACATCCTCAGTTTATAGCCACTTTGGTGTTTAAAGGGTTTTATCATATTTTTATTGATTTTAGGGTTGGAGTGGCTATAAACTGTAGGTGTGAACATCAAGTAAAAACCCGACCTAGATGCCCAAAAGTCGGGTTTTAGACTGTTTAGTGATTGGCAGTTTTGGTAAGGGCTGTTTCATGTAATGCTGGAGAGATAATACTAGATACCACACAAGTATAGTGTCCACTTTTGGGTGGGAGTCTGAATTTTTTCATTTTTCAACTGGACATTCCTGAATTAAATGCTAATTTTTGATAGCTGGTCACCCAACTAAAAGCACTCAAAACAATTTACATAGTCTGTCCATGTTTCTTTGGTTACTCGTTCTAAAATAAAATCCCACAGTAACAACTCAAATATTGCATTCACTGAAACTAGTTTCATTTCAAAATCAGGATTAGTAGGTAGTCACCAGGTCTCCAAATTTAAAAAAAAAAAAAAAATTCCACCCTTCAAAAATATTTTGACAAAGATTTCAATGAGGGCAGCCATTTTCACACAGTAAAAGTATCTTCTACCATAGATGCCACATAAATTCAACAATTTCATGAATACTAATAAGAAGCCAATATTTATTTATTTTATGCACATATTATCGACCTTAACATTAAAAATCTTATAAATCACTAAGAGAAGAATCCAGTTTAACAATGAAGAGAAATCAAAAGTTAAATCTGAAAAATTCTTCAGCTTTGATGAGGGAAAATTTTAATCCATTTTCACTGATGTAAAGAGGACGCATTACATTTAAATTTACTGACTGTTGCCATTTGAAAATGATCTCACCATGAAATAAGGCACAAAGGAAATTTGTACTAAACATTTCCAGACGTTAAATATGTGACATATATCCTCTGAATGATGCAAGCTGGGAAAAGGTAAACACAGCTATATCACTTCTTCTTTTTATACTAAGATGTCTCACTGCCAGTCAGAAGGGATTCATCAAATGCAGATTAATACAACACAACACCGATTACAGCATGTTATACAAGTATGCTTTCAATTACGAACAAAATAACAAACAACTTGAGCATTTATTGATAATGACCCACACTTTATGGGGAAGATGGAATCCCATTTAACAATAAAGTTTGCTCGCCCTGGAAGCAGGTCTGTTTTGTAGGTTCGGTCACACCGATTTCCGAGCAAGGACAGCCAATTTGTATGTTTTGAACAAGGAAAACTGTATGCTTCCAGCATTACAATATACCCTTAGAAAAAATAAATCCAGGTTTTACAAACTGCATGACTTTTTTAAGAGAATTTAAGGAACATGAAAAGTAACTATGTCATGATTAACAAAAGCAACTCCAAGGAATCTTGCTGACTCTGGTTACCTTTTCAATCTGGAGAGGCCCTACAGAATATTTTTAGAAACAACCTGAAAGTGACATTAAGTAATGGTGTCACCTACTGCTCATGACAGTGTGTTTGCCAAAAAATTTCTGCATGTCACACATCTCTAGTGGGAGTGCTAACTTAATTCTCCTTCAGATGAAATGTCATCTCTATACACCTACAGCATGAAACATGATGCAATACACTAACCGCAGGGACACTTTTTCTGCCATGAAAAGCCAGTCTCCTTTCTTTGTAAGAACATCAGCTGCCTAACCTGCAGATGTGATAAACACCAATGACTTCCCCTTCCCCTAATTCACTGGTGGGTTCATTTACAGGTGAGTTTACCTACCCTAGCTATAATACAATTCATACTATTCTCGCATGGTGCATATGACTGCATGAGAGAAGCTCTTGCACTGCTCCCACCCACCCCTATTCCTATGACACATTTTCTGTGGCTGTGCGCACAATGTGATGGGTGCACATTCAGAGGATTTGCTAGGGTTACCAAGGAAAACTTCCCTAAGCGAACTGTTACGAAAGGGGAGGTCACAGGACTATAAATGAAAGCATGTAGCCTTCTTTTACAGAATTTATCCTCACAAGAAAAGTAAGTGTGTACTGTTCAGGCATCGCTACATCATAACCTACGCATGGGATCCTACTTTATTTTTAGTGTATACTTCATGTCTAGAATATTTAAAATACCATTTTAGAGGTTGCAACATGGATCTTTACAAAAGCTCCCATTGCAGGCTCATTCCATTGCTGAGATATTAAAAGATGGACTTAATAAACAAATTAGTCCACTGCACAATAATTTGTGAATGTCTTGTTGCACAAGTCACATAACCTGCATTTGTTTTCCTTTAGCCCTCTAGTGCCTGCCTCCAATCTGGGGTTCTTTGCAAACATTGAGGATTGGCAGAACAGCAAAGATAATAAACGTTGAACTAGAATACATAGGCTCCAAACCATGTGACAGTAAACAATGGTTCCACTCCTTGTTTTGTTGACCAACTGCATGGTCAAGTGGTCGAACCATCAGACTTGCAGTCAGGAGGTCAGGTGTTCAAGTCCTGGCCGAGTAATAATGAAGACTTAAAAAACAGAACCTGCCATTCTGCTAGGTGCCTAGCATAGGCAATGGAGTAGGGGAAACAAGCCAGTGAGCCACAATTGGAAAAAAGGCCATGATCAGCTTGACTTGAACCAACTGACTGAAACCTGGGCCATAAAACTCCATCTAACCTATAACCTCTCCTTGTTGTAGATAAATTTTTGCGTAGCTACTTCCAGTTCGAGCTCCACGTGACACTGTGAAGATGTGCATGTCTCAAGCTCTCTGCCTGTAGCAGAAAACCAACAGTGAGCAGCAGACTGTTAGGATAAAATTTATATTACCTTGAATACATTATGTTTGCTTCCATAGTATGCTGTACAGAGAGGCTTAATTAATGACATTCATCCCATAACAGAGAGCTATCACATATTGATACAAAGAGCAGTAACTTTCTATAAAACTAAGAAATATAAAGCCTAGCTGTAACATGAATAGTACAACAAGGCATCACAGATTACTGCAAAATGTACCAAACTTCAATATTTTATATATCTCAGCTCATCAACATTTTATATCTCAACTAAGGAATGTCTGATGAAGATGGGAGTTAAAATGTTTGAATTCATTTTTCATGTTCTGTTATTTATCTTCTTGAAACCTAAAAATTATGTATTACTGAGAATAAGCATGAGAAGAACTAAAGCCAACCTATAAAATTTCAAGGGCAATCTCCTCACAGTAGTCCTCAAACACTTTTACCAATGATTGAGAAATGATTTCTTAAACATTCCACCTTAATGTCTTACACCTTCAGCATATCCTCCTCACACAATGAAAAATAATGAATTAACCATAGGCAAAGACCAAAATTACCTAACTCAGCCTGAATTTCCCTCAAGGTCACCTCCAGCCTTAAAAACAAAAATGACAGCAAAGTGTCTAAAGCTGACCAGAAGCACCCACTTTGTATCAAATTTGTGCCATCTTCATTCACGCATATTCATGACAATGACAGTGCAAAATATTCACAGAGTTTCAGCAAACTGGCTGCAATTCTCAAAGCATTCCTCTCTATCTGTCCTTCAAAGAATCAGTTCATCTGACTTTTGCCTCTGGGCCCCATTTTCTGTTGTCATGGACACTAATTTATAAAATCGATAAAATCAATGAGACTGCCTTCTTACACAGACTCGAAAAGTTCAGACAAATTAACAAAACCAAGAAAAGCCATGCCAGAGTTAATATACGTGTATAAATATCACCTGGAAAGATGTTCCATTGTAATTCATATAGATGCCAATTAAAACTGTCCTTCATATCAAAAAGTTGCAATAAGTGAAGATGTTACATTCTATCTATAAATGCTTTTAGTCCATTGATACTTTCTGCTTCCTTTCTTTTCCTAAATTAATTTCTTTACAATTGGTAAAAGTAGAGGATGCCGTATTTTCAACGCATTATACAGAAAATGGTTACCCACATTGCATAAGTTTACCATTTTTAGATTGCTCCCTACTACTGTGACCACTTTCCAAATGTATGCCTCCCTGCCTTTGTAACCACTTCCCTGTCTATAGACCTATTTCCAAATAGCAATAACAAAGGATTGTGGGATAGAGTTTTGGTGTTTGTCATTTTTGTCAATGACATTTTACTATGGTGAAAATTGACGTACACCCAAAACTCTATCCCACAATTCATTGTAATTGCTGTTTGGAAATAGGTCTATGTAACCACTTCCCTGGGTGTATATCTCCCTGCTTGTGTGACCACTTTCCTTGGTATATTCATCCCTTCTTGTGTGACTATTTCCAAAGGTCTATGCCTCCCTATACCTGCATGGTCAATAGATTTGGGTATCAGACTTGCAGTCAGAAGGCTGGGAGTTTGAGTCATACTGAAGACTTTCAAAACAGAAACTATACTGCCATTGTACTTGGTGATCAGAATACACAATGGAGAAACTGGACCATAAAATTCCATCTAACCTAACCTACCTGTGTGACCACTTCACTAGGTGTAAGTCTCCCTATTTGAACAAAGACTTCCCTGGGTGCATCCCATCTACCTGTGTGACCACTTCACTTGGTGTATTCTTCTAAAATTGTATGCCTCCTTACTCCTATGTGACCACTTTCCTGTGCATGTGACCACTTTCCCTGGTTTATTCTTCCCAACCTGTGTGACCACTTCCCATGGTATATTCTTCTCGACTTGTGTGACCACTTACCATTTGCCTATGCCTCCCTACCTGTGTGACAACATTTCTGGGTGTGCTTCCCTACGTGTATGCCTCCCTACTTGTGTGACCACCTCCATGGTATATCCTGAAACTTAATAGGAAAGAAAATCCTTGGCAAACAGTACGACATTAACCTTGGGGGACTTCCAATTAACAGACCAACAGATCATTTGATGACATGATGACATCATAATCCAAAACTTGGAGAAAGAAACTTAAAAACATTACAGACATTGACACATAATGTGACAATTTGAAAATAACACTCACTTTTTACTGGAATCATCATGCATTTGTACAATCTATTTCAATTTTCTGCCCTTTCAGGTTTTTAAAGTTCTGACACATTTACAGTCTCTGTTTTATTGGTTTCATTTTAGGATACATTTTACATCCTAAACCTTTGAGAAGTTTTAAAAGAAAATGTCAGGTTTCAACTCTCTTAACCTTTAGATACATCCTCTCTATACACCATTAAAGACTATGCCATTAATTCAAGTCCGGTATAGAGAGCATTGATCATCCGATCAGCTCCATAAGGCACAATGTCGTACACTTCAACTATATAAGCTTTTAATGGCCTAGTTTCACAAACAGAACACCTAAAATTAAAGTGCCCTTCCCATAATCACAATTACTAACTTAAATATAAGGTGCGTTTTAATATTTCAGTGTCTCAACACACAGCTGAGACCATCACAGTTCAATTTTGGTGCCTGGTGTTTGAAGGTGATCAAAACTCCCTGAGAGGTAATTGCATCCCAGTGTATATATCTCCTCTGTATCTTTTGATAAAAATTGAATGGGATAGCAGCCACAATTACAGAGGATGACCAAGGGATAAAATGAATAGGTACAAATATGCATGCAGAGTGAGCCTAACTAGGTTTAATAACATCATTATTAGGTATCTCTACTGCATGTACTCAGCCGATGATGATATGTAAAGAAGGCATAAAAACCATGGAAGATTAACCACAACAAATGGTTAAATATGGTCTTTATACATTATTAGAATCTGCCCTACATTTTTCATAAGAAATCTGCCCGACATTTTTCAAAAAAAATGTTCCCGACATTTTTCAAAAAAAAAAAACCTACGGCATGAAAGACATCTGCATTTTTACTTCCATAGTTTGCATATGACTAAATACACTGTCAAACTGCAATATATGGCTGCTTTAATCTACTTCCCCAAAATTTTAAGCCAAAGCAAAACTTTCCACTTTAAGGCATCCCTGAACATACTCTAGAAATTTCTAGGAGACAATTAATCTAATTACTAGAGAAATTAATTGGTGAAAATAAATTTTAATGAGGTATAAACTGAAAAATTTGGCAACATTTTAAGCATTATAAAAGGTATGTTAAATGTCACTATAAAATGCTTTGTTGAAGTGTTTGTATTGATTTCATCAGGAAGTGATACTTCAACAATAAGTATTAGCTACCGCAGGCCTTCACACTTTTTCATGTCTCTGTAAGGTTAGCTATTAATGTGAGTGTGTTGACTTTAGAGACAGTACGGAATTGTACCTCTGCTGTAATTTGCTTCTTTCTAGGATTCCTTATTTGATTTCTTCGTAATCTCCTTCTAATTAAGATACTGCTATAAATCAGACAGGACTCCAAAAACTGGTTGCTGGAACTTTTCAATGTTCACATCATCTCCATGTAAACCATCTACTGCTATATCCTGTCTAGTGCTAGCTTCCCCCCAAAAAAAACATTGCTATCCTTACAGTCACTGCTATACACTGTCTAGTGCCAAAACCTCCCTAAAATACCATTCTACCCTAACAGTCAGCTGCTATATCCTGGCTTCTCCTTTGCTCAAAACCTATGACCATGGATGGAACTCAAAAATAATTTGGTTCCAATATTTACATGATCTAATTAAAACATAAGTGTGGCAATCCGATTGTCACCAACTCAATCCTACAGACATTGAAATATTGCATGAAAGACACTTGAAACTCCTCTAAATATTTTAGTCCTCTAAAAAGTCCTCTATAATATTTTGGAAATGAGGATGACACTTTTCTTATTTCAACTTTAAGCAAAAGCAAAGACTGATGCAAAGACAAATTGTCCGCCTGCACATATACTACCTCCATGAATTATTTACTCTAAAACTTTAAATTCCTCAAAAATTTAAATAGGATTTTGAATTTCCGATCCTTTTAATGCATTTTTTTAACTAATTCAGACATTACAAAATGCTAACATACCCCAGCTCTAGACACCCTCCCAAACCTCTGTAAAATGAACACTTAAAAGTACTATGTGTAATTCTTTTTTTCCTACTCTACTGTGGCTGAAAAATAACATTATTTGACTTTATTGACCTGTTTACAAATGCACCATTTGGTTTTGACTCTTATTTCAATCTACTTAGTGGCATTAAATAGTAAAATCTTCCATTTCAGGAACTTTACATGCTTCCTTTAAGTCTTTTCTTTGATTCAAGTTGTCTTTTGTAAATAAGCAACTTCATCTTCCTGTCCACCTTACATTCCAGGTAACATGAGCCAATGATTAAAGGTATTCAAAGAGCACAGCCATGTAAAGAGACTGATCCTTGCCTCCTAACATTTTCATAAATCATTTTGTTGTCTTCGTGATTCGCTGGTATGTCACGCTGTCATAATCCTACTGTCCCCTGGGGATTCTCCTTACATTCACGGATGAATCTCAAACAAGATTTAAAACATTCTGATTCTACAAGTACCATAAGCTTCTTTTTCACCTCACTGAGATAGTGTGTTCTTGGCAAGCTCCCTGATGGTAGCAATTACGCTAAGTGGATCTGTGCTATGATTACACCTTCTTAGCAGAGGTCAAAGATAACATGTCTAACCAGAGGCATAATCTCACAAGTGCCTGTCTTAAACGTTTAGAATCTAACCACAAGGATACGCAGGCCAAACTTTTATAGGTATAAAGTTTCTACTGTATACCTTGTACAATTACATTTGGAGGTACATGGGTACAAGGAATGAAAAAAATGAAAACAAGCCAAATTTGACATTCTCCAAGATCTTTATAAGTGAATTTGCATGATGAGTATTAGAAATTACTACTTTTCAAGAATGAATCTATAAAACAAACAATGGAAAAACAATATGTTGAGAACTGAACAATTTCAGAACAACCAAATGCAAAATTCCCTTACAGAATTGTAGTGACAACAAGTAAACAACCACATTTGAAGTCACCAGTTCTCAAGGAAAATGAAACATGGGAAATATAACAATAATCAAAAACACAAACAAAAAGGAATTTCATGGGAGATAAACATCTTTCAAAGTTAAAAATGTTTTACAACCTTGAGAACGTTTTGTTTGCTTGCATAGCATGCAGCACAGAGAGGGCTTAATTAATTATATCAACCCATAAGAGAAAGAGAGTGCTATCACACCTTGTTACAAAGTGCAGTCACTTACTGAGTAGTACAACAATGACACCACAAATTATTGCACAATGTACCATTTTAATATGAGTGAATAAACTTCAATGCTTTATATCTTTGCTCAGGAATGTCTTATGAAGATGAGAGTTGGACTGTAAGAATTCATTTTTCATGCTGATAAATATGTATCTTTTAATTTTTTGACTTGATGTGCACTTCAACATATGAAACCCATCTACCTAAGATGGCCAATCCCTCTTCAGCAGCTCTATCGTTCTTAATAGGAGAATGATCACAAATATTTCAGTTTATTTCTTTTGATTTATCAGATAGAATAGAAGCAAGTGCTGAAATAATAATAAAAAAAATGAGTCATACTAGTAAGAAACAAATGAAAGTGACTGATGTTACTTGCCACTGACAGATTTATACCAAGTATAAAGATGTAAGCAAAGTAAAACTTCATTTCCTGAAACTGGGGAGGGGGCTTCAAGTCAGGAGAGGCATAATTGCATAATGGTGCTAGAATAGTTTTTCTGATTTTCAAGTATGCATATTTCTAAGGCAAAAATAAACTACATTTAATATGCAAAAAATTCCAAATATTCAAAAACTCTTTCAAAATTAATTTCCTGAGGAATTCTGCTTAAGAGATCCAATTTCCTGAAAACAGGTAATTTTGTACACTCTTACATCTTTAAACTATTATGTCATCAGATTCTGATTGAATACTGTTCTTTAAATCATAACAGCACTAAATAATACTTACAGTAAAAGAACTAAATAGGACTAAACAGTGCTTCAGAGCACACAGACTGCTTTTACTCTTACTTTCGAGCCTACTGCTAGTAGAATTTTAAAAGGAGTCAGGCATATTCAGCAGTAGTTACCAGTTTTGGTAAAGTTATTAAAACAATGAAGCCACAAGAGAAGTCTTCAAATTAAAGAGGTATGCAAAAGGAAACCTTGTAACTGAAGTAGTGATGCATTCCACCTGATTACAATGCTAAATGTGGGAACACTTGTTTCCAACATGTTTCCATTGCAGCAGGCACCTCAAACAAAAGAACAACATCAGAAGTCTTTGCCTATGGAGAGAGTCTACATCACAAGGGACACTGACAACCTGAAAGTAGCTGTGACAATTATGTTATATGCACCATCAATTTGTTTGTTTTTAATTTTTTTTTTTTTTTTTGAGTCTTGCAAGTCAGTAAGCCCAGAAAATTGTGACACCTATGTTCCTATGCTCCTATACAAACAGAAATCATTTTAGTATTTTGGAAATATTCAGTTCAAATTACAGATCATTTCTCATGGCAAAAAGAGACTAACTCATAACAATCTGAGTTCCCCGTTTAACAATGCAGACTAAAGATACTTTGATGATAAAGCTGCAAACAAGAATAGACTTCCTGTATTAAACTAGAGCTGTAATAATGTTTTAACTTGTTTTGGTTCTGTAATTGTAAAATGAGCTAGGCATTGTGATATTGAATACAAAACTTGGACCATAGATATTAATTCAAAAGTGAAAGATTAGATTTCAATACATTAACATTAGAGAAAATCAGTCAAAGGTGAAATACAACAAAAAACTAATATACTGCACTTTAAGACATCGAGTAAACTAGATCCAATTCTTTCCCGACAGTTTGATATCTACATACTATTATAGTGTGAGTTCAGCACCAAAAGCAGCATGTATAATCAACATGACACTGAAAAAGGGCACTAGGAAAGGTTTCTTAGCATTGCAGAGATGATTCCTACCTGCACTGTAATTTAAGTTGGCTATTAATTACCTGCATGATAACATCACACACTTTTTGTTCGTAGGAAAGGCATCAAGTTTGAAATTAAGATATAAATAGAGATGGAATTCTTGTAATAGATATATTAGCATAAATTAAGCTTGGAGATTAGCACTTTCAGTGTCCTTCACATGAAATGTATTCCACTTCAAGTTCACCTGCTATGAAAGCATGAATAATACTCATTATGTGACACAAATTGTGGGTAATTAACAATTATTTGACTTAAAAGGGGAACACTTGAGTTGATTCATTCATTTTTTATTCAAATACTAGTGACAACAGTTAAAATTAGAAAATCACTCTATTCTGCATATACCTTTCATAAAAAGATATGATAAATTTCAATTCAATTTTTAAAAATTTGTAGCATTTATGCATGTGCTGATGATTTTTACTGTACACTAGACTTTACTGATTCAAAAAGTCAATTCCACTTCATGATTTGTAAATGAGAAAATATTACAACAAATTTGCTAGATTTTGTTTAATTTCTAATAAAACTGCAGTTCTGATAGGCTATACTGTAGTCTGTTGTAAATAGCAGTGTCAAGTTAGGGGGCACTAATGCATGACATTTAAGCATGTTTCAGAGAATAGTATTTTACAAAAAAAATTTCTGCAAAACAAATTGGTCACACACATTTTCACAATGGAAACATAAAACTTAACAAAAACTGGCATGCATCATTCTACGAGACACCACTAACAACCACTATAGGTATCTTCATCTCACAAATGGATGTGTTCTTTGACCCATTCTAGAGCCTCCTCTGCTCAGAGGTAAAAACAGATGAATTCATTCACTCAACACGTGGCAGGATGCAAAATGTTAACTGCACATGTCGTGATAAGATCCTGCTGAAGACAACAAATGCTTATTAGTCTAACGACCAGGCTTTAACATTGTTCACATTTTTAAGTCAGGAAAACGTGTATGCATGTAATTCTTTATCTCAGTCATTGTAACAAATCCAAAAGCAAAGTATCAAAAGAGTTCAAGCTGCAGTGTGATGACATACTCTTTAAAAAGGATCTGGTTTTTTGACTTTTGGTGACTTCTCAAGGCCTTCACCTCTTAATGAAATAAAGTACTGTTTTCTTCCTTTTAATATAAATGTGTAAAGAATTGCAATTAGTGATACCATATTAAAATTAAAGGTTCCAAGGGACTTTGACTTGTACATCAAGCGATGCTGGTCTATGACTTTCAAGCATGCTCATGCTAAGCATGCAGAGTATACATCCCACCTGCCAACAGGTTTCTTCCTTTTTTTGGGGGGGGGGGGGTTATTTGATGACCTGACATGATGCAGACCTATGACCTCTACCAAAAACACTGCCATTCCTCCAAATCTGATCACTTCAGGCTCCTTGAGTATGAAAAGTTTTCATCTTTTCTATCAATTTCAAGCAAGGTTTTTTGAAATTTAACCTCCCCCCCCCCTTCACCTTTACCCTCCCACACTTCTGTGATTTGACTGTAATGCACAAATCAAGTATGGAATTTACCTAGTATTTCTCCCTAGAAGTACTAATCTAAAACAGCTTTTGGTTTTTTTACTTACACGGTTAAGCAATGGTGGATGATGCATTATCGCAGGCCAGTGTTGTAATCGAATCACTAGATTAGTGACTCGAGTCACCAGTTCTCAAACTTTTAAGTGACTTGAGTTGAGTCGTTGACTCGAGTCACTGCACTATTTCAATGGGGAAATTACTCCTGAATTCTATCAAGTCACTATCATTTTGAGAGGAAGTTACTCGAGTCGTGAATTACAACACTGTCACAGGCTAATATATAAAACATTCTACCAGTTACTAATCGATGTATTCTTTCAAATTTTGACCAGTTTAATCCTTGCCCATTTAAACTCATAGAGCATTGTAGTTTCTGATAAATCTTCTACCCTCAAAAAACATTCTTTTTACTGTTGTACCACACAATGCCAGCTTTGAAACATATGGCTTTTTTCTATTTCTTTTTCTTTTTTTTTACAAATGTTTATATTATGACTTAGCAGACCTAAAGGTAGCTTAATGTAAGTTACAAGATAACAACTCATTTCCAAGAAATAATTAAGGTCCCTGCAGAGAGCAACCACTAGTCAATGGATCATTTGTTCAAACACACATCATCTGCTTTCAAAAATATAAGTAATGCAATACCAATAAATAGTGTACTTTAATTCCAATTTTTTTGTCATGATGTAACTGGGGTTTGTTAGTGAAAATGAATCATTAAGTGATGAACAAAGTCTTACTGTAGTCTGTGCATTGTTGTCTGAATGTAAACACAAGATTTCCTGTAATGGTACTCATTTTCACGTACATATTCTCATATCCCAAAACCTCACTACTCCTCAAACCTCGATGCTAGGCCTATACTCTAGCATACAAACTATACATACTTGTATCAAATCATGTTTGACCTTACAACAGCTGGGACTTGGCTGCTGCTGTGAAATTTTCATTTCCAGAAATGTTTAAAGATTTAGGGCATGACACATCTCGACAACTGCAATAGTAAGGCTCATACAGAGAAAAAATTGGTGAAGTATGAAATGCTTTCAACAGCTGAAACATGTGATATTTGTTTCAAACATGGCCATCTTCTGAAGTTTTGTCGACCCAAAGAATGATCTACGACACATCAGCTACATCTTGCCTCTTGTACCCCTCTACTCTTACACTATCTATCATGTTCCATCTCAGTAATGAAAAGCCTTCTCCCCCCATCTGCATGTTTATTTGTGCATGTTGAATTATTTTGCTTTCTCAAAGTGCCACAGCAATAACTCTCCTTCTAGTCAAGTGTTAAACTATCCAGGGCACTCGATCAAGCTGTTTTGGTATGTCTTACTCGCAAACTGCAATCGTTAAGAAACTGGCGACACTGTAAAGTGTACGCACTGATCCTCCTAAAAAAAAGGTTTTCTTTAAACTGTTTTACTTACAGCACCTCTGCAACAAAGTTGATTCTACAGTAAAACCTCAAGTTTGCTTTTTAAGAGCGTTTTGCAATTTTCCAACTGTGTTTTCATTAAAAGTATCAGCAGGGTACCTAGTTCAGTATTATGGTACAAGTATGACAACATACTCTAAACTGCTGCATTCAAGTATATCGACAGGCATGGTAAACAGTACCCAGCAAAATCACACACAGGCTACTGTATCCATGGAGACAGGATTTTAAAGTGCAGTCAGATTACAGCATGCCAGTACAGCATAATAAAAGTATAGAGCACCAATCTTTTTCATTCTGTTATTTATTAGATTTGCTATCATGCTTTTCCATTTGAAGTTGTACTATCTGGGTACAATAAACTTGTCTTAACATAAGAAACACATTTGCAATGGCAAGTCAAAATGGGTTTGTCTCTTGCAAAATGGCCAATAAATATGCCACAAGTAATGCTATAAAGTATCAAATAATTGACAAAACACAATGTCATATATTTACACTTCTCTTTTGTGGAAAAGTTTAGGTTAAGCTACACCTTAAAACCCAATCAATTGTGCTCACTTCTGAGTTGTTAGCAGTCAAGTTTCTGCCTAATGCTTGAACTTAAAGGGCCAAACCTCTCACCCCAAACTACAATTTTGGTACGGGGGTACCGAAACTCTCAATTGGCTCAGCTCTTTGATTGACAGCTAATTCAAACAATGCAGAGTACCCAAGCTAATACTACAGAGCATACACAGCATGAACAGTACTGAGAGTGTTCTGATTATATAAATTGAGTTTTTCTATACTCACCTTGAAGCAATAAACTGAGATTGTGTCTGGATGAGGATGAATTTCAGACAACTGTGGGAGGGACTTGAGTAAGAAGGTGAGGAGAATTGGTACTGTTTGGGGTGCCTTTAACACTTGAATACTGGATTATTCTTGAACCATTTGCAGTTGGCATAAAAGGCTCACATGGATAAGATATAGGGCAACAACAGGAGAAGCAAATTTGGCAACTAACACATATGTTAGCCCGATTTGATGCAATGAATGACCAACCGTCCCATTTTGCTCGCACTACACAGTGGCTAATAAGCTTGTGAATATGACCAAACTTCACTTGCAATCTTGCAAAAGTTAGTTCACAGAATTTTTTTAGTTTACCATTATTGCGAATATTTGCGTTTTGTTCCTAAATTCTTTGGGAATAATCGTTTTCAAATTTGTCTCACTGGTTTCAGCACCAACTGTATCTATTCTTTGCTACTGAATTTGATCAGAACGACAGAATGTTCAACGTATTTCCACTAATAAGCCTTATGCATATGATGTCACACAGCAGAAAATAGGCCCTTCTTTGGGGGCAAAAGGAACCAACACAGACAAAAGAAGTCAACCAGTTGAATAGGTGCATAGTCTGCTGCACGTGCAGGGAGAATTCCTATGCATGCTGCCACGTGTTCCATTGTTTTGCCCCCACCGCAACATCAGTGTGTCATCAGTGCATAAGGTCTATTAGCTGGAAACAAGTGAAACAAAGATCTGAACTGTAAAAAAAATTTGAAGGCAAGATTGTCTTTTATGGTCCTTTGGCTCTATTATTTCAACAAGAAATTTGTTCTATCAGACAAGGTGCTGTCACTAGTTTCTGTAAATTATTATTTACAGTTAATACTCTTATGTAGGTTAAACATAAAATCTGTGGTTTTTGGGGAATGACCTCATTTTTTTTTATCTGAAAAAAAAGCACAGGATAAATTACTTCCTCACATTTGCTGGTATTGGTATCAGCTTTATCAGTACCCTGACTTTAACGGTCTCTCTCAATTCTCATTTGCATGCTCACTCAAGAATACCATTACTTTCTTTGAATTCACTAGGCAATAAAAACAAACTGCAAAGAAATTTTCACTTTTGATGATTGAAAATTATTAAATGTTACTACCTCCAGATATATCTTTAAAAAAATCCATCTCATCCTCAGAAGCTAGGATCTGACAGTCTGTTATGACATCTAACACACTCGGTACTATTTCAATCTTTGCGGGTTTCTCAAATTCATTAAAATATCTATTTGTATTCATGGATATCATTTATTTTTGTAACATTTGCCAAACACTTGAAAAGTGTAAAGGATTTTCTCAGATAGCAACATTCACGATAACTTTCTTTAAATAGAACATTTCAACCTATAAACAAAAAAAGGAAAATTCATCTTGCATTTCTGTGAGAAGGAAATCAGCTGGTTGGGTATTAGACTTTTTAATTATGGTGTAAAATGTCAGGAGCAAGGATGCACGTATGGGGGCGCAGGAAGACTTAAACTACTGGAGAAATTGTTTTCTCAACTGATTATTAATCTGCACACCCATGGTCAGGTCTACTGTGATCCTTCAAGGTAAGTTTCAGGGTGTGGTAACGTACAAATGCAGGCTCTGAGTTTTTATTTTCCAGGTGTGCTACTAATAACACTCCATAAGAAATTACATACTATGGTAGATGTGCTCTTTTATTGAACTTTAATAGATTAATATGAGCTCCCGGACTTCATATAGGTATGCAAAAATTCACTCTCTTCACAATGATTTGAGGAGAGTGATGGTGAGCTATGGCTCACACAGCTCAAAATTCAAGGCCTGCAGTTACTAGTGTTCTGCATATATACAGTCAAATAACTGCAAAATAGCTGCTGGTCCCTAGATCTCTTCCTCCACCCCCCACCTCCCCCAACCACCACCCCACCACCACCACCATCCCCGCCCCCCCACCCCCACCCCCACCACCACCACCACTACCACCCACCCATCCTAGACCTCAGTCAAAGAGCTATGACCACATTGACTCTATACATTTGTGGGATAGATTTTACCACACATCCATCAACAACAACAATCAACAAGAATGTGTTACATTGGGTCATACAGAAAGGAAAAACTGTTTCATTGGTTGGTATTAACTTGAAAAAGAGTAAAAGATGGGGTCAAATTCCACTAACATGCCCATAACTGAAAAGAGAGATTCTGTTTCAAAGTCTAGGAAAAGAAAATTAAGCCATCTCTGGGCAAGTCCTCTCCAAACTGTAAGTGTACTACTGTATATGCTTAGCATAATGAGATGTTGAACATCCAAAGTCAGTGAGCAGGTAACTATGTCATGATATCAACCAATTGTGGAGATGGTGCTGAAGAGATTGTTTTTGCCTACACCCTAGACAATGGATGCATCTGAACTTGAGAAATACTTAAATAGGGTTCAATCTCCAAAGAATTCTCTCTGAGACTCAACCAATGCTAAAGACTGGAGAGATATGCTGGGGCAATTCCACAAACCCCCATATTTTTAGCAAGACTACAATAGGAAGTGGGGATGAGAAAAAACATTTTTTTTCACAAGCTACCAAAATGTGTTGCAAATCTTTGTTATCATTTTTATTTTCCACAACAACTTAACTTTGAACAAACTGTTTTGTGTTTTTCATGCAAAGATTTGAAAGTATGAAAATAATCTGCAATTTTGGGCATTCTGTTATAGAAGATTTAAAAACAGGCCAAAGAATGATTGTTTCTTTTAAGCCACAGTCTTCCCCTATGTGTCACAATTTTTTATCTCTTTGATTCTTCTTAAATATATTAGCCTGACAATGATGCTTTTGTATTTTGGAGCATATGCTTGAAAGAAATTGGATATTTGACCATTTTGGGTATTGTGTTTCAAAAGGCTGTGGAGTAAAACTCACCAGAAAAGCTTTGTGATGCCTGAATGTGCAGAGTTATGATTATGAGCTGGGGGCCGTTCCACAAAGAGTTACGCACAATCTTAAGTTTGATTCACCATACTTAAGCCAACAGTAAATCATACTTAAGATCGTGCATAACTCTTTGTGGAACAGGCCCCAGGCCTATTTTCTGAAACACTATGCTATTTTTTAACCCTTTACCGTTGTGCTCCGATCGGGGCATATTTGCGCGCCTCGGGATTGGGCGGAAAAGCGGATGTAGCCCGCCCGCATCGGCTTCCATAGGCCATTGACCCCCTGACCTCAAACAATTGTCTCTCTCGCTGTTGTGGCCGAATTTTCGGGTAGCTACTCGCAGTTTCGAGCTCCGCGTGAAACAGTAAAGATGTGTGACAGCCGAGCTCTCCGCATGGGTCCAAAAGGACCCAAACAACGGTAAAGGGTTAAACCTTATTCGGCTGTCCGAATTTCAGATTCTGTGAAAACTGGGGAGGTAGTCTGCCCCCTCTTACCGCCTTGTACGCCACTGGATAGCAAACAAAATTGGTGTTTTCATTTGTATTGAGGATGAGATTCCTTTTATCACAGCTATGTATAAACTTAAGCAAAAGATGGATCTACACAAGTTTCCTACCACATGCAAAAAAGTGTTCTTCTGAATTTGAGCATTTTGTTAAGGACTTAAAAATGGATTTCACTCCAAATGATACTCTTTCACAGGTGGTGTTTCAATCATGCTCTCAACAGCTGCCATATGTGCAAAGCCTTTTTGTTGGCTTGCCTTGTCAACCTGTTCTCTACCTAGGCTGTTATGCAAATTTATGCAAGTCTCTTAATAGTTCAAGGGTACAAAGAAGAGAGTACTTTAAGAATGTGTAATTATGGAAACAGAATAGTTCATGGGAGAACCATATATATCAACTTGGGCAAGTGCAACCATCATCAATTTAGCCCATATTTTGTCTGTGGGACATGTTTGCATTCAGTGATGGGGGTGAGGGGTAAAATACTTTCCCAAATCTATGACTGATTGCACTAGAGTTCTCTTAGCATAATGGTATATTGTAGCCGTTGATTTTTTTTTACAAGGAAACTTAAACCTCATATCCAAACTAAACCTGATCTTATTAAAAAACCTACACCAAGCACAAGAATGCCTTGATTCAGCTCCATAAAGTAATTGCATCCATAAGTTACACTCCATGATCTCATAATTTTCTTGAACTCTTAAAAATCAGATTCCACATTCTTATTTGTTACCAATGCATTGTTTTATGACCATACTATGCTATTCTATTACTTCTTTTCAATCCCTGCATTTTATAAGTGTCCATCAAAACAAGTTAAATTGTCTTTTCATGGCCATTTTAAGCTCATTAAGGAAATTAAATTTTCATACTGAAATATTTTTTACTTTCAATTCACAAAAGGTGCTTACATCAATGAGAACTAAGGAGTTGGCAACCTTATAAAAAGCAAGAAAAAGAGGAGGAAATATTGCCAGGGTCAAGTCAAACATTCAAGGTATTTAAAACAGTTGGGTATCTGAAACCATTCTGTTTCTGGCCTTGATTCAAAACACAAGATCTGATCAATTACAAAATGACATTTACAACACATCAGAACAGTAGTTACATTTCATAACAGGTTGTGTGCTAGTACAAAGTAACATGAAAATTCACTGTTCAATACAGGATATCACAAAAATTTCCCTGATTTCAAAGACATTTCCAGGCCTTGATATAAATTTCCAAATTACCATGACTTTTCCAAAGTTTTCATGACTGCAGGAACCCTACTTTCAGTTAAAAAAGTGGTCAGTGACTATAAACATGGGGTTTTGACTTACCTTACCTGTACCTAAAATATGACCTCTGGGCTGGATGTAATAAGGAGGCACTGTGAAAAAAGGTCACAACAAGAAAAAACACCTGTACTCTTAAGCAAAACAGTGAAATCACTGGAAATGGTCTTCTGTGATCCATGACTTTCACAACATTCAACAAAACTTACCTGTGGTTTGTGAATCTATAAGCCCCAGCGACCTCACCTGTTTCACAAACGGACTGTCACATTTACCACAGAAAGCTATATGGCAATATCTTGGGTAGATAGCACTTTTCCCCAATTGAGATCATTCCTCTGTTAAAATGCCCTTATTTCATTGCCAGTGCAATGTTATCAACATGCATGGTAAAGAGGACAGCCCACTTGTGAAATAGGTGAGGTAAGTAGCAGCTAAGTAGATTTTGGTTTACTTGCCCAATGAGCAGCAAATTGATTGCCATCCACTGAAAAGAAACAAAACTTGATTTGAAGCACACAGGTCTTACAATAAGATGAAACATCCTATACTCTTGAGCTTTTGTCTGACAAAATACCATTAGAAATGTCAATACAAAGACAAATGTATTTCTTTGTACAAATGTAACTATTTTTTAGTAAAGGATATGGCCAACAAACCAGCTGTATACACCACAGTCGAGGAAGGTCCAACTGTCCCATGCAATAAAAGACTTTTTCATAAAGACCTGGAAATGGCAATTCATCATCAGTTTCAATTGATCGATTAGAGATAGACTCTCCATCCTCTTTTATATCTTTGTCATCCTCTTCCTCATCTGTATCAGACATGTAATCATCTGGTCCAGGGCCTCTCTCTTCATCCACATAAAGTGGTGTATCATACGCTCTCTTACGCAAAATCCCAGGTGGACTCTGTGTGCTTGAATGGGCTACTTCATAAGTGATCTCATCTTCAGCCGGTTTTGCTGCCATATTAGATCTGCAATTATGAAAAACAAAATAACCATACAAGTATTTACCAAAGTATTTTGAATCTTCTCAAGTTGAAAACTTGATTTTGCTCATGAATTTCTTACTTCACAGTGTCCAAAGACTTTGCTGTAGTGACTGACCTCTTCTTACTACCTTGCTCTCTCACTTTTACTTGCATCTTCAAAGAAGTCTTGTGGAGGGATGTATGCTAAAAGAATTTCTAATTTAATCACTGGTAGCAACCTCAAAAGACACTTTGTAAACAAGACCAAATTTTCTTCATTTATAATAATTGACTTAAGTTATAACTGAATTAAACATCTAAGAACAACACTATTTTTAGATTTTAAAATGTAACCTCCTGTGACCTATTCCTCCTATAAATCTTGAACAGGCCTTTCTTGCAAGTACAGCCTGCAGTATAACAGCCATCTGTACATTGAAATTAAGGTACATCTTTATGAGTCTGATCATTTTGGCAAGAAGCTTAAATACTAACCAGCCCCTGGTGATTCATAATCAGCTATGACCTCTGACCTAAAAAATAAAACACATCTTCCTCTATGTTCCAGTGCGGTCCTTCTATCTATACTTCAACTAAGTGGACCACAAGCATTTCACTATTAACTGTATACTACACCATAATTGCTGGAAACTGCTAAACAGTAGTAATGTCTGGTCAGAAAATGGGCCCAGGACACAAAAGCTAACCATGTTTATACTGTCCTCTCACTTTGTACAGTATCCATACTGCAAAGCTCAGAATTAGCCCTTTTTTACATCTAGATTGATCAAGTCAGGTAGCTGGTCACATGGGTGTTGCTCTACTGTTTGTTCTCTGACAAAAAAATAACTTCATCTGGCATATTTTTACCTTTCTCAAGATTGTTCCATAGTGTGGGATTTATAAATGAGATCAACAATTCCATCTCAAGTGACCTGTTTTTATTCTCTGGTGAAAATTGAAGCATCTTCTCACAACTTATTAATCAGACACAACAGAACAAACTTATGTTTAATTCAATGTGTTTGATTAGAGAGATATTACAGTTCCCTGCCCTCACCTTCCAGCTCAACTTATTGCACACTGTGAATGTTGTAATCAACAGGAATCAATATTTTTTTCTCTTCAAGGGGCAAGTTGCTGTAGTGACATGAGCAGAGAGCAAAGTGCTCAAGTGGTGATGCCTATTAACTACTGTATCCTCTAAATTAAATGCACAAACACAGTAAATAACCGTACTCAATGCCTTACGGGGTACAGAGAACAGTTCCCCTACGGAAATAGTCAAAATTCCCATTAAGCCTGTTTAGTCATGCAGCACGTGAATGCCTTGAGCAAGGGCGGGCTCTTGCATATCACGGGTCAGAGCTGACTGCTGTGTTCAAATTTTCCAGTAGCTACGCCAGTTACGAGCCCTGCGTGAGCAAAGAAAGACGTGCAAGACTTGAGCTCTCATGAGCAGCCTGCACCGGCTAAGGCATTGTTCACAGGTGCTCACACATCTGTCTACTGTGCTTCCCAAGAACTGATCCCCTCAATTTTATAAATCAAGGCCACATCTTTAAACTTGACCAAGGTCATTTTCTATTAATTTAACTAGCCTACTGTACAATTTACAGTATGACTTCAAATACTGCAGGTGTAATCTGACTTTGCCAATACAAAAAAAAACAAAGTTTTTGTTTGGATTTGTGCAAACCAGTGTCTCTAGCCCCATTGCAACAAGGGGCCACCAAACATTCAGACTTGTTCTTAAATACTGTATGTTTGCCATGGTGCTATATCCCTTTAAGCAGACAGATATTATGTAAGCAATGCCATTCCCTCAACAAAAACATAAAAAAATTTCACTTATGGTAAAAGTGAATTTCCTTGAGATTTTTCAATGTTGAACTTTACACAGCATTGCATCTTATACTTGAACAAAGGTCTCACCCAAACAAAAATTGCAAAAATAACAAAACCATGCAGTATTTTCTGGCAAAATGCAAGCCATAATTGAACATTATGTATTTTAAGGGAAGTGAAGCATTAAAATACACTCAACGTGTCCAAACAAAAAAGAATTAGAATCAAACGAAAATGAAACAGTCCAAAATAATGACTTCCTTAAAATGTATGGGACACTTATGGTGACATTTTTGGTGATGTTACAAACCCCTGAGAAAGGTGCATATTTTCCTAGAAACTGAGGCAAAGGCTACAGTGTATGTGTAAAGACCGTGCATAATGAAGACTTGAACTGAAATTTAAGACATATATAATTAGTGCTATAAACAAGTTGAAAGAATAAATACTGGAAAGGTGGAATTAGACAAAAATGAGTCAAAATTCTCAAGAAAATGTTGTTAAAACCTTCAATATATTACTAGGAACATGGCTACTGTACACAACTACGATTCCAAAGGAGCTCACTCTAACACCACTTTGAGCTCGGAATCTGATATTTGTAGACACTTGGCAAGTTTCTGAGTGGACAAAACATTCCTGTGGAATAATTTACAGATCACACACACTTCCCTGAATTCATCACCAGAAATGGCTTCTGGGTAAAGTTGACAAAACTCAAAAACACAATGGGTACAGGAGATGTACCTAAAGTTTCAATTCCAACATTCAACTCATAAAGCAAAGGAGGGGAGTCCTCAGATATCCCTACACAGTGAGTTTGGGCCAACATTCTTAAAGTCTTACTGGCTAAAAGGACCAAATTTGACAGTTAACTATGGGAGTAACTGATCAAAATACTCTGAACTGTTTAAATAGAAAGTTGCTTCCAAACTGAAACAAAATAGAAGAAAGGAAAGCAAAATAACATACTACTCATTTAATACTGTCCCTTTCTGACAAAAAGGACTAATCCACATTATTTCAAAATTGGTTTTATTTCATATTCTTTTCTCTCTTACTGAAACTTAAATTTTCAGATATTAAATCTACTAACATGTAGTCTACTTCCTGAGATAATCACCCAAGAAAAGAAGTAACCCACATGAAAACTACATTCTTTTCAGACAAAAAGAAGCAATGGCTTGTACTTCTTTCTGTCAGAAAGTACAACTATTATTTTCACTACACTGTTTCTGACAAAGAGAAGCAAAGGGCTTTTACTTCTTTCTGTTGGAAAATACAAGTATTATTTTGACCGAACTGTTTCTGACAAAAAGAAGCAGTGGCTTGTACTGTACTTCTTTCTGTCAGAAATTGTAAGGAACATTTTAACTGATTTTTTTCTTACAAAAAGAAGTAATCCACATTGAAAATCTTGGTAATCAACTTTTACAGTATCTCCTATGTAATACAAAACAAAACAAAACATTTTCCCTTAAAAAAATGTGACAGAATATTGAAACTAAACATTACAGATCATACTTCTATCTGTCAGAAAAGTGTACGTGTTCACATGGATATTGTTTTCTCACAAAAGGAAGCAGACCACATTAGTCTGCTTTTGTGATGAATTTCAGGAAAAAAATATTTTCCAATTTTTAAGTTATAAATTGTTCAGTTACTTATAGCAGGTGTCCTTGTGCCATGAAGAAGCATTTCTGTTGGCTTTAACAACTCAAACTACTGAAAATGTGGGTTACTTCTTTTTGTCAGAAAGGGGCAGAATAGTTTGCCTGATGAACTTTGAATGAAGAAATACTATGCCCTTTCAATACTTAAAGTCAAAAGGTAGGGTGTTTCTTAAAGTTGTTGAGAGGATGCTGTCATTGCTTCAACTACAAATGTTTCAAAATGAGAGTTCATGAATGGTCACAGCTAAAGAACTTCAATTTCTGAAACCCAAAGAATCCCAGGTTGGAATCTCAGATTGCACATCATTAATCCATATGAAGAACTCTTAGTTTAATACCCAAGAAAGATAAGACATCTCACCTGGTTAAGATAATTTGTGTATTTTTATATAAGAACAAGACTGAAGAGAAGTATCACACACAGTTTTCTTTAATTGAGGGCAATACCGTACATTTTGAAGTGAAGATGAAATGTTGGTTGTAGTCAGCAGATTTCATCTGTTGTTTATCCTAGAAACCATGACAAATAATAAAAACATGACAGGCATCGATCCTAAAGGATCGTTTTTTCATATGGGAAACATCCCCTGTGGGGCACGGGTTGTAGAATATAAGCCCACAGTATTTTACACCTGTACTTAGAGGTAACTCAGGGAAACTGAATCTCAACTTGAATCAAACTTGAAAATTGATTTAACTTTGAACTTTTTATCAAGCTGATTGACACTATATAACACATACAGTACGTGTTGGTGTGTCATTAAATCTCATCAAACTAACTTACTCCTACATAGGAAACAATTCAGGGTTCTGGGTGTCGGAAAATTTTTGCCTCCTCCCACTCCACAGATTGAAGCACTGTTAGTAAGACCTAGTGAAATTTCCATTTCTATTCAGTCTGCATTATTTTGGAATGTCTTTACAGTTATGAAATAAAATTGGTTTGAATATACTGTAAGTGTGATACATGAGTGATGTACGGAAACTTGTACCTTCTTTAACATACATAATAGTCTCCCTGGTTTTGTGAGCAGAGAATATACCTTATCATTATAAATATTACCATTTATGGGAATGAAAACGCTAAAACAGCAACACACCCATTTGAAATTTTCAAACTATCTGAGATACTCCGCTCAACATATCCAGCCTAGTTGACTTGGCATATTTCAACCAACATAACCTACTCTACTGGTGCACCTGTGCTGTCTTTCCTTGTATGGGGTACACTAGTTACTTCAATCAACTGCTGTACACTCATTGTGAGTTACATGCAGTATTCCACTACTACCTTAATTGTCATCTAAGTTCTTATTCAAATATTGCACAATAAAAAAGGTGAAAAGAAAGACAATACTTTATTTTTTCCTACAAAGCACAACTGGTCTCCACCGCAAAATTGGCTCAATTCACCAACCACATATACTACAAAATCTTTTCAGATTTATTGTAAAATCTACTTCATGCTTAAATCCATTGACAAGCTCTATCACGTGAGCCACTTTATTACACAGAATTATTAAGGTTCTGATCAATTTATTCAGATCTTGCTGATGTGAATTTAAAGCCACCATCACACAAAGCAACCAATGCTTCAAGCTTTTTTGAATCCTTGTGACCTCCTGTGACATGGCCGTGTGGTGTTAGAGCCTTTGTTTGTGGCTGCATGTTGTAAGGGTCGGGTCATAGCTATCAGTTTGGCCATCCTCCTCCCAAGAGGTTGCAAAATGTTTCAAAATCTTGTAAGCTCTTGCAATCACCTAAAAGCTCTTATAACTTGCTGCAAATGAGCGTTTCCCACTAAGTGGAATTTTTGAGGTTGCAAGGTCCAGCAGACTTGGAAGAGCTTGCGAAATAGGTGTCCAGGAGCCAGGAGTCAGAGACGCCTAAAGGAGTCAGACTAGTAATCCACGTGTTAGTAGTCCAATCCTGTCGTGGGTTATATCCTCCTTGGCAAGGCAAGCTACTTCAACTCAATTGCTTCTCCCACCCATAAGTTTAATATGTACAGTACAGTACATACTGGTAAGATGCATGCTGCCTAGCTTTTTACAATGTGGGGTGTATACCATGCTACAAACTGGAGGCATTTTCTCTGGTACAGGAGGCCACTGCCCAGGGGTATACTTGAAAACTGCTTTAAGGAGCTATTATTGGTGTAAAGTGCTACATAAAAGCAAATTATTAAACCCTACAGTATTATAAATAATTTCCCCCAACTTCAGTTTTTATCAGACCTAGCCCCTATAGTGTACAAGCATCACTACAAACAAATTAGCCTGTACCACTTTGATCAAGGCAATGTATCCATGTTATATCATAATGACGCATGTCCACATTTTTAGAATACATCAATACTGTACTGAACATTACAATGAACATTGCTTTCTATGTGGAATAATTGTATTCACAGTGACCATGCTTCCTGCACTTGACCCACCCCTTTGAGAATCCTTCAATTGCTATACCCTCAAAGCAACATTGGACAATAAGAAAATTCTAAGATTCTAAGCTACATGAAAAGCTTTTGAATTTTACACAAAAGATAGTATTTATTTAAGTTTAAAATCATCCACAGTTCACTAGTTATGTGACAGCGCTATTCAGAGTTGCACACTTATAGAGTGCATACTGTACATTGCACAAGGTTCAACAAAATGTTCCTACAGAAGTATAGTTGTTGTATAATGCATACATGTGCAAAAATGCCAAGGAAGGCCAGTTAAAAAGCTCAGGACAAACTGGTCACCTTAAAATGTCTAACCTGGTATCTCTGTCTATTCATAGTTATATATCCTTGTAGCTTGCTTACCTCTTAGATAACTTTGACTGAAGGTGGTTATTTTGTCCATCTTTATTCTTTTAATTACTTTCTACTTTTTTGTAAGTTGATACAGTAATTTTTTGCGGTCAATATTTTGGCCTGAAATTTAATTCTCATTTCAAGTATAAAGTTTACCATTCCTTGGAGATCACTGGAACTGGGCAGACATTTTGTAGGCATTTAATGCATGTATCAACATTTCCTAGTGTAAGATACACCCTTTGTTCCCCAGGGTGAATCAAATGTGAATCATATTCATGCTGTGACTCCGCAGTACATCAAAGTTCTCCAAATGTTGGGTCAAATCAACCAAAAAGGTGCAGCATGGTACTGTCATAGTTTGCAGGAAAAGTGCATTATAGTTTATGAAATATTAGGTCAATCAGTTGACAAGGGGTGTAACAATGCATATTTCCCGTCATGTCATGTCTTCCCACCTCACTATACACACCCACACAGACAAACACACAGATTCCAGAAGCTGTCCAAACTGTTGAAACAAAACAAATATTAGTTGAATGTTCCTTTCATACATATAGACTCTACTAAATCAAATCCAGCAAGAAAAAATTGCCTAGACTCTTCAAAACCTTAGAGTGAAGACTTTTGACATTTTGAGAAGGCAATGCTTGATATCCATACATACAAGCATGAGCAGCACCAGGGTATTTTGATAGGTAGGGCAAAGCATGAGTTGAGAGCTTTTATTTTCTTTATTTCTTCTATTCCTTCCCATTTCACTTTTTCTTGAAAATATAGGGAAGTGGTTTTCCTCAATGCTTCCCCTGAGTACAAGTCCCAACAATTTAGACCAGGCAGCAGAAATCTAAAGCACATAAGCTTTTTTGCATTGTCCTAGCAGCTGTGGTACATTCATTGTTACACAGTCTAGTACAAACCAAGCCCATGTACCTTGCTCAAACAGCATATCAACCTACAATTATTAAATACAGCTGAAAAGATGTACATGTATCCATGCACTCTACATTACCTTGAGCAGCTAACAATGGATAAACCCTTGAAATTCCCTACTTACGATAATACAGTGATGCTCACCAACTTTATTGGTGAATAATTAAAAGCTATAGTGATCATCTATCACACTACTTCCTTTGAAAACTCAAAGTCATCATAAACTTCTATTTATTACCTACGACACCTAAGACCATCTAAGAGCTGTTTAATAATAAAAAACAGAAATGATAAATTTGGAGCAACTAGGGAGCTATATTCCCTATGCCATGACCTTGGCCCAAAAACTTATTAGTATGGATGATGGATACACAAATTATGCAGTATAAAAATCAGCAGAGCCTTTTCAGTAGGTTGATAGAGAAAGACAAGATAAAATCAACTTCAAATGACCTATAACCTACTGTACTTAATATCACAATCATCAACCAGCATAGCACAGTTTGCAATATTTTCATTTAAGGCAGCCTCCATAGACTAAATTCAATGATTTCAAAAACTGAAGGGAATGTACCAGGTTTTAAGACACCACGTGCATGTAGAGTATCCGAAATATGAATTTGCAAAAATATACAATTTTTCTTAGAGTTGAAGTAAATTATACTCTGGAAATCTGTGATGTCATAGCAGGACATTGATTTAACATGGCACTTAATGTTCGATATTGGTGCTGCTGTGGGCAGCTAGCTATATATTTGTTTGCTGTACCCTACACATGATAAAGCACATGACAAGCTGAGTTGAGCATATTCCTGTGAGAATTTAAATCTCTAATGTGTAGGCTAAACTACATGAGTATCTTAGTGTAGCCTACAGTTGTTTATAAACTTTATTTACCTGATTTTTACCTAATATGCTTATTTGCTTGACACCAAAGTTTTAAACCTATACTACCACACAAAGTTTGATTCCATATGTGACAGTAACATGTAACATGAGTAACATGCCAAACTTACAATGTACATATGCAATACAATTAGTTATTGTGGTCAACAGGTATTGTGGACACAGGTCATGGAGTGAATTAAAGGCATGTGGTGGCTTTAACTAAAGTCTCATGACAGAGATACATATTTCAGACCATGGTCCTGTTCCACAAAGTGTTACGCACAATCTTAAGTTTGATTCCCAGTACCTACCTACGTCAACAGTAACCATGCTTGAGATTGTGCGTAAGTCTTTGTGGAACATACCCCGTGTCTTCCAAACCATGAAGCTAACATAACTCAAGATTACTTATTTTTAAAATCAGCTATTTTCTGATGAAAAGTATCTCTATTTCTCAACAAGTAGGATGTAATGTAAAGTGGGCACATTGCCTAAGTTTCCTAAATTGCTAACTATATTTTTAGGTGAATTTAATGTTTGTCTTTGAAATTTAATACTGTTGGAATGCTGGGATGTCTTTTCCTATGTCCCCCTGTGGGCTGGGGTTATAGAATATGCCCATGGTACAGTATTCTCTGCCAGTGGGGAGAGGTGACTAAATGGTAGGACTTGAACAATATTTGAACAGTATGACACTACATTTGTGTTGATGTGTCGTTAAATGTCATCTAACTAGCTTTTCCTGTGATGTAGAGTATAGCATACAATTTTGCTCCATATTCATAGCAGCATGCAGTGTCAATTTTATTAAAAAATTAAATGCAATGTAAGAGTAATGTGATGACATCATATATTTGCCACAGTGCAGTTTATCTATAAAAACAGAAATTGCAGTTCTTTGAAAATTATCTTCTTATGCTGTACATGATATTGAGATGAATGCAGTAGTTTTCCCCTCCTGAAAGAAAAAAATTTCTACACATTTACTTCAAATCAAAGAATTGTCTCTAGAATATGCTTTTGGTTTATATTTTAGTTCATGATTTAGTACTTGTGTAATTAAGCAACTTCCCACCTGTGAGCTGGGGGTTTTGTTAAATATACTCAAGGTATTTCCAGCCTGTCATAAGAGGCGATTAAAGGGAAGGAATTTTACCATGTTTGAACTGTACAGTACTTGAAACTGAAGTTGAACTTTTACCATCCATGAAACTGAATTTGAACCATAATTACCTCTTTATCGAGTTAATTATATTATATAACACATTTTGTGATGATGTGTCATGAAATCCCATTTAACTAACAAATTCATGAAACAAGAATTAGTAATGTGAGCTTAATGAGCATACTGTATTTTCCAGTTAAATTAAAATTTCTTAGTAGTTCAAAAACAAGAAATTACCTAAAAGAATTAAGTACATGTATTAAAACAACTTCCCCCTGTGGACTGGGAGGGGGTTTTTAAATATGCCCAAGGTATTTCCAGCCTGTCATAAGAAGAGACTAAAGGGGGAGGAATTTTACCACGTTTGAACTGTACTTGAAACCGAAATTGAACTTTTAATTACCATCCATGAAACTGCATTTGACCTTTAATTACCTCTTTATCGAGTTACATAACACATTTTGTGTTAACGCATCATTAAATCCCATCTAACTAAAAAATTCATGGAACAAGAATTAGTAATGTGAGCTTAATGAGCATGCTGTATTTTCCATTAACATTGCAATTTTTTAAAGTTCAAAAGGTAACATCTTGCATCTTATTCAAACAAACAAGAAATTATCCAAAGAAATGTAGGAGTTCTGTGCCAAGGCCTCTTAGTCATTAACCCTGAAAGATAAAAATGTACTCCAATAAAACACATTGCAGATTTCAAAATTTGAATAGTATTTTGCTGGCAGGTTGACACATACTTGCAGGCAGACACCTTTTTGTTTCTTCTGATGTCCTCATAATCCAGAGGGATAGAGGAAAATAATGCACACAATTCACCACAAAGTGTGCAGATCACACAGAGATAGTGAGTCAGCGGTTGGCCAGAGAGAATGAAGTGAATGAATTTACATCCTACATAAACTGTCTGACCAGAGAAGAAAAGTTAAGAGACAACGGACTATAAAAGGAAGGGCCAAAGCAAGCTTTTCATTGCGTCCCATTTCTGGGCAACAGAGACTATGCCTCTCCCTATTCTACAACCTCCCTGTGACAACCCTGCCTCTGATTCTGCCCCAATATAGACTTCAAGCTCCAGCATAGACCTCCTCCTCATTCAAATATATCCCCCCTCCTCATGCAAATATATCCCCCTCCTCATCTAAATATATCCCCTCCTCATCCAAATATATCCCCCTCCTCATCCAAATATATCCCCTTCCTCACCCAAATATATCCCCCTCCTCATCCAAATATATCTCCCTCCTCATCCAAATATATCTCCCTCCTCATCCAAATATATCCCCCTAATCATCCAAATATATCCCCCTCCTCATACAAATATATCCCCTTCCTCATTCAAATATATCTCCTCCTCATCCAAATATATCCCCCTCCTCATTTAAATATCCCCCTCCTTATCCAAATATATCCCCCTCCTCATCCAAATATATCTCCCTCCTCACCCACATATATCCCCCAGCCTCCTCATCCAAATATATCCTCACTCACATGTTCAAAAGCCAACATAAGTAAACTCTTAAAATGAAAGAGCTTAAATGAACAAAATAGATACCTGTATTACTATCTTCCACTTAGTTTTTTCCTCCTGAAATACAATCCTACCATTTGCTGTCAGTATAAGCAATGGAGTAGCAACAACACTGAGCCAATGAGCCACAACTGAAGGCTATGGCTGGCCAGACTTACCACAACTGGTGGTATATTGAGCCATAAAGCCTTGTATAACCTACAGTAACCTATATAACCTAAAATGCAATTCCAGTTCTTTTATCCTTTCAAACAATACCATACTTCCTATGTATGTATAATTAGCATTGTTAACTGAAATACTGCTCATCTTTTGATCCATCAACCTACATCTATTGTATTTGTTTCTCATTTTAAATCAATTATTTTTAGTTTCAAGGTAACTTTTCTATGCGACTGTAAACAGCTGTGACAACGACAGTTTGGACAGCAATGATTCTGTCAAAATCAAGTCAACACATTTTACACCATATAAAATAATAGCTGAGCAAATACAGGCCTGGCATTCAGATTTTGTCAAATTTTTGCAGGCAGTTTTTCTGAATATTAAGTTGCAAATGTATCCTGTAAGCACAACATGTTTAATACTGCACAGGAAAAAGTGGATTAAGGCTGGTGTAAGAACAAAATCCCCTTCTCTTGAAATGCTTAAAAGTTCCTTTAGGAACATCTACATAGAGGCAAGGAGAAAGTTTTAGAAGGGTCTATGATCGAGTAACATAATTGCGAGAATTCAAACCATCATCAGAAATGACAAAATTTCAATTGCCTGTTGAGAGTTTTCATTTTGCACAAGTTGACTGAGCCAATGCAAACTTAACAAGAAAGTCTGCAAAAACCAAACTTTAGGTATCCGTACATGAATACGCAATGTGTCAAATGCTTAGTTTTTCTCCAAGAATCAATTTTCCATGAGTTCTGAGCTCCTACATTACAGGAAATACTTATTAGCCAGAATTTAGAAAAAGTCTAACACAATTGATCCTCTTAACTCTGTGTAGCTCAACTTTCTGGCAGACATGAACCTTATCTTGGCTTTTGAGACCTTACAACTTAAAAGTCACCTATGCATGACACACTGAAAAGCTGTGCTGGGCCAATAGGATGCCCTCCCCTAACAAATCAATAAGGTGGCTTAATCCTCCTTACGCGAGCCGAGCTGCCATTGGCAAATCGGGTAAGAGTAGGTAATGGGGAATTCCTGTCTTGTACAAAATGACAAAATGTTATGTCTTGAAACTTCTTCCAATGTCCCTTCGACAATTTAACCAAGAATCAAATGATTAAAGGGGGATAACTAAAACAAAATACTTTTCATAAAAGTCCTATCCCAATGATGATAACATTTTGAAATGTCTGCAAATTTTAATGACATCTACCTTCACTCAGATTGGTCAGCTGTGACGACCCCTTCAGTGAAGGTCAGTGAATATGTTCACACTGCTGTTGTTGTAAAGTCCAGTGAAATAACAAAAAACTCACATACAGAAGCCTGATGTACTGAACAAATATGGTGTGATTGAGTAGTTTGACTTGCAGCCTGGAGAACTCTTCTGTAGGAGCCCTGCACCATAACGGTACAGTGGTTTATAAATTGCAGAAGCAGATTTTAAAAAACCACATAGTTGGAATGATCTTAAAATGCTTAATTTTCTGGGACAAAATAAGTTTCTATTTTTGTACTGGAACTTTTTACAATACAGTGGAAAACTTAGCAGGAAGCATATACTGCCAATTAATTGTCAAGTTGAAACCTGCTGTTAAATGCATGCGGAACTAGCCCAATAGACAACAGTTTCCTGTGCAAGCCAACAGCAGGTCATTCACCATTTAAAGGCATATTTTCATCGTCCCAAACAGTTCCAATTCTCCGAACATATACTTACTTCTAGCCCCTCCCACATTTATCTAAAACTCATCTTTATCCAGACACAATCCTAGTTTATTGCTTCATGGCTTGTCCCAGTGGCCATACAAGTCCATAATGTGTTATCAAGACACTCTCAGTGCCCATGCTGTGTAATTTAGCTATGATGCATTGTTTGAATGTGATGCCAATCAAACAGCTGTACCAATTGAGAGTTTTGATATATGTATACTGAAACTGTAGTTTAGGGTGACGAATGACTGCCTTTAACTTCCTGGACACAATGCATAAAGTTTTTTGTCAATACAAATTGAAGGGCAAATATAGCTGTTACTGACATTCAGGACAGCAGCTATCACACCTAAAAACAAGGATAATGTTGGAGCAGTTTAACTGTATGCAGTGCTCAGCTCAATACTTTCATCACATAAGCTGGGCAGATGCACTGGTCAAACAATTACAGCTCATATCATGAGGAACCAAACAGTGCATCCAACAAAATATTCTCAAAAACACATGAGATAGTAAAGGAGACTGGTTGTGCAAATTATTAAACCAACACCTTCATACAACCTATAGTCCTTACTTTATTTCTGTATGACCCATAGTCAATATCATTTTTACAAGTATGCATAATGTGCTCACTCTCTTTCCAACTCAACCTAAGGGGGATTTGGAAGAAGTGACAAACACTGTCTCCTTGCTGACAATAATTGTCACCAATATCTTAAAGGTCTTTTCAAAATGTGTTTATCTGGAGTGAGCAGAAACTGCTGTTGGCTTTGTTTACCACAAATACCCTTGAATTTTCAGAGTATCCATTGGCATAGCTGAGAAAATATGTGCAAAAAGCACAACAAAACAGCTAAAATTTGTAGTTTTAAATAACAGAATGAAATGAAAATGGGGGCATGGACAAAGTCAAGTTGCCCAGTCAGGTCACACAGCCATTCACATGCATACTGTACTACCAGTAAGTACAAAGTTAGTAGTGGCCATACTGCAACAAGCCACAAGATCAACTCTCACACTAGCTTAGTATTGTTACACCACATTTACTGCACACTGAATGTACATATACTGTACTACATATTAAGGCCCATGCAGGCCCATTTCGGTGTGACATTTTTCTCTTGAGGGGTATTATTCTAATACGAAACGTGCTTGATTCTCTGAAATTCCCAGTCAAGATTTAGTTTCTTCACCATTTTCATGTCACCTATCCTTTTTACATTTTGATCATCGTCAAGACCGATATGTTCACTGTTCTGAAGAGTTGTTTTCCTGAAGGTCTTTTACTCTGAATATGACATGAGAACTATTAAACTATTGGGCCCATTCCAAAGCATTGTCACTTTCAAAGGTTGTTTACAAAATGAGATCAAACAGAAGACTCTCACCATTCCACAGCAGTGAGGGATATTGCCATATTTGAATGACCATTTTGTACATTTTGGAATAAAGACCCTTCAGACTTACAACCCTTGTTCTTACTTTGGAACTACAGCACCATTGGTGCTGATTGCTCAAACCCATTGAATATTAACTAATCATTAGAGGGACTGTACTTGTCAAACATGACTGCTATTTCTTGAACAAATGTACCCACAATTTAGAATGTTTTACTTTCTCTCAGATGATAACCCCCTACTCCCTTGCTTACTACTTGGAAAACAGTTTAAGTTTAATAATCAGCAAGACAGAAGGCAAGTTTAATGGGCTGTGATAACATAATAGTAAGTAAAAGCTTGCTCCCTGAACACAATAAATGAAATTTGACCCTCTTCATCTCTTCCATAAGCAAGACTACTTTAGAACCAGTGCCATAAGACTTGATGCTTGAACACAGTTTTAGAGGGAGTGCAGTTCAATGGGAAACTAGTTGGCTGAATTTGTGAGACTACATACTTAAAATAGAGGTGTGGCACAAAATTGTTCAAAAAGGTGTCACAATTATTATTCATCCCAAATTTGACAAAAAATTTCTAATTTGCACATGCCAGTCATCCTTCTGAGCAATTACAGCATGAGGCCAAAAAGGCATCTACGAGAAAATAGCATTTCAAAATATTTTCTTCTATGGCCTTAAAACATTGGCATTTGGATTAACTATGAACTATATTTTTCAAGCAGCTTGAAGCCCTTCAAAAGTCGACTAAACATACCATGTTTGGTAACTATTGGTCTCACAGGTGCAAAGCAATAGCAACAGATCAAAAATAATTGCACCATTTGACCTCGTATGACCCCAAATGACCTTGAATTTACCACATCTATGTACAAGACTCAACAACCACTACATAAGGAATATTATGGTCAACTTTCAAGGAATTTTAGCAATCTGTGGGAAGAGAAACACTTTAAAAAACATTCACAAAACAGCCAGAAATGATCCCTACATGACCTCTGACCTCAACTTTTTGACCACAACATGTGGCCCTATGTTCAATGACCAATGTGTCCAATTTTTCTTACAATTCATTAACAAATGAGAGTGTTAAAAGCAATTTTGAACAGACATGACAGATAGACAGTTAAGCAAATAGAATAGAGTGACAGCGGCAGATCACAATAGCTCAAACAGCTCTTTGAGCTGGTTTGAGCTAAAAATTATCCTTCAGAAGTTCAGAATAATGACCTCTGTTCTATTCCAAGTAGCAATCCTTCTAAGTAACAGCCCCAAACCTTTTATTTGGAAAAACAACAGACTTCTGAAAAATGATTCATATGCTAGTTTGAAGTAGAAATTCTTTGAAGGTACAATCCTTTGGGTTAATTATCAGACCACATCAGACCACATTTTTCCGGGCCAATTTTCTTAAAAACAATATACAGAGACCTTTTCAAAACTGCGCACTGTAAAATCTGTTGAAATTTGAAAATCCTCTGTAGATGAATCCAATCAGCACTTGTTTTAGTGACTGTAGGTGGCTACTAACATAAATTGTCTTCATTTATTGTCAACATGAATTTCAAACCCTCCGATTCAGTGAAATTGACGGAAAACTAGATACAATTCAGTGTACAGCCATCCATGATACAGGTAAGCAAGGCAATTGAAAGTCGAAAGGTACAGTAATGGTCGACCCCTGTCATGTCCAACTAAAATCAGACCATCTCTTGTCTGTCCTGATTCGTCTACACAGGGCCTGCTCATTCAACTCCAGCATGCTTAAGTATACAGTACACCTCAATGTAGTATGAAAAGAACTAATCAATGTGGCTAATGTAATTAACGTCTGGAGGAGTGGTTTGAATTTGCCAGATGCCTTTGAGTCATGTGACCAACCCACAGTCGAGAATGACTAGAAATGGTGAGACTGATTATCAACAGATACTGGAGAAAAATGAGGCACTGATTTTACTCAGTGCTGTTTACAATATATTGTACATATTGTGGCTAAAACAGCCCACAAATTATCTGATATTCCACTTGCATATATTCTGCCTAAACACAGTTGAACCATTGACTTCATACATATGCATCCTAAGCAATTTCGCAAGGGAATTATGTTATTGTGTGGTACATGTACATTAACAGCAAAGGGTCACTAATTTATCACCATAGTAACTGGATGGCAATTTCTTTGTTCTCAAGGAGCCAAATGTTGGTCAATCAGGTTATAATATCATAGGTCACTGTTCAATCTCTGTTTCGGAGCATTTATTGAACCATTTCACACACCATACTATTATCACTGCCTGAGGGTAAACCAGCTTTGTTTAAATAAAAGATTACTTGGATGGAATGACCATGTTTCAATGAAGGGTGCTGACCAATTTCAGTAGATGAACAAAAACTCACAATGGAGATAGTTTAGAAATTTACAGACTGCAGACTGATAGCACTGCAGACAGAAATAATCTTAATGCAAATGCATCTGGGGATGACTTGTCTTGAAAGCAGCTTTTATTTTGAAACTTAATAATTTATACAACCTTAAAAAACAAAATGTCACCATATTTTGTCTTTCAAATGTGTTCAAAATGAGGCAAATGGTGGAAATTTGAAATACAGCAATATGTTTTGCAAATGACCAAATCAATTGAAAAATGAAATTTTGGAGGTTGGAACACCATGAAAAACCCAAATATTTTTGCTCAACTCAGTTGCTGATACAGTGATGTGTCAAGGTTTTCCAAGAGTTGCAAAGCAATATGGGCATGGTTTCACAATATTGAAATGTACATCATAGTTTATGAAATGTTAGGTCCAGTGCCCAAATTGTTTGAATCTCACAACCAACATTAACCACATTCTGGCAGGGGTAACAGGGATCTGCCAGAAACTAAAAAAGGGGGAGATTTATACTGCTAAACCTCAAGTCCAACTTGATGCTGCCCTTAGACCAAAGTTACAGGTAGGTTCAGGGCGGGAAAACACTTATTTTGAGGATCCCTATTACTGTAGACCTGTGCAATCTGAGAGGTTTTAAAGGCTAGTTCACAGTATTTATATAAAATCCAACATTGCTGCCAAAGTGTCCTTGATTCTCCAAGTTCTTATGTAAAAACCCAAGATGCTGCCATTTTCTTTTTTTTCTGATGGAAATGAAAAGGGGGGGGGATTTCATTCTCCTTCTCCTGAAGAGGAGACTAATCTTCCCTTTACCCCCTTGATGGGAACCCTGAAAGAAAAGGTATATCTTGCAATGGAGAGAAATGCATAGCGCACTATTTAGTGTGAGCTACTGACTGTAGAAGCCATCACTGGCCAATCGAAATGAAGCTTTTGTTTAAATTCTTGTCAAAGTCAAAGAAATGCCACAACTTGTAGGGATGGGGATATATCCCTCATTATATCTGTGTAATGCAGCAGGTCCTCCACATCAGATGTGCACATGCATGCTAAAAAGAGTTAATTCAAATTCTAGTCTTTTTAAAGGGAAAATGCAGTCATCCCAACTTTAATTAGCATAGTTACAGTAGACAATCCTGTTTCATGAATGGCTCCTGAAAATCATGTGACAAAATTTTTCCTCATCAATTGCTAAATTGTTTTACCTTAAATATAAGCAATGTGCAAGTCCTGAAGTATGATGAATGAAAATTGTGAGACTTAAGTGCTTGTTTCAAAAATAAGGTTGTGATTACTATTCTTGCCCTTTAAGTTGCTTCTTGAGTATTTGGAATGAGGAATGTTAAAAGGTATAGAAGACCCTAATGCAAAATACACTATGTAGGAACTCAATTGTTTTCCTTTCTTTTTGTATTTTTATCTACTTTATGTTCATTATGTATTTATTTTAATTTTTTGGTTTCTTCCCCCTCTAATTTCATGATTTTTTATTTTCTTTCACTTCATAATGTCATCTTAATGACCAAAGGAGTGTCATAAAACAAGTATCATTTACAACATACTGTACACAAAGTGACCTTTGATATAAAGGCATCAAAGCCAATAGCTAAGAGCTTTAAATATATACTTCATACTCAAATGAAAGCAAAAGATGCAGTACAGTTATAAATGTTCTCATCTCACTGCAATTAAAGAGGAGCAATGATGGATAGCTTTGTTGAAAAATGTATACCATATAACAGACTGTGGAAATATATGTCTTCAAGAAATGTCATAATAAATGTAGACTTTCAAGATCCATAACTTGGAGTATTGTATGGAAACTTGGAAAGATTCCTACTGGCAATAAAGATTGGCTACAGCCATGCAGTCTTACAGTACTGAAGTTATTACGTTAATCTGACAAAGCCAATTACAGGCATTGACATGGCTTATGTCATTAAACAGTTTGACCCTCGATAAACTGTCTCCACTAATTTTTCACCTACTTAATATTTAACACATACTTTACACAAACTTTTTACTACTTTGCATCATTTCTACTGGGTTGAATGCAGGTCACACTTAAGCAATGTGGGAACAAAAACATCAGATTGCAGACTGACTTTTGCAAGTTGCATTGCAAAACTTCTCCACCTATGGTTGGAACATGAAGATCCATCTTGGTAGCTTTCTGTGGTCAGAAAGAGCCACAATTTTGTTAACTAACATTTATGATTATGATTTGTACCAGAGAAATACCACGATGAAATGTAAACTAGTTATTTCAAGACCTCAAATCCACAGACAGCATTTTAAAAAAGACTTACCACTCAAAAATTTTTTCAAACAAATATGATGGCAGATTTGAGGCAGAGTTGGATCAGTTTTCAATTAAGTGTGACCATCCTTCAAATCAGAATACTACTGGCTGTATGTAGAGAAAATCAGGTTGGATTTCCATTTAAATATTTCTTCTGTGACACTGAATCTCTATACTTTTGATATAATGTAGTTGCTCAGACATGAGTCATGTGTTTACTTCAGTTCCGTGTGACAGATTCAATATCAAATTATTTGAGTGTAGCAGTGTACAGTTCCTTTTTTTCTTCCAATTGCATAGTTCTTGATGAATTTATTAATTAGGCTACATCATTTGATTTCTCCAACATGTATTAAAAAGGGAGAGGAATTTTCCAGAATTTTTAAAGGTATTTTCCAGAGAGAAAATTCATTGCTTAAAATATGCAGCAACATATCTTTCAGAAGGCTAAACTGAATATCACATAAAGTTAAGAAGATTCTAATTTTCAAAATAATGCAATTGTTTCTTATGTATAGAACAGTATGGAAAAGCTGTGATGTCATTGTGACACATCTGTATTCAATTTACTTATAATTTTGATGCTACGGAAGGAAAATTTTGACACTTTTGTTTGCTACTGTACGCCCTTCATTAGGTGAACGTCAAAATGATAGATCTACAGGAAAAATTATAGCCATCGACAATGTAAGATAAAGGGCACAACAGGCCATTCAATTATAAAGAAAAATACAAAAGGAATCTGAAGTGGTGGGCTTACATCATATCACACTGTGGGAGTTGTTGAAAAATGGAGGTATTTTTGAATAAAAATGACCAATCTTTATAAGTGAGATATCATGAGTAAGGAAAAGTGTAACGTATTTTGACAGAGTTTGGAGGTAATTGGTCTGAAATGTTTTTATGTTTCTTGTGAGACCCTCCCTAGTAAAAAGCCACAAAAATGCAGCACTGATGGACTTTTTGAATACTCAAATTTCATTCATTTGTAGTGCTACAGTACGATCAGACTGATTTGATATCAATGTGCTGCGAGAAAATCCTGCTGAACCACTAGGAGTTGAAGGTCAACGCACAGATCAGGGGTCTATAGTACTAGTCCAACTGCCCTAGATTGGTCAAAACTTCATGGTAAGCAACAAAGGGAATAGGGGGAAAGGCTGATTTTTAGATGTTGAATTTAATACATTACACAAGATGTCTGATCTACTACAGTACACATTCCCCAAAAACTGAATAACTAATTCCACGTGGAGGGGTATCATTCTCTTAATGACAATTGTAAAACTCTAATGGTGAAGAGAGAGAAAGGTTTAAGCCTTTAAATAATCATGAGAAAACGTACTAAAAATTGCTGAACAGTCATTTTAACCCCAACCTCTCAAGGATATCTTTGCAGGCTTAGTATTCTCCTCTATTCCCTTTGCGGGGGGTGGGAAGCAGTAGTTTTGCAGAAGGAGATTTCACCTGAACAACTGGAAAACTTTTGTTGGGACTGAATTGCAACCTTAAAAAAACAACTCTGATTCCACTCACAAGTTTTCAAACCAATGATTTATGCCACACTTTTCCTTCTAAAACCCCCTCCTGGCAGATACACTACTTAATTATTTCAAAACAAAAATGTGGGTCCAGCACACAAGGTCACATTCTCATTTGCCTACTGTACCCCTACAGTGTGCCTTTCTGAGACTGGAACTTGATGTACACAGTAGGTTTGTGTGTGATACTATTAAGTGGTGTGTCCTGAGTTCAACCACTGATGAATCAACTGTCTCTGGTTTAAATTCATTTGAAGTTTTGGAATGCAGTATTGATGCAAAATTTCCTCATGTACAATCAGAAGATTGGTTCCTCTGGACTGTGGCCATACCTTCAAGTCAAACCAGCTCTATTTTACTGTGAATGCAAACTGAAATAATATTACCACTGGACCATCTTGTCATCTCCTAAAGTAGCTAAATCCCCCTCTCCCCCCCTCCCTCCACGGATAGGGGGTTGTAGAATATATGCCACATGTGTCCAGTACTATGCTATATGAACCCGTAGTTTATGGATGTTCACATGGTACATGTACAATCCTTGCTGTTTAGTTTCACTTGCACTTTTTGCTTTGTGCTTGCAGATTTGTGGTTTGTCTTTGTATGTGGTACAGTATGTAAATTTAATACTAGCAGCACTTTTTGTTTTGATTGCATCTCCCTTGTTGGATTCTCAACCACTGAGTGCTAACTCTTCATTCTGTGGACAGCTATTTTGGACCCTGGATTTGAAATAGATGACTGAAGACAACCAATTACAGATTGCTAATTTCTATATCATATGCATTTCATATCTGTACAGTAGGCCTATCAACTGCCAATGTATGGTGACTACATACAACACTTATGTACGCACAATAAAGGGTTGCTACATGTTGTATGCAGTATGTATTGAATTGCATACATGCATAGAAAATCCCAGCAAACTATCACAAAGACCTTCAAGTTGGAATACCCCCAGAATGGGCTTTACATGGCCATGGATGCACCATGACTCCCTGTGGGCATTATGCAGCAATATTGGCAACCACAGCTGCACACAAACTTGTACTGTACATAGGCTGACCACGAGACGTAAAAAGGTCTTGAGTTTTACAGTAGATTTACTAGGTGTGCTACAAATCACACTCCTCAATCAGTGAGTGTTGTTACCTGCTGTTTTATAAGCTCCCATTCTTCACCTAGGTGTGCAAAAATCACACTCCTCACAGTGACTTGAGGCAAGTGATGTGTGATCCCACTCACACGCCTCAAAATTCAAGGCCCATTATACAGGTACCATACTACTGTACTGTAAGTACTGCAGTCTACATCACATAAGTAATTATCTCCAGACATTGTAGAATAAAAAACTTGCAAAGAACTACTGAACCCTATAGGGTAACCAGAACTGGAGAAGGCAATTTGCGATCATCTTGGGGTTAGTTTTTGCCATGCTTCTTGCCAACAGATGCATGTAGATAATCATGATGGCCCTGCAATTCTCTTGGCCATATCCTCTCTGCAATAAAAACACTCCAATCTGGAGGAGCTGTACAGTAAATCTTTATCAGTCTGAAAAACATCCACATTGTACATGACAGGCTTAGCAGTCTTCAAAAGCAAAAACACTGGTCCATGACTTATAAATTTTGAAAGGACAACCAAATCCCACAGATTTCTTCTCCCTTTACTTCCAAGCAGATTTTATACTATTTCAGGACTAATTATACATTATTCAGGGTAAATTAACCAAGGAAAAACTCCCCTCAATATTGGTTTAGTTGTTTGTTTTGAGGGTTGGACTATGAGGCATCTTATGGGGCCTTGCCTTTCAACCTGTTATGAATCAGGGCTGCCACTCTGAAGTTTCTACTTCCCCTACCACGCATGCGCAGTTTCCCCTACAAATAACCGACACATTTTCACCTACAAACTATGGTTTACCTTTACAAAATTTTGTTTTCACCTACAAAACTCAGTTTCCCCCTACAAAGTAATCATTTTCTACAAAATTGCACACCATGTGGAGTTGAATAATAGAGCACCGCACAACAGCACTCATCAAGGTGTGCACAATTATGGCTAATTGTGTGGATTATCTGGTAGGCCATTCCGTTGTGAACTAGGGGGTTTTGCAAAAGTTAATTTCACAGAAATAGAAACATCTGCCAGCTAAAAAGGACAAAATAATACCAGTTCATGCCTCCAATATATCACAAAACTTTACCTTCAACATAGTACTTTAATGATATGCCAGATCAGTTGAGGTTGCCCATGTCATCTGAATTTCAAAATCTGCCCCCCCCCCCCTCCAAAAAAAAAAAAAAATCAGAAATTTTCATCTCTGTAAGTGTTTGCAGTGTGTCAATGAGAGATATGAGGATCACCCAACATTAATGTAAGTCTGTTGCTTTAACCGTGATGATGGTGACTCCAAGTTTTGAAAAATCATACATACTACCTAGCTAGAATCTTACTGTATAGAAGGTTTTACCATCAGATCACTGTTCCTGATATGTACCTCAAACTGTTTATTGTACAATTTGAAGTCACCTCTAGAGGCTTTTACTGTACTCCATTGGAAAGGGTATACATTTACTAAGGTAGGCCTAATTGTGCCTTTACTCACAGGCCTTGAATTTTCAGCCATGCCAGTGCTGTTGCATGCACACCAATGACACCACTCACCTCACCAGTGACACCACTCACCTGTGAAGAGTGTGATTACAGTATATAACCTGTAACTCAGATTAGGAAATACAAAATCAGAAAAAATCTAAGCCTATGAAAGTTTAATAAACAAAAAAAATCTACCACAAGGCATGGTTTCTGTCAGAGGTAAAAGGGGATAATTTGCCCTACCCCCTCCAGTCACTTTTCCACATGAAGGTGGACAAAACCAATCCGCATGACACATTCCCTCCCCCAGGGCAATGAGTTTGCACTTTTATCTTCATCAAACTGTCAAATCAAGCATCCAATCAGAGGCTTGATGATATTATTTAATTAGCCCACAACTCACTTGGCAACGAGTTAACATTACTCATCAGTTTGCTAAAGAACAGCCATTTGTCTTAAAGGGGCTCATTGAGTTGGTTCATGAAATTCAACCAATTTTTCCAAACCTGTTTAGTTTTCTTCACATACCAATGACAAATGGTCAATCTTAGAAAATCCCCATACCCTATATGGTCATTTTCACGGTAAAGGGTGTAACTTTTGATCTTTTACATCAAAATTTCAAAGTGGAGTTGCACAAAATTTTTTTATGTAATCATGTGCAGAAAAGTCTCAATTATAGGAAACAACAAGTTCTGGAGCTTAAACTCTATCGTAATATGTGATTAAATTTGTCCTGTGTGGAAAAACGAGAGAAATCTGACAAAAAACAGCATTAGCATCCAGGGCTGAATGACCAACCACTACAGAGGTAATATATCACAACTGGTATTTTTCAATTGCCATCAGGATGAACTTCATGGGCCAAAAAACTGTTTCTATCCAAACTGATCCGGTCACACAAATATTTTAATGATAAGTTCAAAATTGCATAAAAACCTGGCCCTTGCAATAGATTTTTCTTGTTCACCACATGAGCTTTGATGGAATGCAGATGAAAACAGCACAGCAGCATCAGTACCTAAGAGGTACTTACCCACAAAAATATTAGTGTAATTGCATTTGCCTTACCAAACTTCTAATTTTCAAGATAATGTGTTTCGGAGGCTTCAGTTAACAAATAAGACTATGTTTCGGAGGCTTCAATATTGTTAACATGGTGCAAAGCCAAAAGTTCATCAATAAGATTCAACTTTTGTTTCAAAAACATGTTCAATCGTAAGCTCAACACCTTCAACATTTGTTAATAAGCAATGTTCATGTTACCTCTTACATGTATCAACAAATTTCTCAATTTTTAGTGCAGCAGTCAACGATTACAAGGAAAGGGTAATTGGAATATCTGCACTATCAGACATTAACCAGGGAGTTGTCAGGGCAGGAGATCCAACGTTCAAATCTACCAGACAATATGTACTAGAAACTTTTTAATCCCTTTTCAGGTAAAAAAAATTGATTGACAGGTCCTTTTATTCCCATTGGTTTGCCCTTTCTGACTTACACATTGTACTGATGTCCTTCTCCTTTCAAATCGAAGTAATCCAGAAACAAAGGTTATTGCTAACTGTTTCTTTTGAAGTACAACGTGTTTACCGACAAGTGCTAAGATTCAATCAAAATTTTATGCAAAATGGCTGTCTGTAAACTTTTAACTACTACACGTTTTTGTCTGTCTAAGATTTTAATGAGTTGCTTCCAAGTTGACTTATTGTTCAAGCCTAAAAGAACAATCACAGTTTTGATAATTTTCCCCATTAAAATCAAGTACTTTCGGAGAAGGAAAATTTTACATAATCTTCTTAACAGCTATTTGAATAAATATTAGATGCAACGCCGAGAGACGCATACTTAAAATTAAGATGTTTTCCTTCGACGACTGGCAGCATAATGGCAATGGATGAAATCATCATGATAGGTCTCTGAGATGTAGCAGACGACAGGGATCATTGTCTTCAGGACCAAATACCTTTTGAGCCTCAAAGATCTTTCAAGAGCAACACAATAAACAGCTTAACGTCGGCAACTACCTTGGTACAAATGACCGTTAAATGTTGGATCTCCTGCCCTGACAACTCCCTGCATTATAACCATGAAGTAACTCAGAGCTGCAATTTAGAAAGTAGTTCAGCACACTACTAGAGCACAAATCAAGTATATCTTTATTTGGAACATGTTTTTAAAGGTTTTACGGTTACACTCAACCATGTTTCGGAGACTTCATAAATGTTAACAAACTGGCTACCGTGAAATTGTCAGTTACTGAGGAGACTTGATAAATGATAAGATATGACATATAGTCTATTACAGAGGAAGCAAAAGATTTACTGCTAACAATATTGAAAATTTCACTGAAATACTGTACCACTGATTAAGCTTATTCTTCATGGAATACATTTAACGGCACCATTGGGGTAACATTCACCTATGTTTAATAGACATTGACATAGATAGGTTGTTACAGATTGTCCACTGTGAAACATTGAAAGAAATGAATCTTTTAATATCATCAGAATCTCATTTAGCCTCTGAGGTTTTAGCCTATTTTGAATCCAGTATATTTTGTTAGAAGAAAGCCATTTAAATTACAGAATAAGGTCGTCTTACTTATTGTCTAGTACATTCCCCAATGCCTTCCACCAATGTTCATTATATGGATCACATGCAACTTTCAGAGGAAACCTGGGTTGCATTTTCAGAGCCCAATTGTAATGTTTGGAACTTAAAGCAAGTTCACATCCAATCAACAAGTGTATTGTTTTATACAAAGCAAATCCAACTTAAACATCAATAAAATGTTTTAACTTGCAGTAGAATAAAGCAACGTGAACAATTCCACATTAGAAAAAGATTGTTAAGAACTTTGGAGAGGATTTGTTGTATTGAGCAGAACTTTGGAGAGGATCTGTTGTATTGAGCAGAGTTCTCTGAGATCAAACTTCGTGTTTTGGCAATGCTTCCATTTGAGTGAGTACAGTATGATCATTTGAGTGAGTATGATGGATCAAACTCTAATAAGGGTGCAGAATCACAATATTCACAATGAAGATCCACCCATTCTGATTGGCCCACTGGAGTAGATCAGATCAACCTTGACTGTTTTACTTTTGGCATGGCTATCACGACTGTACAACATACTGTACCATCAAGAAGACTACAGTCTCCTTGAAGCTACAGTACTTAAACTGAAATAGCAAGTTACGCATCGACATGCCAAATGCAATATAACCGAAATGAAATTGCATGCAAATTGCAAAGTAATTATGTGATTTGACAAAGGAAGAGGGATTTGCTATTTCAAATTATTCAGACTACTGTACAGTACTATAAAGCCAAAACCGGCAGTTGCAAAGTTACTATTATGAACAACTCCCTAGTGATATAGCCTACCGTAACACTCAAACTAATTAATGGTCTGGACTATACTGTACTGTACATTTACAGATGTTTTGACAAAGACAAAGTTTGTGAGCCGACATTTGATGAACATCTTTAGCTCATGGGTCCACAGAATTTGTACTCAAGTGTCGAACTTCCTAACTAAAATTCTTCAAAGCACTAGCTGCCACTGAATTACTGTAACTTCAGTTTGCTGACATGCAGTACCTGTCATCAGAGAGAACATCCCTTATTCATGGACTGCTTTCAATTGTCTTGCTACAATGCATGAACTGTAAATAGAATACACTAGGCATGTTTTAGAAATGTTGGAGAGCCAGAGAAATCCTACAGCACTGGATATATGGTATCCATGGAAACGTATAGGCCTACAGTACCCTTGGCTGAGGCACTAAATGCACCCTAATTAAGGAGCCCTAGGACTATGGAGACCATTTGAAAGACACTAGCTGTAAAGCCTTTGCTCTCTCTTTCAAAATTCTTTTTCCAAAGGAGTTGTTTTGAATTTAAATGCCAATATTTCTGGATGTGCATACTGTACTGTAGGTTACCAGTCCTCACATGAAATCTGTAACATTGTGATGCGTAATGTAGACTTAAAAGTAACGACAATCCATTCCAACATACATAAATGGCTACAACACAGGGATGGTATTGTACTGCTCAAAGGTGCAGTACTGTAATTATAAGCACTGTTCCGTACAGTAACTGCATTAATCTGAACTCATCATAAATCATATGGACTAAATGAATTCATCCTTTTTTGAAATTCACTAAAAGGTCACAAAACTCAACTTGAAGTTCAGTACAGGTTTGAAACTTTTTTATCCCTTGAAGCTTAATTTTCACTTAATTGCAAGATTAGAATTATGGAGACATATTAACAAGAAAAGGAAAATGAATAAAAGAAAGTAAAGCATAAAATGAAAGGGTAAACCAGACCCTCTCTCTAGTGAGGAGACCAATTGTCCAGAGAAAAGGAAACAAGAAATTTACTAAAAAAGACTTTTTACCATAGACAACAGCTATTTACCCAAAGAGATCACCTTAACTGGAAGCCACTGAACAGCATCGAATATAAGAAAAAATCTCTGCAGCCAAAAACAGAGCAACAGCCCCAACACGAATTTGGAAACAACCTATACCTCACACATCAAACCAACTTGCCTTTCCCAACACTACTTCTTTAGTTTACAGTATGAAAGTGAAGTTCAAAGAATGACTTGTAAAATTAAGGTTTACCCCAGGCCAGGGGTTGAATTGAACAAAAAAAATAATGGTTCTGACGTCTTATTGAGCATGCTCATATTTTAGAAACTACACCCTACAGTACTGTACTGTACCTATGCAAAGACTTATTCTGACCATGTTCTGTGTAAAGAGGAAAGAAAAGCTGTGGTTGGTTTCTATGAACCTCCTACAGTAGGCTTAACTATCTCATTGAAAGTAAACCAAACTCACTTTTGCAGTACATCATGTAGAACATGATGTTTATTGGGTATTCTACCTTAAAAATGTAACAGTTACACAACTCGATATCATCAGATAGTGACACTGTCTCCTCTCCACTTTCACTGGTATGATCACAAATGCACCAACAAACACTTGTAATAGACCATGAGAAAAGAGAATCAAGGGTGGGGGTTAGTAAAGCTGAGACAATTTCATTTACCCTCAAGGCCAGCCTTTAAAATCATAACACAGATCTGTTAACATATTCAATGAAGCCTCCTAAACAGGTCAAGAGGTATCTTTGGGCACCTAAACATCATGGTTAAACATATTTTAAATTGTATTAGGTAATTACTGACATATTCTCAGAATTTGGCTATACCTGTATACCCATTATGAAATAATAATTACACCTTTTTGTAACTTTTTTAACAGGGACAAGATGACTGACAGTACTTTCATCCTTTGGAAAATATCAATTTACTAGGCTATATCAGTTGAGCTATCACAGCTATCAGCTCCAAATTGGTTTCTTTCCATTACCAGCATGCAGTATCAGAACATGAAACAAAAAAAACATACCTCAATGTTGATTTCAAAGACAACACTATCATTAACGATGATGTTAACACATGTATGAAGTCTCCGAAACAAGTTTTTACAGTCATTGACGAGTCTATCAAACATGTATTTTAAAACAGGGTTATGTTTGGTGTTGGGCAAGAATTCACCTCTCTGCTGATAATTTGAAAGCAAATTTAGAATAAAACATTTAACTTAAAATGCAGAAATATGAATATTATTGTAACTGGTGTTTCGGAGGCTTCATTGTGTTTCGGAGGCTTTGAGTGTTAACGGAAAGTTGGTATCGACTCGCATTTCAAAATGATGAGGCAAATCTCAACTTTTTATGAATGAGTGAACAGAGCGTCTAGAAGCATACATTTGTGGAGGCAAAGTAGAATACCTTTATGTTTCCTGTTCACATGGGAGGGTCAGACAGTTTGTTTCGGAGGCTTCAAAAATGTTAACGGAAAACTCTTTTGAATTCCGCTTTCATAAAATTCACGAAAGTCATGGGATCTGGTTAAGTTACCTTCCAACTGGGGGTAGTGTTAAAACACATTATATAAAGAATGATCGAGCTGCAAGCAGTATTTTATCATTGTAACCATACTGAAATGTCTGTTAACAAATGTTAACGGAAAATGAAGTCTCCGAAACGACAAATACAGACGTCAATTACTCAAAATTGGAACGTGAGTTACAACTGATATTAATGCTGTAGCATCTGCTGGACATCTCCTTACAAATAATACATAACACAAATAATCTATGAAGTGATTGTAACAGAGGCATGATTTTGGAAAAATAACTCAATAATTTTGTCATAAAAAAGGTCAGATTTTGGGTACTTATAGCTCAGTAAAAACTGAACACATTAAGCTCTCAATAAAAGTTTGCTACCCAAGGTAGCTGCTTCTCTTGTAAGTTACCTGCATGCTAGGAAAAGCCCCTTAGCTACTTTTCAAATTTGGTACCCGCCATAGCAGGCACATGGCAGGAAAGATGGATTAAGTCAATTTCAATGGAGTATTGTGTGTGTGCATTGATCCATGAAGCTACTCAGGAAATGTCCAGTGACCAGCACAACAGAGGCATTGTGTTCCTATTCTTCTATGACACTGTATACAAAAGCAGTGATAGCTCTCAGGATTTATTTTTTTTCTGCTTGGGTACTTCAGTTTTTGCAAATGAGCTAAGGGGAGTTTCCTCTCATGTGGTGCAAAATGTTTTAATTCTGAACCTTCCTTAGCTTACTACTGATCAAAATGTGTCAAAATCCAAATTTGCACCCTTTACCATGAAAATGACCATATACATACAAATTACTGTCTTCTATATGAGTGAGTACTTAATGGCTAAAGTCCGTTTTTAAAAATTCGTGACCAGACACTTTTTCAAATTATGTACAAAACCGCTACAAGTCAGGATACTAGTAAATTCAAAATTTAAACGTTTTTTTTTTACTCTTGGACTTGAAACTTGACTTGTTATGCTAACTAGGCTATAAGCATTGTTAATATCTGGTAGTGACCCTTTGAGACTTTCATTTAGTTATCGATATCAATTCTCAATGAGCCTCTTTAATTGAGAGAGCAACCTTTGATGAGAGCCTGGGGGTTAAAGTTATTACAAAAAGTTTATTCACACTTGCAAGTTTTGTATTAGCTGCCTAAACAATGATTAGCTGGTGCAACCAGACAGGTGGGATCAAAGTACCATGGCCTAGGCCTATGCCTATAACTAACTTTGGTAGGCCTAGGCTATTAATCTAGCAAACACAAAAGGGGTAAGTTAGCCTACGCCTTATCCCTAACTTACGTCAGATAAATGCACCTTGCACTTAGCTACACTCATATTTCCACAGTAGCTTAGCCTAGGCCTAAGTAAAGACTCATTGGGTCTAGCCTAGGCCCTATCCTATACTAGTACTGCGGTCAGGCAAAGACTGACAACTTACTGTAATTTGGTAGACTGTAATTAGTCAATGGTCCACTGGCTGTAACAGTTACTGTAGGCTAGATTAAGTAAACGGAGCCCGGCGAGGCCTTTCTTTTGTATCGACCGTCTTTCATCAGTAGCTGGAAAGACCACGGAAGCTGCAGACGGCGGAACAAGGGGATTTCCCAACTTCGCCTAACGGCCTAAACCAATATACCGGGGTAGGCCTAACAGTAACTTAGACTTGAAAATGCAATGAAAAGCAAGTAGGGGCACCTCACCATTACCATGCATGGCATGCTATGTACTGCTACTTTCGAGTTCAACCGTCGCCAAGTATAGTCCATCAACCAAATTTCCATGTCTAGATAACGGTCTTTTCTGTCTAGCTTAAAGGCTAAGGCGCAGGCCAGGCTAGCCAAAGTTTCCCGTTGTTAGGCGTAACACCTGAACACGGTTCATATTTATTGCGACAAAATTTCAAGTTGGATCACTTTACTGGTTCTCGTGCGATTAAAAAATACATGAAATTACCTAGTTGTAGTACGCCGTTGACGTTACGTAAAATTACCTGTTTGATAAAGCTACCCTGCAAGAAGAAGCTAAAATTAGTCACAGCTTCCTCTGCGATCGTCTATTGAGAGTGCTGGAAGTGGAACGAAACCATGCCTCGGCAATTTTCGAACTTAAATTGAACCTCTTCTTGCTCAACGAAGTATTACTCCGATTTTAATATCCTAGATATATTCCACCTCAAGATCCGTGAAATTCCACAGCAAAAGTATATCAATTTAGGTTAGAAGTATAAATATTTTATCCAAACAAGCGCAATAGAATTGACGGCCAAAAGGTGTGTTTGTAACTTTCTAGGTACCGGCATACTCTTTTCCAAAGTCGGTATGCTGATGTGTACTGTATATACACGACAAGACACCTCGAAGTATTACTTTGGCCAACAACCAGGCTGTACACACGTGCCCTGTCTACTTGTACCAGCTAACGAAAGCATGCTTAGAAAACAAATAATTGAGGTTTTTTGCTTCAGCCTGCCAGCAACGCAGATCGTGTGATTATCTTTCTGTTGATAAGTCGAAGTCACTGATTAGCTGGCGTGCTTTCAATATAGTTTGTCCATTTACAGGACTTTTTCGCCTTTTACTGGCTGTCGTCCCATTGGCAAAATCATGGATATAGCCTGTAGGTAGCCTTTTTGGCTAGAATCATGCGTATAGAAGGGTATGCACAGAGCCATATGGGTATGTATAGTACAGTAGGCATATCTGCTCTCTTCATGCAGTCTAGGATGGAGATTTACAGGACACACCAATAATATCATGGTCTGAGGGCGGAGGTTGGTCAAGTGCTGTCCTTCAGTGGACGTAGGCCTATAGCGCTGCTTCTTCGGGCAGCTGCTCTTTGCCACTCACTGGAGAGTCGGGAGGACTTTAGAAAATCCTCTGTACAGTGCCGGTTTACTGGACCCCACCTGTGAAGACTGGCCTCTGTGGGGGCCGAACATCCATCCTCGTCGGGCATCCTTCATCCAAACGAAGAAGTTAAAATTTCAGCCCCCTCACCCGGACTCCCACCCTTCGCACAGTCCTCAGTAGGCTGATTCAACGCTTGCGCTGAGAAGATCAATATTATCTAACTCTGAGAAAGCTCTCGAAATTCCCAATTTTCTTTTCAGGAAATTCAACAAATTTTCGATTTGAGCTACACATTTTCAAACATTTTCAAAAGGAGATAAAAAATTTCCCGTTGTCATGGCACGACAAAATATGAAACCCTTGGCAATTGAACCAGTCTTGACTTTTCCCATATGAACTTGGGCCAGCGATCCGGCGATCTTACTCAGTCCAATTTTTCGTTTCGCCTATATACCCTTCAAATAAAACTATTTTCTTTTCTTTTAATTTGCTGCCATAAAATCCATTTGATGTATATAAGCTCAAGAGCGTATCTAGACCTTTCTTCACAGGGGGGCCAAAACTGATGAGAGGAAGAGAAGAGGCCGAGCGCGCTTGTGCGAGAGGGTGGAGCGTGTCAGCCCTGGTAGCATTCCCATATTGGCCCCATATGGGCCCCATATCGACAAACATATGGGACCCATATACCTTTTGCACCCAAGGCCCATATGGGACCCATATGGGCCAGCCCAGGAAACCCATATGATGCATATGGGATAGTGCTGGGACCCATTTGGGCAATTGCCCCATGTGGGCCCCAGTGCTATCCCATATGGGCATAAGGGCATACCGGGCTGGCCCATATGGGCCCCATATGGGTCTTGGGTGCAAAATAATATGGGACCCATATGGTTTGACGTATATGGGGCCCACATGGGAATGCTACCTGGGCAGGTGGGCCCCTCTCCCACGATGTGAAGCTTTTCAGTTTTTTTAATGTGAAAATACGTGATTTGGTGCATACTGTAACTTATCGATATTTTGTATGCTGACCCATTATTATGTATTTTTGAAAATGTTTTCCAGGAATAACCACATTGAAATCAGATATCCACCAAGTGCTGGCAAACAATTGGGTTTTGTGCGGAGTACAAAAAATTTTGGTCCAAGATGCCTCCCTGATCGCTGGAAAAAGCACCTCCCATGCCTGTCAACCGTATATAAGTGGGGAAACACTAGCAATATTGTAAAAAAAAACATAAAAATAACAAAAATATGCTAATCGGAGGTGCTGCCCCTTCGACCCTCACCCCTGGATACGTGTCTGCCTCGCTATATACCATCCTGGACAACTACATCGTTTTTTATTTTTTATTTTCCCTCAATTTCCATTAAGGGGAAAAATATTTTAAAGATACATCGTAAGGCCAGTGTCCTGGAATTTCCGTGCTTTACCCGAAGTGACGAAATTTGGAATAATCAATACCGGCACAGGCAGTGCATGGCAGCAATTCCACTATCTAAGCGGGGTGCCACCCGAGCCTCGTAGAGTCGTAACGTACACCTAAGTTTTAGCAAAGATTCTTTCCAGATCTTTGGATTTAGCTGTTTAAATTGGGCTTTGCGACATAATTTTTAACAGTCTGGTTTAACTGCCTGCGCCCGTGGCCTCTTTTCCAGTTGCGAGTTTGATTGTTTCCCTCTAATGCTTATGCGGAACACCATGCACAACGACATGTATGCAGGTTGAGTTTTGGAGTCTTTGGTATACGACCCAACCAGTGTCCTCCCCTTTCAAAACCGTCAAAAGGCAGTTCCCTGGTCCCATGAAATAAATACTTAAAACCTGTGGGGGAGGGGAAAGGGAACTTCCTGATCGGAAGAACCAAGGTCGTCGCTATGGTCATATGGGGAGTGGGTCATGGTCTCCAATTCCGACTGGCTAGATGTTTTCCAAACTGAATGAAGGAACACCAGGCCATTTTCGAAGAGCATGAATACGTGAAGCATGAAAGCCTGGTAGAATAAATCTAAGAGGACGCGGCTTACCGTTCTTTAAAGCCGTTCTTTAAAGGGAGCGCCACCATTTGTTGACGCGGGGTACACAAAAAAATTTGAAAAGTCAAGACACTAACCGGCATTTTCCTGCAGGATGGTATGCAAGGCCGTATACCGACACAGGTATTGGCAGCAGGGGTGGAACAAATTAACATTAAGCATTACAGATCTAAAGTTTGGGGGCAAAAAACTTTGAAGACGAGGAAATCGACCGTCTATGTACAGAAAATGCCGTAAATGGCATTTTCCATGCTTAGAAGGAGGATTCAAGAACTCAATACTTTGATTAGAAATTATCAGATAAAATGTTTCACTTTGTCACTGGATAAAATGATTTTGTTTACTTCCGAGGGAAAAAATAAGGAATTTAAACATGCTAATGCATTTTACTCTTTTGCGTTTCTTGGCTTAAGTCGATATATACATATATATACTCCAGATCCGTAATGCTTTACGTAAATTTGTGCGTAGCATTCCAGTGGCGGAGCTAGAGATTTCGGTCAGAAGGGGGCGAAAATGGTCTGGGGGCGCTTCGAAGGATTAAATACCCTGAGCCTCAGCACGATCGCAGCCACGGCTTTTCAGACTTTCCATTTGATTTTCCGCATCTGGTAGAAGACGACTTAATTTGAAATTTCTCCTCACCAAGTTTTTCTATTAAAACATGTGTAAATTTTCTACCCATGGACCTCCGCGGAGGAAAAATTTTTCTTCTTTGAGGGGGGGGGGGGACTAAATTCTTTTAGGGGAAAGCTCCGCGCCATCATGAGTTGGCGCGGAGGGCAAGAAAATTTTGGCCCAAAATGCCTCTCAGATTATAAGTGACATTTCTAAAGCATGTTTACCGCATATAAATAGGGAAGACACTGAGGTTTAATGCAATAATGGGCTACTTCGTGAAGATAAAGATTAAACCTGCTAGAGCTAAATAGCAAGCAATCCTACAGAGAGAAATAGTTATGGAAATGAATCACCGTCAGGTGTACATTTTGGCATCTGGAAATCAAGATAAGTACACGAAGAAACATTAATTGACGTAATTTACATCATGTGACCACTCTGAAATAGCCATTAATTTAGTACATTTGAAGTAATAGCCAAGAAAAGAGGTCTGTTTGGCTCTCTAGATACCGAATCAATAATAAATAAAAGTAACCTAATCTTAAGCTTATTTGATGCAATTTTCTGCCTTTTGAGACCACGGAACTACAGAAATAAGCGTTTTCATGGGATTATCGTGCAGTGTCAGAAATAGCTATTTATCATGAGAACGGTCACTTGAAGAAAAGCAAAATGGAAACTGCTCATTAAAACTCTTAAATCATTACCACTATGATAACAGTTTTATTTTACCCTGAATGTTCTCTTCAAATGATTTTGAAAAAATGTTGTGGAAACTATTTTGGTATCTTCATAAACTCCTTTTATTGTCTATGTTGACATTTATCCCCGACAACAAGAGTGCTATTCGCGTTACAATTATTGTTGCGTCCTTTGCAATATCTTTTATTGCCGGGGAGGGTTAATTTAATGCCAGTCCGTGTATTTTGTAAGCTTATAATCACGCTTGGTGTGGAAGCAATGCAACAACATTCATTGGTACTTATAAAGCATGAAGATACGTTTCTTCAAAACATATCCCTATATTACAGAAGATAACTCCTTTCATCAGAATAAAGTGTTTATAATATACAGTTACTGATGGCTTTTTGGGCATTCTGTTATCTAGGCCTTAAAACAACGCTATTAAATTATGTCTTTTGCCAAAAATGGTGCAAGAGTAAAGTACGTTAAAAACCTAAAAGGGCGCGGACAGACGATTTTGGTCCGTCGGAGGCGACCCCCCCCCCCACACCATACGGCAGCTACGCCACTGTCGCATTCACCGAATTGAAAAATTTACCGCTTTTTCCAGTTGTAACAATATTTGAAACCGGAAGCTTATATTGCAAGACAGGTTTGGATTTTTTTTTTTTTAATTTGTTTATGTGACCTTCTTATAGGAAAAATCAAATAGGTCTCACGGGTTGGGGGGGGGGGCACATGTAGTTTGTTGGAGTTACCTTGTTACTGAAGTTTTGGTTTCCATTTTACTTTTACCGGTATGTTTGAAGATCTGAAACTTATCAATTGTAGGGATAAAATGTGACAAAAATGGTTTTGTTTGTAGAGGGAAATGAAAAATTGAAGTCAGTGATGAAGGTCAATCTGCACAAATTCATATGGGCAAAATCAAGATGGTAAAGGTTTCATATTTTGTCGTACGGCGAAAATTGAATTTGTTTTTTAATCCTTTCAGAATGTTTGAAAGGGAAATTGGGAATTTTTAGTTTTTATGATGAATATTTTATTTTAAGGAAAATTTTCTTCTCGACGGAGGGCAGCCTTTCCATTCGAGTATTTCCCGCCCCGCTGGCTCCACCCTTGGCTCCTGGTAAATAGTAGGTTTAAAATTGTAACATTGTTTTCAGTGATCTCTGTTTGGTACCCCACCAGAGTTGGCACCCGGGTCAACTTGCCCCCTCCTTTTCCCTCCCCTAGCTACTTCACTGCCTTTCCATGCGCTGCTACGCTTAGATAGTGGCGTATTTTCTATCACAGACATATTACGAAATGATGTTATTATACAGTGGCGACCCGCGCATTTACTAGTTTTATCTCGATGGGAGATGTACTGGTGGATGCGAGAAGCATATAACTTTGTTATAGATGTTCAGATAGCATCGCTTCTCGGCCTTTTGGCTAAGATCATGTGTAGTATCTGTTCTTTTCATCCAGTCAAGAACGGAGCCATACATGACAGACCAATGATGAAAATGGTCTGAAGGCCGCGAGGTTGGTCGTTAAGTGTTGTCCTTCAGTGGACGTAATAGCTTCTTCGGGAAGCAGTATCAAGTTTGGTTTCGCCGAACGGCCCTTTGCCAGAGGGTCGGGAGGACTTTAGAAAAAGCATAGGGTGTTAAAAAGACTTATCTTTCTAGGATTACTCACACTTGTAACCACACAGTAGAATATAGGAACATGATGCTTCCTGGAGGATATCCGCCAAATATGGAAAAAAATTTTATCAATTCACCAACCTTTTAAAGTTATTGGAACATTTCCCTGGTCTGTCCTGCCTTGTTCCATTGTCAATGACTAGCTGAAAATATGAGAGATTTTTAGTCACGAGAGTTTGCGTTAGAGAAGAAAGGTTCTGTCCAAGTGCGTAGAGGAGGGGCAGCCTTCCTTAAAGTATTTTTTAAAGTGTTACGCCTACCAATGTTTACTTTTTTCATGCAAATAGACTTGGGACTAGTACCACTTTATTTCAAGCTGTCTAGGGGGCATTTTTATTTTGGGCCAACATTTTTCAAGCGCTCCAACCCATCGGAGGAGCACTGACAAAATCCGCCCTACTCTACCCATACCATAAGTGAACAAAGTGTATAGGTTTGGCATATCAGGCACAAATGCTATTTAGTCACCATAGTCCTATGTACCAAAGCAACACCTTTAACTCGTAGGAAGCTGTTATATGGTTTTGTGTACTTCTAGAATGATCAATTATTTGCCAGCACCATGTGTTTTTATTTCTATGTGGTTAGTCCTACAAAATAGATCATGAAGTGCCTGCTAATACGTCTCCTTAGTTTACAAAATACCTTACGAAAACACTAAATCGCATATTATCACATTCCAAACATTTCGGTGTGAGGAAGGGGTTCCACTTTCTCACGCCTACACCCTTTCTCGTTCAAAAGAGCTCTCGGGCCGGACGGTCGCACTTTTTCCTCGCAAATCATCCACTTTTACCCCTCTCTCTCCCCTTAATAAATTCCTGGCTACGCGACTGTTTCTTCCCTTTTCGTTCCATTCAAAATGTCTTGCCGATGTCTAACGCTTGCTAGCATGTGCAAACAAAGAAGTGGGCAAAACAGAAGAGCGCCATGTCTAAGTCGCAAACTACACGTAAGCAAGACGAGCAGGATATTTACAGAAGGTTGTAATATAAAAACGATCGGTCATTACAGGGGTGGAGTGCACGACCATAGCCTGCTAGCATGCGAAACGCATCTGCGGCCGGCTGCCGCCCCCTTTTTTAGCGATGAGCTGAACGAAGAAATTTCGTTCAATTCGTGGCTTATAGCGTGCGGGCAGGGCCTTAAATGGGAAATATGGTCAAATCCTATATGACTGCTGACCCACGACGACAAGTATTATCTGTCTGAGCTCTTTATAGGCTACCGAAATATTGATATCATTTATTGCTGGCATCTTTTCGAACAAAGTGGCGTAGCCATGACTTTTCACAGGGGCCCAGCGGGGGTCACGAACCTCTTCTGGAGGGATATAATTCTGAATTCTCTACCTCTCTATAATACACAGCAGGCGTGGATTGAAGGGGGCTTTAACGGCATCAACCCTCCCTTTTCGCCACATCAACAATATAAACCACACGGGACATTAGCAGTGCAACTCCTTCACGCCCCTGTTTTCTCGTAGGTCAGTCTCCCCTTTTTGGAATGTCTGGATCTGAGTTACACATTTAAAAAATTTCCACAGTATATACATTTACACCACTGTTCGCACATATCTCAATTTTTGTCTTTGGAAAAGTGAATATATGTACATGTAGTCAAACAGGGTTTGTGTTACCTGGGTAAATAAAATATCACTAAGGAAGTTTTCTTGGTGGTTGAGTACCATGCCTTGCAAAGCAGACGTACCGGATCAGTTCCGGAGGAACCACTGAGAAACATTTTGAGCACTTAACTTGGGATTCCAGAATTAATTCGCCTCCGCTTTGTTTGTTTCGGCAGTCGAGCAGTGGCGCAGTTTAACTGGGCCACCTAATTAGCTGCCAACTAAGACTACTTGGACATTAAATGTTATTCATAGAGTGCCGCTAAGTTTAGCTGGCTGCTAAGTTGTGTGCTAACTTTAAAGGTGATCTCGGGCACTTCTTAGTCACTGGTTGGCCTGCTAGATCATTCATAACTTCTAAGCTGTATTTGACTCTGGTGTAAAAGCATAGCTCGATTCTGTGGCGTACGCAGGTTTTCCCTCAAGGGTAGGGGGAGGGGTTATCATTCACAAGGGGAGGGGCGGGAAAGGGGTATGCAGTATGTGGAGTGGTCGATTGCCTTAGAGAGTGTTCTAAGGGGAGGTTGTTCACCCTTCCTTTTGAAACTTCGACCTTTTTCACGGATCCTAGATGCAAGATGGGGAGGGGGGGGTATATTTTGAACTATTACAGGAATGGTCTTGAAAAAATGAATTTTGGTATTTAATGTGGGGGCGGGGTAATATTGCATTTTTTTAAATAAGTAATACGTACTGCATTTTTTGAAACAAGTGATGTCTTCACATGCAATCTGGTACCTTTTGAACTAAAATTTCTTTTCTAATTAGTGTTTGTTTGTTTATGAATGAAAGTAAAAGAGCATTAGTGACCGCTGGACTGGCGGAGGAGTCTTTGGGAAAGGTCCCCTCCCCTGTGAAAGGTTTTGAAAAATTAGGTGTCCTTACTCTCATGCAATTTGGTGTCACATTTTAAAGTAAAATTTGGAGTCTTATAAAATTTGTGTATTTTTAGGAACTAAACAATTGCATGAGTGAGGGAGCATGATCTGAGAAGACAACCCCCAGAGCCATATAAACATTACAACCCCTCCCCCTTTGAGAAGGTTGAGAAATTAGTGCCTTTACATCTGTTCATGCAATACGGTGCCACAAAAGCTGTTTTTGAAGTAAAATTCGAATAATTTTAATGTTTCATATTATCTTTCGTTTTGAAGGTTGGGCAATGCGAGGGTGCTAAGGCCGAATGTCCCCTACGTACGCCACTGGCTTGACGATTATTGAATTAACACTGTTGAATCGTGTAACGAGGAGGGAAAGAATGTTCAAATACAGAGGTAGTCTGATAAAGTTTTTTACACATGAAGAATTGATCTAGACAAGCGACCGCCATAATCTAAATGACCGGGGCACTGTTGCTATGTGTAGGGCACATACCACCTACACTGACCTAGGCAAGATTTTTGTTTCGGGTGCTATCTGCAGGGCTCAATCGCCAGCATGGGGACTAAGCAGCTAAGGAAAGAAAGGGAGGCAGCTACACTCCCTCTTGAGATTTTTTTCCGGTTTTCAAGGGTACACAGTAGCAAAATAGTGCAGCATCGTTGCTATAACCGTAGTCATATCCTGAAGTCCTAAAAAGGAGTCACTAGACCTACTTAAATGCAACATTGGTTAGCTTAGTAGTCTATACCGACCTCCAAACTTATAGCTGAGTCTTTGGGTCATAAGGTAGGATTTCGGTAAATTCGAAGCTTCAAACCGTTATGCTGTTGGTCATTAAAGGATGGATTTGCCATCTTGGGCCATGAACACAAATAATTTAATAATTTAGAGTTCTATACTATAATATTCCTCAAGTCACTACAGTGATACCTTTTCCGAAAGGGGCAAAGTTTGTGGTCATTTCCTCCAGTCAATTTACATCATTGGGTCTTATGAATATCGGCCCAGCTCCTCAATGAGGCTACGTCTTCAGAGAAAAACTCTTAAGGACTGACCGAACTCAAGGTCTTCAAACCATTAACATCATTGATCTGTAATGGGAGGTGTCATTCTAGACTGGATGAAAAGAACTAAGCATGATGTAAGTCAAAATGCCGAGAAACGATCCTTCAGTTTTCTTTGACCTTCAGTGGCTACTGTCCTTATCCCGGTCTTTTTTCATTACGTGTAATCATGAAGCTAATACTTAGTATTAGCTCCATGGTGTAATTGCGGTTTCTAATGTATCCAACTGTCACTCAAGTCACTTGTTGAATATTCACCAAGTGTGCTTATTGAATTAATAATTAGCACATCATGAAATACCACAAAGTAAATAAATGTTTACTTTGTTAACTAAAATCGTAAGATATTGACTAAGTCAGCAAAGTAAGATAAAAACCAACATTACAAGAAATTTATAGTTATTGGATGTAAATGTTGTGTTTCTTTTACGGGTTCTTTAACGTGAATATTCATAAGGCGTCCATCGCGTCTAGAAACAGTCAAGAAAACTTTAAAACAGTTTTGTTAATGGTAAGTGAAATAATCATAAAAAACTACTTATCTAGGAAATTAATAAGAAAAGGAGCCTTTGTTTTGAGTGACAAGAACAATTAGCATACCTGGAAAAGTTCAGTATTCATATACGAAGAAACTGTTATGGTTTTCACTATAACCTGATGTCCAACTTCTTGGCTATGTATAGTACCTCTGGATAACTATGTTTATCTTTGCGCAGAGGCGATATCGTAGTTAATGAGGTTTTTCCGAGACGCGATTATTGCTAATTGAAAACTTATCCCAATACCCCGCACTGACGACGTGAAACATCGTCGGCAGATGCAATTTTTCGAAGTCTCTTCTAAGAGACTGGCAAAATTAATGGAAAAGTACGATTCACGCTGATTTTATTAGTTTTTCCAATGGTACAGCACTCTGTGTTGTATATGATGTCACAAAGCAAACGTGCTCCCTCGTTATATTTATTCAACTTGTCCTGTATATATATTTATATATGTTCAAGCTGTAAACAAATTTCTTCCTTTCTGAAAAAAGAAAAGGGCTCCCTCGTTTTGAGTAAGTGCATATTATCGCAAGTCACGCCAACCAACCCAGGCAGCTGATTTGGTAAAATAACCGCATTAGTCTACTACACATATACACGCCCAGGGCTAATTCTATACTGTTTTCAAGCAAAATTACGTCGGCGTGACGTCAGTACAAAATTTTCATCTCCTAACTGAGGCGTCCATGTCGATCTTAAAACTTAGCGCCTCAATTTAACTTCTCAATGAGGTTTCTTCAGCGTTCTTTTGTAGAAACAGAAATTTGGTATCTCATAACGCCCCCGCCAAAAAAAGAAAAAGAACCAAAAAAAAGAAGCTGTTTAAAATGATATTTTGATGGTGCATGTCCAACGCCCCACTAACCCGCCAAAGCGCTATTATAACTTTTGCATACCAGAGTAAAGCCTGTCATTGGCGCGTTGCCGAGTTACCACAAGGGAGGATCACAGAAAACAAACAAACAATCAAACAAACAAACAGGACATATATACACGGTTATAGTTTTCAGAATATTTTACATTTTCTTAAGTTTTCATGTAATTGAGAAGATCTTAACAACCATAGAACCTTTGATCTTTGTTCTACAAAGTTTAGTTCTATTTATTTATCAATTTCTGGGTTGGTTCGAGATATTAGCTTTGCTCCTTCCACTCTCCCGCAAGCAGGCAAGAAGTCTGTTTGGTCTCTTGCGGTCAGTGAGAATACGCTTTGTCGGTCTTCGTTGGCGCTGCATGGTGAATGTTCAGGCCGGCGATTAATTGGGTCGTTTACAGATAAAACCCTACACTTATCTTCGTCTGTAATATTCACTAATGATAACTTTAAAACATGTCTTTGAATCGTGCAATTCCGGTACCATTTATGTGTCCTCCAAAACTACACTGTTACGTTGATCCACGATGATCCCTATAAACTACTATTTATTATACAAATAAAGAATGATGCAGTCAAAAGTGTGCAACTTTTGTCTCCTTTCCTCTTTTATAAACAAACCATTTTATCACTTTTTAATAGTAATTGTGTAGAATATATATTGACGCTTTCTACAAAGTATTCTGACGGGGCTTTCATCCAAATTGGTTTGTTCGGAAGTGTTCCTGCTCCGGTTTTGAATTTTAATTCAGTTCTCATCTAGTTAAGAAAAATACACTTTTAGTTTCAAAACGGGAAATATGGTCCCTTCAGTAATAATGGATTGTGGAAGTTTTTTTATTTTTTGAGAAAGTATTTTAGAGTTTAGGTATAAATTTTTATTGGAAAATATGAATTTGGATGTTTTAGTGGAAGATGTTGGCTCCCTTGATTGACTAGTAATGTTTTTCATCTTGTATAGTCTCGTTTTATTACCAAATGAATAAAAATGTTTGCATTATCGACGTAATTTGGTGTATTGCTATATGATGTGTAACGAGATAAAAAAAACTGAAATCAGAAAATAAAAAGTGTACTACATAAATTAAAGGTCAAGAGCAGTTCACCAAACATGTTTTTAAGCACCGGCTAAATGTCAAAATTTTCTTCTTATTTCTCTTCAAAACATCTTGCGTCATATTTTTAGACATCAACATTTCATGATCAGGGTAAACCAAGCAGTAAATTTCACATCTGAAGAGAAAAATGTTGTCACATGACTTTCAACAACCAATTAAAAAGCCGGACAATCTACTACACTACCTCAAGTTGAGATGACTGATTTTGCCCTTTAAATGTTCGGGTGACACTTTGTGGTGGTACCCAATGTGAAACAAAAATGATTATAGGTAGGCCGACGACATGATAGGCGATTCAAAGTAAGACGGCATGGGATCTTTAAAAACAAATGAGAATGGGTGACTCTGTGGCAAGAAAATTATTTCTTTAAGGCCTAAGAACAATGTTTTGAAGCAAACTTTTGAATGATGCAACTTCATGCCGATTGTCATTTTAAGTGGTGGAATGGAAACATACATGACAGGCAAATGATTTAACTGGCCTGAAGGCCGTGAGATTAGTCAATTGTTATCTTTAAGTGGCCGTAATAGCTTTTTCGGGAAGCAGTTAAAGTTTTAGTTTTGCCGAACGGTCCCTTTCCAGTGGATGGGGGGGGGGAACTTTAGAAAAAAAGGTTAGGATGTATAAGGTGAAGTTATTCATCGAGTTTACTTCTTAAACTATTTAGATACTTTCGTTTTACATTATATTGGTAAATTTTGAGCGAAACATCTCTTAAAAACTCCTATAGTTAAGAGAAGTCTGTCGCATTTTTGAGACGATGGTACCTTCGTAAAAAAATAAAATAAAGTTTAAAATTTAAAATAAGAAAAAATTCATGCGACCATTTTCATAGTCTATATATATTTGATGTACACTTGAACTTTATTAAGTGTTGCCACATTTATCCCAATTCCACCCGCAAATTTTCAATTGCAGACAACTCTTGAATATATCCTTGGATAAATATCGTGAAACCATTGGCGTACGCGTGATTTTTCTGAAGTTGGCCATTCAGTATGCTGAGTGATCGCTACCCTGGGATGGGTCTAAAGGGAGGAGTTGCCCCCTCTCTTTCAGTTTTTTTTTTTTTTTTTGAAAAATGGGTGCACGTACATGCAATCTGGTACTGCGTATGCTCTTTTTTAAAGAAAATATTGTGGCAAAATTTGCATATGCTTATATACAAAGCTTGTCAAGGATGGTCGGCCTGATGGAGGGGTCTAGTATGTCCTTACATGCAATCTGATGCCACATATGCCACCTTTTGAAGTAAAGTTTGTATATCCAGCAGTAGTGCAAAATTAAGTATTTTTTATGATCCAAAATATGGCATCCCTGCCGGATTGGTTTGGGCATGGCCCAATGGCGCTAACGTGTGAAACTGAAACTGCATGATTACCAGTTTACCGTTTGTTCTGGGTATTTTTGTTTGTCTTTAACTTAAAACTGTATGTCAGCCTACCATATTTGCACTGTCCCAACATTTCAGTTTTGTTACCTTTTTACTTGAGAATATCAACAATCAACGTAAACGATATACATCAATTCTACATTTTGGACACATTGTGTTGGACCATTCTGCATTTCGTTTACGCAAAACGAGAGTAAAGAAGGAGTATAATATTGGTCATGTTAGGTTAAGTTAGATGGGGTTTTACGGCTCACTTTCCAACCAATTGGTTCAAGTCGAGCCGACAACGGCCCTTTTTCCAGTTGTGGCTCACTGGTTTGTTGCCCTGCTCCATTGCTTATGCTGAGCACCAAGCACAATGGCAGTGGGTTCCGTTTAAAGTCTTTGGTTTGACCCGGCTAGGACTCGAACCGCATTTTATATATATTACCACAAATTGTTTTAGTCCACTTATGCATGGATCCGTTATTTGCTTTAGCGTCAGCATTTAACTGTGACTCAAACTATCGCAGTATGTTTGTAATTAAGCTATCAAATCTTTAAACGAAAATGCCGTAAATGCTGTTGTACAGCAAAATCAACTTTATCAATGAAATCAATTTTACTCGATCTTTTTAAGGTTAATAGAATATACGTTTCTTTATTTAGAAAAGCAGAAGACGAACTGTAATTCCATTGCGCAGTTGCGTGTCTCACTAAAAAAAAGGTCACATTTAAAACTGTGGGGGTGGGGTGGGTTGCGCGACCCACAGTCCTTTTCAGTCATTTTCGCAGCTTTGTGAAGCCTTAAAAAGCAACACCGGGTCGTTTTTTACCGAGGACAAAAGCACTGTAAAATTGTTTATTTCAATGATTGCGTTAAGTTAACAACATCTCATAATTTTAACTATGGAGCTAATACCCCTGTCAAAGTAATAGCCCCAATACAATCAATATACTATATAGACAAATCCGATTAGCGCTTGCTTTTAGTGACTGTTATTAGTGGGGTCCATCAGCCTAAAATCGTCTTTATTTATTGTTTACAAGAATTTCAAACCCTCATATATAGTGAAATTGGAGAATTCAAGACACAAATTAGTGTACAACCATGGTAAAGGTGACGGACCCCAGCAATGGCCGACTGAAATCAGACCATCACCATCTGTTCGGATTCGTCTATAGGCTGTGGGATTAGTGGTCAGCTGTTCCCCGTTCCACATCGCTCCACGTCGAACGTCATAATTAAAATACCTACCTAACGAGTTTCCTTCAAAATTCGTTGATTTTGCAGACTTTGGGTCAAATGCTAAGTCAATATGTTCAAAATGGTAAATGCTTACTTTGGCGGTTAGAGTTTCCATCGCTGAGAATAAAATCGATGAAGTTTTCGGTATATGTTTACTTCAGTGCAAGTTTGCGCAACTTCTTTCTCTGTTCCGTCGCAGAATTTCTTCTTTTATCAAATACTTATATTACCTCGATATTGATGAAAAATGCAAATTCCGGGAAGTTGCCATAGCAACAGAACAAGAGAGTGAATTGAAGATCGATTTTTGTTATCGTGCCGCAATGCTTATTGGGTTTAGTCAACTTGTAGCTGGTTCGAAGTTTAGTGGTAGCTGCACGTAATTAACGAACATTCATGACATTTTCCTCAGACTGGTTAAGCCAAGAAACGTTCGAAATGCAACCGAAAAATTTTCGAAGAGGGATGTTACGGTGGATTTTAACCATTGAATTATAAAAGCGGATAACATTAAAACTCTTGTGCATTTTGCAGAAAGGCACTTCGTTGTAATGGATTAGTGCAACACCAAGTTAAAAGCATTAAACTTCACGAAGTCTCCAATAATTTTTTCAGAAGTGAATAGACATGGAGCCCATCAAGTTAACAACTTATTTCTTCGTAAGTTACGTTTAAGACATAAAAACCTTATGCACGGGCTTAGCCAGCTAAGTGGAAGTTCAGTTCTCTTGCCGCCAACAAACCTCATAGATCTTAGTGTATATGGTTGGAATTACCTTAGTAATGCATCAATTTTTTCCACTTATTTGGGTCCCACTTATTCAAAATGGCTGCAACAAAAAAATGGCTGCAAATTTATAGATATCATTATTCATTAATTAATGGTAAAAATACAGAAAATTATACTAAAGATGTTTACCCTTTGAGTTAGTTCAAAATTCATTGACAAAAATTCAAACATTACAGTTTTAACTCCTTTGGTTAGATTAGGATAGAAATATCGGAAAACAAAATTGCCACGAATATTAAATAAAAATTATATATAAAAAATAATGACAAAAATAAGAACGAAATTTATTTTTCACATATGTTCTTTTATACTCTGTAATATTTCATGCTAGATAAGCACAAATAATATTTAAAACGCTTTTCTTGAAATTCAGGCCACAAATGATCGTGAAAAAATGGCTGCCAGTTGTGTAAGTACAGTAAGCAAAATATCCATGGAAATATTTTTAGCACATGCGAACGTAAACTATATAAAGGGCGTTAAATCAAATATCTAATTATATTATTCTGGGCATTTTATTGTTTAATGTAAGTCAACCAAGATGGTGGAAATGTGTAAAAAGAACTTGTATAGATATTTTTCTTATTGTATTTTCACTTAAAAGAATTGGCAGTCATTTTGTTTTTTCCTCTATCATAGTTGACCTGAAAATTTTTTTTCTGAATTGTAATTTGTGTTTATTTGTAGTAAAATAGCTGGAAAAGAGCAACTGTGCAGAAAGTATTTTTAAGGATCCCTATTATTTTAATATTTTCGTCAAAGTGGTTGACTTAATTGGTTTAGGAAAGAAGGAAAGAATTTCGAAAATGCTGTTTTAATTTTGGGAAAACGTTACCAGCTTTTAACAACTCCTCTTGTTTCTATTTTTCTTCATTCATATAGATGGTCTGTGCAATTTTCGGATTGGTACCAAGCACAGCCTCAAGAGGTAACACTCATTTCGTAGAGTTCTTTTAGGTAGAAGTTTTTACTTCAGAAGTTGGAAAATAATGTACTTTGGGGAGGAAATGACTTGAAATATTTCAATGATAAGTTGAAGCATATAAACCGAAATAGTGAAGGGTTGCCTCGGTGATGTAAGAAGTACTCCCAGCATTCATAAGACACGCGTTATGAGCAGACAAAAATATGTAATCCTACTTTTAATATACTAAAACGAAAGAAAGTATTGTCGCTAATAGTAATAGGGCTAACTTGGTATTTTGTACCCAGTACCATAAGGTGATGGGTGGCAGCAGGACACATGATACAGTGACTTTTATGGTCTGTCGTCAATTTTAGTTTGGAAGTTTCAGTTAAGAACACTGTCATAAACACCGTAGATTGCCAAAGTTTTTATTAATCATTTTTTCACCAGGTGTTTTCCAGACTTGCTACACAATATCCGCAGACAACCGACACTTCGATTTCAATCCAGGCGATTACGACCCTGATAACCTGTCAGAGGAAACCTGTTCAACTTCCTGTGCACGTGAAGGATATAAATATGCAGCTTTAGAGGAGGGAATAGCTTGCTTTTGCGCAGACGTAGATATTGACAACGGCGCAAAAGTAGCTGATGACACTCTGTGCCAGGGTATTTGCGCACCACAGGGTAAGTATAGCATCAGCTACCATAGATCAGGGAACTGTTATAGGGCTTAGAATATTCAGAGCGACACTATATCTGTAAAACAGAAAACTGGCAGTCACCGAAAAGTTACAATCGTAAACCTCGAAAATTGCGTTACAGTGTGTCTGGGCATATATTTTAATGTTTTCGCTTTATGTATAGGATGTATAAGGTCAGGCTAGACCGGATTTGTGTTGTTCATAATATTACACACCCACCCACTTAGCTCCAACGTACAGTGGGTTAACATGCAAAGCGATTAAAACATAATCCTCTAAAATAGGTTGAACCATTACAAAAGTTTTCAGAGTGAAACAGTTTTTTGCCTGTCATTGAAATTTTCTAGTGCAGTGCAACTTGTGAAATGGCGCCCAGCCCCCAGCAGCCCCCACTGGCGACCAGGGCAAAAAATTGTATTCATGCTGGCCGATGATAATAATCAATCCGGGCTACCGGGCTACTATGACATAGATACACTTGCAATAAGATCCACGCGGTTCCCACTCTGAATTTCGGAATAAATTCAGGTAGACTGTGACAAGCTTCATATCTTCAGATTCTCTTGACTTTTTACTCGTCGGGTTTCTGGATGGATAATTTTCTAGCAGATTTGGAGTGGCTGAAATTGGCTACCTTGAGTTGTGGATCAAAGTGAGCTCCTGACATTTGTCCTGTTTCCATCTCCAGTAAGGTGTTTTTTTTAATTCATGGGGATGCACAAATTTGCTCCAAAATCAAACTTGGTGTGGTGGTAGAATATTTGAGTTAGACATGGTTGGAAAAAATGGCACTTTGCACGGCTATTGCTGCCAGTCTTTGGCCAGTGCAACAACCCAACCCATGTTGGGTCAATGCAGTCTCAAGGGTCGCAACCTTACCACTATTACCTCAAAGGACCTCACTTAGCTCTTGGGTGGAGTGGACATACCCAGTGGCGTATGATTTTCGCACATCTGAATTCGGGCAGGAATCTGAAGATAAACGGGCAGTAATTTAGAAAAAAATTCGGACAGGCCTTAAATTTCAAAAAAAGGGATGGTTTTTCAGAAAAGTCCTAAATGTGGCCGACATCTTAAAAAAAGATGTGCCCGTAAAAAGGAAAGAAACGTCATAAAGTCCCAATAAAATTTATGAAACACCAGGTCAAGATTCCAAAAAAAATCGCTACACCTTCTGGCAGCGCAAAAAGCTATTATTCGTGACTTTACTGCACAGATAATCACAACTTAATGCCCGAAATTGTCAAATATCCAAATTCTTTCAAGCATTAGCCCGGAAATGGAAAAGTATCATCGTAAGGGTAACACATTACGAAATATCAAACAGATAAAAAATCACGACACATTTGGAGCCTGCGGCTTAAAAGAAACAATTCATTATTAGGACTGTTTTTAAATCTTGTGTAACACAGTACCCGCACAAATCTTTGCCGAAAACCGAAAAAGCTATATTTAAAGTAAAATTTTCATGGAAAATAACAAAGTCCTGCGACACATTTGGGTAGAATGTATAAAAAGGTCGAAATAGTCAAATATTCTGACAAAGGTCAAAACAATGCTGGGACGTTTTCAATTGCCACATTAATTCAACGGACAGACAGGAGGATGTTCAGGTGCTCAAAAGTTTGCCTTCTATCCTGCGCTATAGAGCCAAATACGTATAGTACTAGCAATGGTTATGAAAATCAGGTAATTTGTTCGAAAAGTTTCAAAAGTTTCTGTTCGCTCCTCGCCAACTAGTGGTGGCGCTCCGCGTAGTTAGCCTTCCTAGCAGAATTTTAGTTTTAAGTGAACATTTTTTTGCAAACGTAACCTCGAAATAGCGACTGCTTAGACCCTTTACAGGCATAGGAAATGACATTTTTGACTGTCTGAAGGGTCAGAGTTTTCAAAATTTCCTGTGCGTTTCACCCCAACTTATGGTGGTGCTCCACTAAGGCCGCTTCATAGGAGAATTTAAGTTTCCAGTGAGCATTTTTTGCAAAAGGAAACTCAAAATAGCGACTGCTTTGATCCCCCTATAAGCCAGGGAAATGCCATTTTCAACTGTCTGAGGGGTCGGATATTTAAAAATTCCCTGTACGCTTCGCGCCAACCAATGGTGGTTCTGCGCTTAGTCTTTCTGGCTGAACACAACTGGAAAAAAGGCCATGGTCGGCTCGACTTGAACCAATAGTTTGGAACTGGGCCGTAAAACTCTGCCTTACTAACTAACTTTCTGGCTGAATTTAGTTTGGATTGAACGTTTATCTGCAATTAAAACTTAAAAATAGCGACTGCTTGCATCCGCTTTATAAGCATGGGAAATGCCATTTTCGACTGTCTGAGAGGTACGAATTTTCAAATTTTCTGAACGCTCCGCGCTCAACCAGTGGTGGCGCTCCGCTTTGACTGTCTTGCGGTCAAAATTACATTTTTCAGGCAAAAATCTTCTGCCCCAAATCTGGAATACTCCCCTACCCCTATGGAAATACCTTACTCAGCCGTGCAGTGGAACAGCTGCTTGCAACATTCAGCAGGATTCCGGAGTAGGATACATAGTCCAGTTAAGCAGTGACGTAGCTAGGTTATTTTCCAGGGGGCAAAGCTCGAAAATTTCCCCCAAACTTTTCAGTTTCAGTATATTTTCAGTTTCAGTATATTTTCAAGTTCAAGGTGCATGTATTACATACAAAATACGTAAATTTATGAAGTCATGTAATGTAACCTAAGTTAATACATGGCCTACAAGATCCTGATGCTGCCTACTATATACATAGGATTAAGACAACGTCATATGGACCCGTCACCCCTATCCCCAGTGATTAACTAGATTAATTTTCCGTTGTTGATTCTATTAATCATGGTTACAATACAGGTTGTCTCTCTCCGGAACAGTCTCGTGGAGTAATCACCCTCATCCCCAAACCTGGAAAGGACTCATCATTACTTAAAAATTATCGACCTATATCTCTGTTAAATACAGACTACAAAATTGGGGCTAAGGCTATTGCTGCAAGAATGAAATTGGTAATTGATAATCTTATTGGTCCAAATCAAACTGGTTTTCTAAAAGGTAGGTTTATAGGTGAAAACATAAGGTTTGTTTTAGATGTAATTAATCATACTAGCGAATTTAATATACCGGGATTTCTGTTTTTAATCGATTTTGAAAAGGCTTTTGACAAGTTAGAATGGGAATTTATATACGCTACTCTCTCCTTTTTCAATTTTGGAAATAGCTTTAAACATTGGGTTAAAACATTTTACAATAATGCCCAAGCATGCGTCTGTAATAATGGCTATTCTTCCGGTTTTTTTCCAATCCAAAGAGGGTGCGGCAGGGATGTCCCTAAGCCCGTACCTTTTTTATTTGTGTGTAGAGACTCTTGCACTTACTGTGCTTCAGTCATCTAATATTAAAGGTATTTCAATAAGTGGTTCTGAAACTCGTATTCTGCAATATGCTGATGACACCACATTTATACTTGATGGTAGTAAAGAAAGTTTAAATGAATTGTTACGTATTCTCAATAATTTCTATAGATCGTCTGGTTTGAAGATTAATATTTCTAAATCCCATTTGTTCCTTTAGGCCCTTTTGTTGGTAAAAACCAGTTTTCCTCTCCGACTTAAACATAGACATTACCTTGGGTCCAGTTACAATGTTAGGTGTCACTTTTACTCACAACGGGGATGACCTTTTTCCTCTCAATTATCAGCCCAAGCTTTCAAGGCTCAAGAGCATTCTTCGGGTTTGGGCCAGTCGCGATCTAACTCCCATAGGTCGTAATATTATTGTTAAAACGTTTGGCTTATCCCAGTTGGTTTATCTCTTCCTAGTATTACCTAATCCCCCCAAGTCTTTCATTAGAGAGCTCGAGCAAGTTATTTTTGACTTTATTTGGGGTGGAAACCCTGATAAGGTTAAACGCTCTGTGATTATTAACCCTGTCAACGCCGGCGGTTTAAAGGTTATTCATGTCAATAGTTTTATTAATAGCCTCAAGTGTGCCTGGATAAAACGCTATTGCAACAATTTACAAGGCCCGTGGAAAATTTTCTTTCATATAAGTTTAAAGAAATATGGCTGCAACCTCTTATTTAAATGCAATTGTCTGCAAAGTGAAGTTACACATATCCGAAATATTTTTGTCAGAGAAGTTGTACAATCATGGTGCAATATTTCATATACATCCCTACAGAGGACTATGGCAGTCAAATATTGTGGAATAATTCTGATATTCGGATGAACGGTAAAATTGTGTTTTATAATTCGTTGTTTGAAAAGCATGTACTCTATGTAAGAGATCTTTTTGATAGACACGGTACCCCTTATCTTTTGAAAATTTTAAGCGTAAATTTGATGTAACAGGTCTACCTTTTACATTGTATTACGGTTTGATACATAGTATTCCGAACAGTTGGAGGGCTCAATTACTAGTAATGATGGTAGTAATCAAAACATAAACGAAGGTTTTTTTGAAAATTTTTGAAATCACCTAGGTGTTCACAGTTTATTTACAACAAGTGCTTAGGAAACGATTGCCGAGAAACCAACGGCCATAAAGAAATGGGTAGTCAGCTTTAAACACTTGACTGACCAGGATTGGTCCAATATTTATTGTACTCCTTGGCTCTCTACCACAGAAGCCAAGCTGCAGTATTTTCAGTTTAGATTAATCCATAGAGTCCTCCCAACGAATAGATTGCTTTGCTTAATGGGTAAGGCTGAATCCCCTTCTTGTACTTTTTGCAATATTGATGAAGAAACAATAGATCACATTTTTTGGAATTGTAGCTATACCACACAATTTATTAAAGCGGTGGAACTTTTGTTATTTAATAAACATTTTGTTTTCTCAAGACAAAGTTTCTTTTTTTATTTTGAAAAGACCAGTCATCCCTACAATTTTTTAGCTCTTCATATGAAAAACTATATTTTTAATTGTAAAAGAATGAAAAGTATACCTGAGGCAAATGAATTTTTCTATAAGTTTAAATTTGTGGTCAAAGTGGAAGAGTATAAAAAAGTAAGGAAAAAGAAAAATGTAAATATTGATAATATCAGAGAGGCGTTTGCCTCCTGTCCTAGTTTGTTTGATTAATATATTGAAGGGAGTGTTTTCTAGCATTGCTGTTTATGTAAATATATTTCGATTATATTAGGGTTATCACAAGATTATTAAGTTTGCAAATTTTATTTGAACATCATTTTGTAACACAACGTTTGTTTTTGGAGAACTTGAAATTGAAAATGAATAAATGGAGATAAAAAAAAAAAAAAAAAAAAAAAGATTAATTTTCCGAACAAATTAAATAGATTAATTTTCCAAATCAGTCCTTTAAAAATAAGGTAAACATCGTACGTTTTTCGAGGTTTACAGGGTTATTATGTCTAGAAAACGGTAAGCTATTGTTTTTAGCTCCATCCATGGTTAAACACAGAGTAAGATCAGTCTATAACCTGCCCGGTACTAGCTTGTAGGATGAGAGGCCATTAAATGCTTAAACTTCAGGGCGCTGTCAACCAATAGGTTGGAAACTGGGCTGTTAAACCTCGCCTAACCTAACCCTACCCAGGGCGTTGTCAACTTAAGTGACGGGTGAGAGTGATACGCGGAGCGCGACCATCGGTTCGCGCGGAACGTCCTGCCAGGGGAAATTTCGCTGAAAACACCCCTAGATTGCAGGAAATGACACTCCCTGTGCCTAATTACTGCATGCTTAGAATGTCATATTTTTCTTAACCTGAAAACTTTTAAGGAGACAATTTGTTCACAATATATATATACAAAGGAAAAATGGGAAACTCTGAAGCCTACCGGTATGTATTGCTGAGAGTCTTAAATCGAATATAAATATAATGGTTGTGGAACAAAAAGAAAAGGAAATTGTGATAATTAAATGAGGGAATATTTCGTTCACGAGGCTATGATTATGTTACTATTTATTAGCAAACGTATTATCCAACAGTACATCAAGTTGATGAACATAACATAAGCTCAACAATACGTAGGGAACTCTAGCTCGATGATGGTATCCTGTGCTCCGGTCCTATAGCCTGTCAGTGTTGCGCAGTATACGTTGAACTGATCAAAATACCCTGAATGTGTACCAGAGAACATTCACGCTGCTGCAGAGAGGGCATTTCTGCGGAACACGAGTCATGCGCGCTTCGTGCTGCAGTGACACAGATGAGATCTGGGGAAATACGTTGCATGGAAATTCGAGTTTGGCATGAGAAATTTTTCACGATTACTTGTAGTGTGAAAAAAGTTAAAGAAATAGGAAAAGGAAGTATTATTTCGTCAACTTGAAATTCCCCCAAATTCCACAAATTTCTCCAAAATATTTTCCAGGGGGGAAACTTGCCCCTGCCCCCAGTAGCTCCACCACTGCAGTTAAGTAACAAACTGAGCTAATCAGTACCTCAAAAGTGTGTTTGAATCTACGAAAAAAAGCAAATTTTTCTCACCAGAATTAAAGACAATTAAACCTGGCAAATGCCATTTTCAGCCATCTGGGAGGTGTAAAAATCCAAAATTTTCTTTTGGACGGTCCGCGCCAACTGATGGTGGCGCTACGCTAAGATAATAAACTCCAGCCCCCTACAAAAGTATCCAGCTCCCCTACCCCCCCCCCCCCCCCACGAAGAGAAATCCTATAGTACGCCACTGGTCAGCAATACTCATTCCGTCACTGTGAGAACACTTTTACTAGGACAAAATTCCACATTAGGCCGATGTGTAAAACTTCACTTCAAAGACAATTGGCATAAGTTACACCATCACATAGCCTATGTGTAATGTATATTCATTTGTGGCGATAACAGAATCAAAGTACGGAGCGGGTGCAGTGGGGGGGGGGGGGAGGGGTATTTGCCCTCCCAATTCGTCGGACAGCAGCAGTTTGTCCATTTGGGCAAAGCGTGGGCAAAACATGATAAAAGTCACTCTTGCCCCCTTACAAAAATGACCCTGCACGCCTAACAACAGGGTAGACTGATTCATTTACATCATTTTGAAATTATTTCATTGGATGATGGATTATGAAACAGTTTCTGTGAGGCTTAATTTTTGACGGAAGAGATATGCTAACTTGAAAACCTTGGAGCTTCCTGGGGCTTAGTCCCCAACATTTTCTCGTGCCCACCATTTTACCATTGGTCCACCACACTTCAAAAAACCCGGTGTCTGCTGATGCTAACACATTTTGCTTGTCACGTTATTATTTTCCACAAATGGGGGATGGGGGGAGAGCACAAAGCACAGGTCAGTTCTGCAGCTAGGCTGCCAGTCGCGGTGCCATAATGTCAAAATTGGGGGAAAACAAGGGGTAAAGTGTAATTTTGTGGGGGCGGGGGGTTGGGGATTCTGGCGCCGAGGGAAACTGAGCCCAAAGCGGCCATTTCCCTCCCTGTCAGCAAATTTGGTCGGCTCGGCAACGGACCGCCCTAGGCCACATTGGCTGTCCGCCAGAGAAATGTCAGGTGGCTCTCTGGTGGTCCTCCGACGGCAACGAAGCTGATTGGCTGAACAATTTTAGCCAGCATACAATTTTGTATATGACCCAGATGTAGCCAACGGACCTCCGATGGTCCTTCGGTGGCCAAACACCCATTCATGGCCGATCAAAAGCCGACAATGGCCGCCGACGGACCGCCGGATTTTGCTGACTGGGCTGGAATTGGGAGTCCTAGACTGCTCCTAGGATTTAGCATATTTCTGGATGAAAAATGAAGTCTCTGTGGACTAGGTACCGTATATCATTTATTTTTTTTCGGTAAACCCAACTTCTAACTGACCTAGCTAACTTGGGGTGGAAATGGGGTTAGGGGACAAATCTGAGGCATATACCCCTTATACTACAACTGTGACTGTGTACAAAGGTTTGTCACCACAGAAGGTAGGCCATACACTACTTTTTCCTCTAAAAACAAAGGACGAATGATGTTGTTCTAGAGCATGCTGATACCAGGAGCAGGGAGGTACTACTCTGCTCAATGCTAATAGCATACCTCGTAAGATTGCGCTCTATAGAACAGCTACGCAGACTACCAAACTGCATTACATCTCTGACGGTGATTTTTCCTTTAGGGTGGGAATAGCTAAATCATTCAAATGTATAACCACAACTCTACTCGAAATGTTGGCTTTGGACGTATTTTCTGAAATTTGAGATGAAATTTAGAAGGATCATGTCAAAATCTCCCTCATTCATTTAACCCACGGCGTGTGAAATATAATCCTTAACGTGATCTTGAAACAAATTCACAAATTTCTGCAAAAATGTAAATTAACCTTGCCATGGATGGGGACATTTATACGGCTCTGATGAGCTCCCTCTTCTTAGCATGTGCGTGAGTTATTGCGCAATATGTTATTGTGTTGTGTTGTTTTGATTCCACGGACAGAAGATACTATCCGTAGATAGTGCTAGCGTACTTCTGAGTATATAAGCGTAGCAAGATGGCTGTTTGCTATGGGGGTTTTGCGTGAAAGTTTTTCTTGACTTGCTGATGTAGTTCAATTCAACAGATTTTGCAAGAAACTTGAAGTATTAACAAAATAATGAAAGGTAACGTCAAAATCACTGTACGTTCCACATTCAAGTTATACTTTTGTTCAAAATATTATAGAGGCGTGACTCGGTGTCAAATCATACATACGTTGTGCTCCTTTTTTGTCCCAGTCGGTGGCGACAACGTACGGATAAACGTACGCATAAGATGCTCTGTCCATGTGTGTGTAGTATTAGTCCGCGGTTGGTTCCAACGTCAGACGGCAGGTAGTCCAGATTCTCGTCGCGTCGCGGCTTGCATGAGCGCTGCCTGCAGGAACTGAGCACTGTGTACTATACAGTATGCTGACTGACCGTAAAGAAACCACCAAGAAACTCTTAACTTGACAGAATTAGATGAACAACGATGCGGCTATCTCAAATGACTTTATCTCTTGTCCTTGGTTGTGGACCATAACTGTTGAGGAATATTTTGGTATAGAATTCGTTTAGGCAGTAATGGTAAGACCAAGTAACGTTAGAGCTTACGTTGTAATTTCGAGAACCGAACTCCCTGCCTAACGTTCGGCGTAAAGACCTAGGCCTAGCCTAGGCTAGGCTAATGTACTGAGGACTGATGTAAACCCCATGTTGGCCAAACACTGAACATAACGATTTACGGCTTATGATATTCTGCGAAACGAAACGAAACAAAACAAATTAGTTTAGTCTGAAAACACGATCCACTTGAGAGTACGTAGCAAACTGAGGAATAAGGGGTGCACAAAATTTCATTCGGGCAAGGTGTACAGAATTTTTGTTCTGTTTCGCAAAATATCATTAGCGTGGTGGGCTATTGATATTCTGCGAAACGAAACGAAACAAATTAGTTTATGCCACCCATGGAATAGGAAACTATAACGGATAAGGGGAGGCCAAAAATCAATCGGTCAATTAGTCAAAGTAGCCCTAGGTTTATGAACGTATTTTTTGCTCTGTTTCGCAAAGTGTCATTAGCGTGGTGGGCTATTGATATTCTGCGAAACGAAACGAAACAAATTAGTTCAGGCCACCCACCTCAAACAGGAAACTATAACAGATAAGGGGAGGACAAAAATCAATGGTAGTAGATAGGCCTAGGCCTATGAACATATTTCTTGCTCAGTTTCGCAAAATTTCATTAAAATATCATCAAAATATCATGAATATAATGGTGTTTTTATAATTTGCGAAACAAAATGAAACAAATAGTGTTACTGTGGAAGTCACGATCTGTTTCATAAGCAATTGACATAGCGGGTAAGGGGAGGACAAAATTCAATCAGTCATCAAAGCCTATTTACAGATTTTTCACACAGTACTAATTAAAGCTGTTGTAGGAAACTCTTGCATATACGGGCGCAGCAATCCACCTACACCAATACTTAGAAACGGAATTATCACAGACTTTACGGCGGAGAACGCTCTCTTTACAAAGGGATAAGAGGTCAGATATAGCCTACAATCCTCGACAAAAATGATGCGGGGACAAAACAAGCAATACAATTAGCAATGAACGGATCACCATCCCCCCCTCCCCCATTCAATGTTGCAACAGCCCAAGACGTCCTGAAACTTCAACATTGATACGGGGAGCGGGGTTTGTCCCATGTATTTTTGTCGAGTATTGTACTTATTATAGCAGAGGTATCGGGAAACGTTAACCTTTATCAGGCTCACAATTCACATGCCTTAATACAATACACCAATTAAAGAGGTTTGCCTGTATATCGGAATGATTGCTTGGCGATCCTGAGAATAGAGGAAGCTAATACGAACGCGCACTAAAAGAAATAATTATTCCACAGAGATACAGTGAAACTTTCATGAAAAATAGAAAACAACTTACAAATTTGGAGATGATTCGATTTTTTTATTAGTAGGTCTACCCGATATTTGATCTACAGTTTTGAAACACGTACAAGTTTTTGTTGAGCATAAATGTAATATAATTAGAAAAAGAGAATGATCTGATTAATGGGAAGGATTTAAAATCAGATCAGAATCCGATCTGAATTTTCTGTACGCCGTGTGAAGGTGGCTAGAATTATTACGTTTCGTTTCGCAGATTATCATTACCCCACCACGCTATTGCTATTTTGCGTAACCGAGCAAAAAATATGTTCATAGGCCTAGGCCTTCTTTGACCGATTGGTTTTAGTCCTCCCCTTACTCCGTTATAGTTTCCTATCCCATGGGTGGCGTAAACTAATTTGTTTTGTTTCGTTTCGCAGAATATCAATAGCCCACCACGTTAAAGATAATTTGCGAAACAGAGCAAAAAATACGTTTATAAACCTAGGACTACTTTGACCGATTGATTTTTTGTCCTCCTCTTTTCCGTTATAGCTTCCTATTCCATGGGTGGCCTTAACTAATTTGTTTCGTTTCGTTTCGCAGAATATCAAAAGCCCACCACGCTAAAGATAATTTGCGAAACAGAGCAAAAAATACGTTTATAAACCTAGGACTACTTTGACCGATTGATTTTTTGTCCTCCTCTTATCCATTATAGCTTCCTATTCCATGGGTGGCCTTAACTAATTTGTTTCGTTTTGTTTCGTTTCGCAGAATATCAATACCCCACCACGATAATGATATTTTGCGAAACAGAACAAAAACTCTGTACACCTTTCCCGAATGAAATTTGTGCACCCCTTATTCCTCAGTTTGCTACGTACTCTCAAGTGGATCGTGTTTTCAGACTAAACTAATTTGTTTCGTTTCGTTTCACAGAATATCATAAGCCACGATTTACAGCCTTCTGTAAAAAGTTATTAATATCCAGAGTGAGTAGTTAACTCCACATCTGCCAATTGGTTTCAAATTGAGGTAATTATTCCCAAGAACTTCCATAGCAGTTGTCCACACCGGAAAGTACATCTGCCATATGCCAAAGAATCACGCCAAGGTGGAGGTGTTTGGAATTTTACGCCACACCAATTGTTGCGATTGCATGCCAACTGTTGTTATTTTCTCTGTAGCAGCTGGGTAGGCCGGACGCCAGATTTGTTGGCGTACATTTCCGTACGCCAAAGAACTTTCTTGAAGAGGTCCTACTTTCCAGAAAGGGCAGTTGTGCTGGGCTGGGTGCAATACAGTTTTAAAGGTTTGATCATTAGACTGGTGCCACACTGGAAAGTACATTTGCCATGTACGCCAAAGAATCACGCCAAGGTGAAGGTGCTTGGAATTATACGCCACACAAATTGTTGCAATTGTATTCCAACTGTTGTTATTTTCCCAGTATCAGCCGGGTACGCTGTACACCAAATTTGTTGGTGTACATTTGTGTACCACAAAGATCTGTCTGTGAAGGGCTCTACTTTCCAGTATGGGACTAGTGGTTTGTATTTTGGGTTTGGACTTGGGGGCATAATATTCCTGGGGCCTTGGGGCTCCCTGCAAAGAGAAATATGGAGATTTTAATTGGTAAAAATACTTTAGGCCAGTTAGCTAAACAAGAAAACTGCCATTAAGAGTAACTGACAATTTAATATTCATTCCTGGATATAAGTAGGGGTGTTACCAATATCTAGTACAGCCAGGCTGTTGGTCCAGAAAATGAAAAATTATCCAGTTCTGGTTGGACTTTGCTAAAACAGCCAGGACCAGATTTTTATGGAGTCATTAGTAAAAATTTCCTACAGGCTACAAATAAATTTAAATAAAATTCATGATGAAAATTACTAATTAAAACCAGTGTTGTCACAATGGGGTGTAAGGAAGGTACAGGAGATTTGCTCAATACACAAGGGAGAATGTTCTGTCTGCAAAAGGTTGTATTTTGAGTGTGACCAGGTTGGTGGGTATCCCTTCTATTTTTCATTTTAGGAGTTTGCCACAAAGTGTTAAAACTTAGTGCCAAGTCTCATTAGAACTAAAAATACAGATATACTTGATTCCTTTGCTTGAAAATTATGCTTCACTCCCCTAAACCAAAAATGAAATGTTGGAAAGAGATTTTTTTTTAATCCACTGGGTAAAGCCCTGAAAAGAATAAAATTTGCACTTAAAATCTGTGGAGAATATGACTACATCCTGTAGATTTGTTTGGAAAAGTCACACAAAGAAAATTTCACTGCTACCCATATTTTAAGTGTCCAGATACTGTATTGTTAATCACAATGTTTAAGCTATGGAAAATAGAGTAGAACTTAAATTATCCGTACATGTCTTTTTTTTTGGCCACCCTACTATTTTTAGTTGCCTCAAAACAAGCCTAGTTTTGTTATTTTTTAAGGAATTGGTAGTCTAGGCTTTGGACCTTTTTCAAGTTTTAATACGTTCAGTACAGTAGTTTCTTATTGAACTACCTAACACTAAATTGAATTTAAGCACTAAAAGTTCTGGCATTTATGTATAGTTTTAATTATAACTGAAAAAAATACATAAAAGAGACTTGGTTATAGTTTCAATATCTGTGGAAGTCTCAATCAAAATCTCTTAGCTCTCATGTTGCCAAGATGGGACTTGGGAAAAGGAATAGGCCCATGCACATCTTTATCCTTCATTAAAAGAGGTGATCCTATCCCACTTTTTGAAAAAAAGGGTACTGTAATGTATTGATCATTATTAAATGTTGTAGATGGGTGGGTGGGTACTGTAGGTTCAGGTGGTGTTTTTTGTTTTTTGTACTATTTGTACATGTTTTTGTTTCCTTTCTGGTGAGTGTTCTTGTCTGTAAGCCCATAAGTATGTTTTATGAAAACTTCCTACCTTAGCAATTTTTTACTTGTTTATTTATTAATCATCTTAAAGTGAATGACTAAATGTCTGAGTTTATTATTTTTGGAAGTAATGCACAATCATCAAAATGTAGAACAAATTCTGTTTCTATTGGTGACATATCCATTTATAGGTCTAAGAAATTTAAGTTGGTGTATTTTTGGATCAGTCCCTTGATCTCAAATATCACATATCTACAGTATGAAAGGAAGGACCTTTGCCGTTGTCCGTAACTGAAAAAAGATCCATATTTATCTAGATAGATCAAGTTTTCTCAAGTATAATGCTCTGATCTTTTCCGATATGGATTATTGTAATATTTAGCCTGTTCATTAACTCTATAGGCCCTATCCTTTCCAAAGAATTCAAAACCTTAGTGGTAAACTATTCAAGGTACAGTAGATACAACTTTGACAGTGTCCCTGTTGCTTTGAAGGAGCTACACATTTTTTCTGTCAAAGCGTGCATTACAGTAAGTGTAAGATTCTTCTTCTAGTGTTTAAATTTCTTCACATTTACAGTACTTACCACTCATTTTAATTTACTTATCCAGGGTGCTTGAATTTAAATCCATCTATTTATTCTTCAAACGCTTTACTTCGTAAGGTTTGAACCACAGTTCCTTTGGGGGTTGTTTTTTTAGGGTTGCTGATCTGAAGCTTTGGAATGTTGTACCAGTAATGATGTAATGCACAGCCCTCTTCAGTTAATTCTTTCCTTTGACAAAATCTTGTAACCATTTTTTGGTTTCGGTGATAAGAAAAACCTATGCATTCATGATGGTGTGTGTATGTATGTGTGGATGTGTGTGTGTATGTGTATGTGTTTGTGACACTTTGCTCGTTAACACAATATCTCAAGTTAGGAATATCTGACAGTTTCCAAACTTGGTACATAGATGAGCCATATTGAGAGGAAGAACCCTATTGTTTTTTGCAGAGGTCAAAGGTCATCGGGGGGGCCCTGGGGGTCAAAGTCTGAAAATCTTGTTAACATGATATCTCAAGGTAGGAAACTTGTATAGATTTTAAATTTGATATGTAAATGTGTTATAGTCAGTAGATGGTCCCTACTGTTTTTGGCGGAGGTCAAAGGTCATCTGGGGTCACTGGGGGCCAAAGTCTGAAAATCTTGTTAACACAATATCTCTAGGTAGGAAACTTATATAGATTTCATATTTGATATGTGGATGGGTTCTAGTCAGTAGATGGTCACTATAATTTTTGGTGGAGGTCAAAGGTCATCTGGGGTCACTGGGGTCAAAGTCTGAAAATCCTGTTAACAAAATATCTAAAGTTTGGAAGCTTGGATATGTTTCATGTTTGGTGTGTGGATGCGTTATAGTCAGGAGATGGTCCCTATTGTTTTTTGTGGAGGTCAAAGGTCATCTGGGGTCACCAGGGGTCAAAGTCTGAAAACCTTGTTAACGCAATATCTCAAGGTAGGAAACTTGGATAGAGTTCATAGTTGATGTGTAAATGTGTTATAGACAGTAGAGGGTCACTATTGTTTTTGGTGGAGGTCAAAGGTCATCTAAGGTCACAGGATATCAAAGTCTGAAAACCTTGTTAGCATGATATCTCAAGGAAGGAAGCTTGTAGAGGAGGTATGTGGATGCATTATGGTCAGAGGATGGTCCCCATTGTTTTTGGCAGATATGAAAGATCATCTGGGGTCTCCAAGGGTCAAAGTGCAGAAACCTTTTTAAATATGGTCTTTCAAGATAGCTGTTTGTCCATTTGTGTGTTGTTTGTATGTCTAGCTATGTATGGCTTTTATGAAGGTCACAAGGTCACCTGGAATGACAAAATTTTATTTTGAACATGCTAGTATAACATTTGAATGAGAAGATAATGGTGCATGATGGCACTCTTTGAAACAGAACATTTATGTATCATCGAAACCTCAATGCATTTTTGCATTCTGGTTCTTAGAACTTACTGTATCAGTTTAGTTTAGTCTTCACAGGTTACTACTGTACATGATGCTATAAAAGTAGATAGTTTTAGCCATCCCTAGTTACAGTGTACTAGTATTAATCGGGAGATCTATCACTGAGAATTCCTTTCAGCTATCTTGGTTATCTTGAGATCATTACCACTGTAAGTTATAATAAGGGTTAGTTTTCATACTACAGTGCAACATCAATATTTACGATACACTTCATCATTCAGTGAATTACAGCTTTAATTAACAAAGGCAATAAGGTTTAAACCTAAGAAAAGGCCTTTTTGGCTGGCTATTTGTAGCCAAAATCTCTTACTGAGTTCTAGCGGCATGTGTGCAGCATTACATCAAGTACAAAGTCTGTCTCCTTACCTAAAAGTACATTCACGGTACTCCAGTACTCCTGTGTCAGCAAGAACTCTAAGCTACAAGCTGTAATAAGGATCAAGATCTGGGAAAATGACCAGTAATTCCCCTGCAAGTTTAAGACAACTCTGATGAAACGTAAGATGTGAGCAATATTAAGGGACTCAGAAAATACCAGACAAAAGGTCAACGTATTTTCTTTTCTCTTCCAAAATAATGTTCCTGTATTGTCTCTGTAGTTCAGCCTGACAGCAAATTTAAGGCTTTGAGAGGCAAAACTACTTAGATCACGAGAGCGAGTACCAATGGTGCTGCCTCCTGTGAGGTTCAGAATCGATCTCCCTTGGCTTTCTTTTCAGTTCAATATCATTCCCCCCAAAAGGCCTGTCTTTAAAATGGTTTCAAATACCACAAGCACCCACCATCTGGCATGGATATTATGACATCATAATGCGACTAGTCTCAACTATTACACAAGCATGTGTGTCACTGTGATATTCAATCCAGCTTTCTGGAATCCACTTTTGGACATGCAACTATCTGTTACCATACCCCTTATGGTGACTGCCTTTTTCAACAAAATCTGTCAACTTGTGGAATGACCAGCCAACTAACTTGAAGCTCTTCTGTTTAACATTTCTTTTTGACCAGCTGTTGTGTAGGTGTATTAATGTGCTTTAAAACTGTTATGTTGCCACTATCAGTCTTTTTGTTTAATATCCTAAAGATTCTTCTATACTTTCCCACATCTTTATGTTGTAAGTTTGACTCACAAGCAACTTTCATTTTTGAATTGTATGTTTAAAGGGAATGCCTTAGACATTGTATTCGATGATGTTACAGTAAATTTTAGTGGATCTGAATGAAATCAAATTTTTTGGAGATAAGGTTTGTCAAAAGATGCCAAGATTTTGGTAAAATTCTATTAAAAGTGAACCAGACACAGTAATTGACACCCTCCCCTCCTATTACTGTACTTACGTAACTATTCCAGCTGAAGATACGTTCTTTAATAGCAAATTTAAAAGTTTCACAGAATACTGAAACTTTCATCCTTAAAAAAAAAAATCACCTCAAACACTCTTTGGTATGTAAGTAAAGGTTACAAATCTTGCTTTACTCTTGTGTCAAGTGCAGTATCAGCTTTTTTCCAGAACATATAAAAATGCTGCGTTCAAATGATACTGTATTATGAGACAATAGTTGAAAAATTCATTTGCAAGTGTGTTTGCACATGGTTTAGAAGAGCCATGCTTGGAATAAGGTTCTTGGCTTTACTGATTCTATTTTTAAATGACTTCATTTTTTCTTTAATAGTACCCTCTTTATGTTTGAACTTTGATTGTACTTTTGTCTTTATGTCTCAAAGATGAGTTCAAGGTTTATAGCTGCACATGCGTTTGTGACCTTTCTGTTCAGGTCAGCTGATAACAAAACATCTGAGCGCTGTGCTGGCAGCATATAACACACTGTGTGGCTGGTTAGCATCTCATCATCTGTTGTAAATACATGTAAAATTGTTACTGTTTGACCTATTGTGCAATACTGCTCCATGAAGAAACTTTAAACTGGTTTATTGCAAGCAACATTTATAATAAGTGAGCATTTTGCCACCTTATTTGGGTTCAACTTCAGCTACCCATATATACTTCCATGTCATTTGCATATTGCTCAAATACTGTAGTTTGGGTGCAAGTACAAAAGAAAAGTAGGATTACTATATTGCTTACAGTTTAGTACACTCTTTTCACTTGAACAGGAGAACATTGTGGTACAAGCACGCATGGAGCGATCATTTATAGAGACCAATTGTCAACTTCTCTCAGGCTCTCACCGAATGAAATCTCGGCTATCGTTGGTCAACCAGTTTCCATTGAATTCTCCAATGGCATTGAAGCAGAAGAGACATTCTTGTTTGGCTTTGATGATGGCAGTGATACAGTCACAGGGGAAGACATGACAGCAACTTCTGTAAACTACACATTTGTTCAGCCAGGGTCTTACTTGGTGTCAATAGTTGCAAGAAATACTTTTGTGGTATGTCCATTTTCAAGTTTTCTTGTACATGTAAGTTTTAGAAGTACACAGGATAAAGTGTGATTCATATAAAAGCTCAGGCAGTTTAGAAATGAAGACTGAAATTAAAAACTGTTCTTCATTTCTTGTCAAAATGATTGACAAGTATAAAAGGTCTATTCCTCTGGTCCAGACAGTGTCAATTCTCCACAGCTGTCTGAAATTCATCATCATCCAGAAACAGTCTCAGTCCATTGCTTCAGGGTGAGTATTCAAAACCTCAAAATCAAAACACAGTAGAGTACCGCTACATTGCTGTTTAATGTGAGCTATGGTACTCTGCATTTTCTGAACTTGCTATCAATAAAACAAAACAAAAATTGTAGTTTGGGGTGAGAGTTGATTGCCTTTAAAGAAGTAGCCTGATTTCTGGATGTCGTTTTAAGAAGTTTGTTACCCAAACCATGAGTATAGAATTGTGCTTCACATCTGGTTCCAATGGAATATCACATATAGCCAATTAAAGTTGGGATTTTCAGGGTGCATGCTTCACAAATGTTTAAACTGGCCAAAAGTGTATTTCTGTCATCTTTAAAGTTGCATGATGATGTCAAAATTATGGAAGGAGGGACTTAAATCAGACTTAACTGTACATATGAAGTGAAAGTCTATTTGTCATCAGTGCAGTATTGATAAAACAGTTGTTTATGCCTACTGTAATTTAACCACAACATGCAAAATATGTACTTCATTTTATTGTATACTTCAAGATGAAAATTGTTCAGAAATTATGTTTGGAGTCATTTTGCATAATAAAATACTCACTTTATCATGTAGAAATCATCAAAGAATTTCAATATCTTTAATATTTGCTAACCTCCCGCTTTGGTCCATGTCTGCAAACAAATTGTGATCAATATAAGAAGCATCAATCAATAATTATTCCATGCATAGAAAAGACAGTATAGATGTGTTCTTTTGTTGCCATGCCAACATCTGAACTGTATTTTGTCAAGGTTTTTAAATTTAGGAATACAGCAACTTCTGGTACTGTCCTGACTGCACTGTCAACTTCAAAAAATCTTTACTTCAATACTTTTCATTGATTTTCAAAATTTGAGAACAGATATGATGAAATGTAATTAAATATACTCAGTGAAAGAACCATTGTGCTGCAGAAAACAAATTTGTCCTAAAGATTTGGTGGTGTCTCTAAAAGGCAAACACTAGCAGCTTTTTGCAAGTCTGTATTAAAAAAAAATATGTAAGACCATGTTCTCCAAACCCTGTATCAATATCCTTTTCCTAAATCATTTTAGCGATGCTTTGTTTTTGTTAAAAAATACCTCCACTTTTTAACAAAGTCCCAGAATGTTATGTAATGTGAGCACATCGCTTTAGATTTCTGTTGTTTTTCGCTATATGATGATGATGTCATGCACTGCCCCTGGCAGAGCTTAACAGAATTTGTGCAACCATGCATGTTATGTTTATTGCCTGAGGGCTCTGACCATTTACGTACATTTCCTGCCTGCAGTTATTATCTCTCTTTATAATGCTGATCATCTTTCCCCAGAAAAGTTTTCTGTAGTTCATGTTCACATAGCTTGTTTCCACAAGCCTGACAAGCATCTTTACAACTTTGTTGGGGGTGCAAAATGGACAGTGTAAACATTCTGCTGAAAACCTGATCAAAGACCCGTGTGTCGCGATTTTAAAAGTGTGTGTTTCTGTTAAGGGGTCTTTTCATGACATTTATAATCAAATGAGCTGGTCTTCCCTGGAAACTTGATGCTCTGGGAGTGTTTGAATAGGATGCTTCATGCAGTAGTATCAAAATCATAAAACTGAATTCAGTGTCCAATTATCATGCTGTTATGGCATCATAGATTACCCATAATGCACTTCATCTCAGGGGAAAATGCCTTACTTTGAAAATACATTTTTTCCAAACATTGTTTGTTATTGAAATGCAGTGTGCACCTCCTGGAAAATAAAAGTTTTTTGCACATGTAAAGTCAATTAATTTTGTCTCCAGCAAATCCCTTTACTATCTTTTATTTTTTATGGACTGGAAAACCATCTTTGTTAGTTTTTTAAACTGGAGACCATAGAAATGATAAACATATCAGAAATTGTTTACCCAAGGAACTAGTGACATACAGCACTGTGAGTTGAATGAATATAAAGTTTCTTAAGAGGAACTCAGGAAAATGCAGTCACTCCAATTTGAATTATTGTAGTAATCTGTCATTGTTTCATGATTGGCTCTTGAAAGTCATGTTACAAAATTTTTCTCACCTACTTATGAAAATCAGGAGAAATCCTGAAATATCATAAAAGATATTTTGGAACAAAATAAGAAATCCTCAGGATCAGGCTGCTGCTTTGTAATAATTGACAAAATTGCTTTGGCCTTTTAAGAAAACCTATTTACATAAAGTTTCTGTGAATTTAAACTTCAGGTTTTGAGTTGGAGACTTTCAACGTGTGTGCTACAAATCAAACTCCCCAGGAAATAATTGATGTGTGATAGATGTGCTGTTTTACTAAACTTCAGTAGATTTATATGAACTCCAGTCTCTCATCTTCATCTGGGTGTTCAGCAAATCACACTCCTCACAGTGATTTGAGGAGTGTGATTGTCTGCAATTGCACTGGTATGTCTCGAAATTGAAGGCCTGGGACTTTAATTTTTCGTAATCATTCTTTTATTGAAATTAAGATGTAAGTTTCATTGTATCATGTCAAACTTACACTATTGGTGGATGTTTAAAGAGGGTAGTAAAAGACAAGGATTTCTTCACTTCCTAAATAGTCTGCTGTTTCAGCCTGTTTGCATTGGACAACTTAAATTATTTGTATGTTTCCTCAGAATTAGCTTATCTTTTTTGTGTGTGTTCGATAATATATGTCATTGTAGGAAACTTAAAAATATTCTGCTAAAATAGTTTGTTTTGAATGAGTTTGGTAATCTCAAAATTGGAATGAATATATTGCTCATTGTTATATCTTACTTTTGTTTTATTAGGAGGAGTATGGGGTGGTTGCAGTGGAAGTGGAAGCACCACAACTGGATCCGACCAGTTTAAACTGTCCTGATGTAGTATCTCAAAATGAAACATTTGAATGTGTCTACAGTTCCTTGGTAGCAGCAGCACAGTATGCAGCATGGAAGGTGGATGGCAATCTGTTGGCAGAAGTCCAAGTAGCAGGTTCATCCATCACTTTATAACTTTCTCTTCATTTCTTCATATTGTCAGTTGCGTCCTCAGAGTTCAATGAAATTGGTGCCTTAAGATGCCTATGCAATGGCTAAGTACTTAACAAGATCGAAAAAAAAATGTATGCATTCGAAACCTTTGAGTATCCTATACATAGTTCTCAATGATGTCACAATAGGTATCATCAACTGTCTTGTTTGAGGGCATGCCTCTAGTACCCATAGGGGTTGACCTCAAACTTGGCTGAAATACATCTTGCAAAAAGCTCCAATGACATCACATGAGAATTTTCTATAGGATTATGCACCTATGTCACTGCATTGCACATCTCTGTTTTTTCATCCAGGTGTTCATTTTACAACAATTGTTACTAAGGTGCCGCTGTGCTTGCGTTTTGGTAATACAACAACTGCCTTTGATCATTTCCATCCAGTATGCCAAATTTAAAGGGGCTGACATCACTTTGTTACATTGATGACGTTGCTCAAAAATAGCTAAATTATTCTGTTGTGGATATTATCCTCTTACAATTTTTTTTGTCAAATCATGATATCACCAAACTTTAATTTATCTAAGTTTTTAAGAGAATTTGTCTCTTATCTTATAGCACACAATGCATATGTTCTCAATATTGGGTCATACCCAACCTGTGTGACTTTAAAAACAGAACCTACTGCCAATGTGCTTGGTGCTCAGCATAAACAGTTGAATAGGGAAAACAAGCCAGTGAGCCACTCCTGGAAAAAAGCAGTGGCTAGCTGACCTTAAACTAGTGAGTTTGAAACCGGGTCTTTTTTTAAAACTCCATCTAACCTAACCTTACCCCAATATTGGAGGCACATTACTTCATTTTCCCCCAAAATGACTGTGTGAAAAATCAGAGTCAGTGGGCAACTCCTCCAATATGGGAAGGGGGGGCATCCTTTTTGTCCCATGAAGATCACTACCTATGACACCATGCTATTGCTTGTTATCACACAAGGTCACAGTATGCAATACCTAACCTAAGACACTTGTAGGTCACATGATATTATCCTCCAGTCCTCATTTCAAGTATCCAATTTCAAGTGCATCACTGCCCTTTCCTTTTAACCTTTATTTGATTTCCAAAAGTTCTACAATTTTTCATTGCTTTGAAATTGAATCTCAACTGAAACAAATTTTCATCTTGCTCATACTGAAAGCATTTGCAATCTGAAACATGCTTTTCAGACAATACATTTGCTAAAAAAGGCTCAAATTTTCAAATTGTTTGAATAAGTTTTATGGTTTTATTTTTCAGATCCACCATACACAACAAAAGGCAAGGTACCACCTATTAGCCTAGAACCTGTTTTAGAGCACAGTGCTCCCGCTGGTGATATTTCATGGGTAATGGCAGGATTGGACTTTACCAGCTCTGGCTGGCTTACCTCTGTTGAAGCACACTTTACAAAGTCAGGCCCATTTTCTCTCTTGGTGAGGCATGTTTTGTATTGCAATTGATTTATATTCATTAGTATTTAAGACTATTTCCCTATTCATTTTAGCCTGTTTGATGCATTCACAGAGAGATCTGTTTGGGTTAGGGTTAATTTACATATTTCAAATTTGAAAACAACTTTTTTGATCCTTATAGTTTAAAGTTTTATCATCAGTGATGTTTCATTTCCATCCCTTTTTCAAAACTTGAGGTTTTCATGGCGCATTCATTTTCATTTTACTCAAAAAACATTTACCTGTTTTCCATGCTTTTGAAAGCAGAACATCACATTGAAGGAAGCTACAACTAGAAGCATTGTAATTTCAGTATTTGAAAATTTGAGGTTCTGAGAAAAATACCTGGGAAGTAATAAAACTGATCTTCACATATCATTACAGTTTTCACTAGGTTCAAAACATGCAGAGAATTCCTCCCATTCTCCCATTCACAATTTTTGGGTGGATTTCACATGGTGCATGGAAAGCAGTGTAGGAATTGCCTGCAGACATGGCCACACAGGGCTGTTTCTCTTACTGAGGTGGCTATTTTTTGCCTTACTTCACCCCTTTCCCATTCTCTCCGGTTTGAGGCACCAAAGTCTGCTGGATTCACCAAGGTTTTGGCCAATGGGGGGGCTGCATCCCCCTCCCCCAGCCCTCCTGTCCCCTACAGTCATGCCAGCAGATGAATATTTTCTTTGTGGGACTTGTGAATGGACAGCAGGATACTGTAATTTCAACTTGAAGAATTTCTCATATCAAACATTGTGATTACATGACATGTCTGTGGAAAAGGGAGTGGATCACGTGGTGCCACTCTCTAGAAATATCATCACTTCATTGGATGTGACTGGTGAAACAAATGAACATGCAGGTCTTGGGCTTAAAACTTTCCAAGTGCAAATTAAGGATGGAGTGTGGTAGGTGTGCTGTTTTATCAAACTTTGTTAAATTTACCTTTGTTACCATTCTTCATCAAGGTGTGCAAGAAAATAACATTCCTTACAGTGATTTGAGGTGAGTGATTGTATTTGATCATACTTGCTTGCCTCAAAATTCAAGGCTTGAACATGTTACTGTAATATATGTAATATTTTACCCTCTTAAAGAAAAAAAGGTTGTCCTTCCCCTCCCCAATAAGCTGTTTTACCCCAGTACCTTGTCACACTGTAGACCTTTGGAGAGGCACTTAGTATGAAGATTCTTCTTGTGACAGGGCTCAAAATAAGCTTGAAAAAGGGATCAGCCAAAATGAGCAAAGAAGCCATGGGACTATGTTAATTCAGTGGACATTTAGTGAGGGGCAGCATGGCCATCAGTGCCGTTGGTAATTTAGAGCACTGCTCTGACAACAAAGGTTATCACCAGTAGGTAATTCAGGAAGCCTTAATTTTGTTTTGTGTTTGAAAGTACAGATATGGATATTACAATGATATTACCCCTATTTGTTTGACAGGTTTTGCAACCAACTTGTTCAGTCAATGATTATTGTCTTCTGGACAATCGATGTAGTGCCACATGTGCTGGGGATACCAGCTTTCCTGTTACCTCTATAGATCAGGACAGGTGTACTGATGGAGAAGTCTACTGCATGTACTCGAGAACTTGTCTACCTGAGGGAAGTGTAGAAACGTGTCCTGCAGTCACACAACGTTACGTGACCAGCCTGCCAGCTCCTGCTGGTCCTGATTATGAAGTTATTCATAAAATAGACTTTACTGCCATAGACACTGGTATAGAGTTATTTGACCTTGGTAACTTGTATGAAATTGAGCCCGGATATGTCATTGGTTTCACTGCCTCTCCTGCAAGCGCACTCATATCCTATGTGGAAAACACTGATGATCCTTTTGAAGCTGAATACGCTGGTGTTGTAAGCATTGGTAGTGTTTTGTCTGGTGGAGGTGGCTCATGGCAAAACATGAGGCATTCTGTCAGAGTCACAGTAGCTGGTTCAATATTTGAAAACAAAATGTCATTTACACTTGATGCTCTTGGTAACCACACAATTGAAGCCACTCTGAATAGTACCGATACACACCAGTCATACTCAGATAGTACCGTTGTTCTTGTTTGTGACAGAATACAGAGTAAGTAAAGTTGACTAATGTTGTTATCTGTTGCTTCACAAGGCAAAACCTACTTTCAATGTCCAGTGAGATCGATCCTACAGCATTTACTAACATTGAATCCAGTTGAATATTTTAAGGGTTTAATCTAATGGATCAAAAATGGATCATTATTCATGTTATTGTTTTGGGGCGGGTGTGTGTACTCTTGTAGTCATAAACTGAAGGACGAGATTGAAACCTGCTCCGATTATTACTGTGTTGCATAACCACCTGTCCAGTGGGTACTACCGGGAAGTGTGCTTAACGATGTCATACCAACTCTGTGGGTGGGATGAGATACTGCATGATTTAAACGGGACCAGATGTTGCCTTCTTACGAAAAATTCACTAACAGTGAACCACTCTCGAGGTCACATACAGTATTTCTGAGAATATCCAAAGAAATCTGTTTGGTGCTCATTTTGGCAGACTTTGGGGATACCACTAAACAAGGAACATGTTTGGGGAAATAACTGAACAAGGAATATGCCCTAAAGTCTGCTACATAGTCAAGACCATGAGGGACTGATATGATACACTTGTTACATGTACCATGGTTCTACTGAAGTTCTCAATAAAAAGACTAGTTGATCAAAAACTGTGGGTCAACTAAGGTCAAACTCACATTGGTAAGTTGAAAACATGCCAGACTTGGACATGGTTCTGTATTCTATGTTCAGAAGATCTTTTAAATAACTTCAGGAGTAAGAGGTTAAGTAATTTCCAATTACTTTTCTTTTCAGACCTAACTGTTGCTGTAGACAGGACAGCAGTAGGTATTCTTGGGCCTGTGTCTGTATCTGTTTGGATAGCATCAGGGGACAATGTGGAGTATGTCTGGGACTGGGGGGATCTTGATAACACAACAGCCTATAGGCAAGGTAAGTGATAGGTTGTTGATTTTGTGTATTAGTTGCATTGTGGGATAGTGCTAACTTGCAGGTGAAGACCCTAAACTTTTGACCATTCCAGATTACATGTGGATGTGATGTCATTCAGAATTTGTTATTAATGTTCAGTTTAGCTATACTACTTGAAACAAAAATATCAGTTTCTTTTTTGGTTGACCCAAAGGATTTTTTTTTTCATTTTTGTTGGTTTGTGCAAAATGCCAAACAAACATCAACTGATGCAGAGTGGTATAGTGTATTGTCATTAGAATGTGCTTGTGTTTTTCATTGCTGAATGGAAGAACACTACAAAACACAATGTTGACCCAGCAATTCAGTCACATCAAATTCAGAAAAACAATCATTATTAAGCCAGCATATTTGCTACGTCTGGTTTGTATAATAAAACCATTTAGCTGAGTTTCTTCAAAATTAAGCCAGAACCCAAATAGAATCATTTTGCACTATCCAGTTTGGCTAGTTCAAATGACCATATAATTTGATTTGTTTACAATGAAGATGAAGGGACCTTTTAGTGATCTATTCCTTATTTTACTGATGTTTTGTTTTTTCAGATATTTAAATTGTCAATTGTTCAATTGGAGCAATGATCTCAAGATAACAAATAGTAGACACAAGTGCCCTCCATAGAAATAAGATCAAACCTCTTTGCCATCAAAAACTCTATGTTGGGTAACCATCATCAGACTCTTATGCAACAGAGTGTAAGGGTGAGAAGAAAATGTCATTTTAGCATTGTCAGTATAATCAGCTTTTATCAAAATTCAGTTCTGATATTTTATTTTCTTTGTAGCCCTGACGTACACAGATCCTGATGTTGAGACTCATAGCTACTCTGTGGCTGGTTTGAAGACTATCACTGTGACCGCAAGTAATGAATGTGGAAATGTAACTGAAACTGTTGCAGTGAATGTCATTGATGGTGCACAACTTATACAACGTCATCATTATCTGATTACTGCAGCCTCTCCTCTTCAGCATCCATTTCCCTCAGAGGGTACGTTAGCTAATAAGATGAGATTTAATGGCACAAAAACAACACAAATGTGTTATATGGTGTCAACTAGATAGAAAGGGCAAAGGTTAAATACAGTTTCAAATATTGTTCAGGTTCAAATTCAGTTTCCAAAATAGTTCAGACATTGTGCAAGTCCTTCTCTTTAGTTGCCTCTTATGATAGTTTAGAAATACTGTGGGCATATGCTCCAACTCCAGCCCACAGGGGGAGAAGTCAATTTAAAAAAATATATTCATGGGTCGCTTTTTTCAATAAAATCTGTTTTGATTACAGTATATCCAAGTACACTAAAGGTATGCTTTGTAAAACTTCTGTGATTAGACTAATTCCCTGACAATTTTCACTTAGGAGTTTCTCCCGTACTATTCCCTTCCCAAGGCAGTGCACACCCATCACAATATCTTATCATAATACAATCACAATACACAGACAATTCCAAAAAATATTTTTTAATTCCCTCATCATAAATTTTGTGGTTGTCCTGGTTGGAAATTGTCAATGGAATTTTTCTCAGAAGGGGAGTTTTCCTTAGGGGGAATATCTTTAGAATTTGTACAGGAAGAATTGTTTGGATGAGAATTGACTTGAGGACATGTCCTATATACATGATCATATGTGCATTTAAAGGTTAGTAGAAGGAGGTAGGAGATAGTCAGTTTTAGGTCAGTGAAATATTGCTGTAAAAGAGTTGATTTTCTATCCTCAGTTATCTATTGTTCAAGTGAGGTATATCAAGTTTCCAAACCCACTGCTGGAGGTCTATTATCATCACTACACCGAGCTTCTAGTCCACTTAGGTTGCAAAAAATTACACAGTACTTTAGGCAGGATTGTAATCAAAACTCCCTCTGCGTGCTTTGCATGCTGTGGCTAGAGTTTCTTGACTTGGATTTAACGTCTTTGCGTGGAGTATAACTGTCTGTAAATCATCAAATTGTGTAATTGGGCAAGGAAGAAAATCAAGTGTATATTTTTACCATGACCAATTCATCATGAATAACTGTGCTGGCAGATTAATTCATGTTCTATTTATCTCTCTTTCTCAGCTGACTTCAGCTTTCGTTTTGAAATCAACAATCCTGGTGGGGAAGTCCTTGGTACCAATGTAACTGTAGAAATCTCTACTGGATACTTTGAGAATACCACTGATAACTTATTTGATCTTGTTGCCAATGGTCAGTTTAAGACTATTTTACACTCTGTGAGATTCTTGGGGTTCCATACTGCACAAATAACATTGAGCAACATATTAAACAGTGAAGTATTCTTTGTTCAGGTGAGTATGCCAGTGAATTCTCTTTAGTTTGTGTTTGCACAATGAGTTCAATTCAATTCATTTCATTTCAACTTAATGTAAAGACATTTACAGTTAACAAGTCAAAGGAGTGGAGGAAGGCTAAAGAAGCAGAATACTTTTATTGACAGCCTCCCCCCCCCTTAAACATATAAACAGAAATAAAGTTTTAACAGACAAATAAAGAACAACGTATTAAATAAAACATAAAGATGATGAAAATTACTAGTAGTTTAGGTTTTATATCTCTGTAAAATATGTTCCTTTAAGTTTTCGCAAAATGTACTTAGGGATTTTGAAATCTAAATGTCATTATTAATTACCGAGATAATTTGATATGGTATCGCAGTGAGAAGGACTGAACATCTTACTCATTTCGGGGTATTTCAGAGCAAACTGTCTGGGATTGAGTGAGAGGGATAATGTTTATATCTGTAATGTAATGAGCTACATAGGGAAAGCAATACAACATGTTTTGGAAATCTTTTATCCTTAATACTCTTGTGATAATTTGTTTGCGTTGGTTAATGGAAACAGGCACAACTGGCCTCTATATGTTTATGAAAGGTATATTTGCCATAATGTTTATTTTTGATGAATTTTTCACCTCTATTCATCTTTTGCATGCAGTACGTTTCCCCTGCATAGACTAATGTAATTAAGAATTGCATCTTAATTTTAAATCTCAAAACAAACTATCAAGCGCAGTACTCATTCCACTAAGTAACAGCTTTGCTTTTCATAATTGTCTTGATTTCTTTAGATTGAGTCTCAGGAACACCTGTCATCCTCTAGTTCTTTCAATCCAATGTATGTCCTTCCGGTGTCATCTGAAAACAAGCTTGTTCCTGGCAACGGAGAAAATGAAGACTACTTCCCTGTGGAATATCCTGTACATTTTGTAGCTGATATTCTGTCTGGTTTGTTTATATTTAGATTATTTTTGGGAATTTTAGTGGCTCACTGTTTTTCCACTTTATTCATCTGCCATCACAAAGATTGTTTAGTTTTTCAATTAATGACATAAAGGGGTATGATCTCATGACAGTCAGAAGTTACTACATTACATTACATTACATTACATTACATTACATTACATTACATTACATTACATTACGTTACATTACATTACATATTTGGTACAAACAAAGTGAAGGTACCAGGTAAGTGGGTATAGACCAGAGATCTGAAACACTCACTGAGAAGTAAGTGCACCCCTTTCCCTAGCTAAGGAAGACCTAGTAAGTTGATATATAATGATGGGACAGTCTTTTATGAAAGCTATTAGCAGATGGAATTTCCTGCAATTCCAAAGAAAGATCATTCCAAAGTCTTGCAAAGTGAACATAAGGGGAATTAAAGAAAGCTTGAGTCTTACCAGTCCAATGAAGAAGCCTTCCAGGTGCATGGATGCTAGGACGAGTCCAGAAGTGCTACTTAATAGCTTGTAAATATGACAAGTTTTCTCTAGACACAATTAAAGGCAACAAACAAAGTCTGTTTTGCCTTTGCTATGCAAGTATTTGCCATTTTCATCTTGAATGGCATCCATTCCTTCATACTGAACTTTATATATATCATATATTCAGTATAAAAAGATTTTGCGATTAATAAGCTTGGGGCTAGAATTGCCGATGTTTGTACATTGTGTTTGGAATCATATTCTGTAGAATAATTTTTATTTTCTCTCCCTTCCATTTTTTCCCCTTGTCGATATCTTCATCACTACTGTTTAGGTCTGTTTTCAGAGCTATTGCTGTACACTGATTATTGTGAATCCCCTTGTTCTGCTTCAGTCATAAGTGTTTCCATTATAAACACAATAGGGGGTATACAGTAATATAAAAATCTCTTCAAGCCTGATCTCATACCCAAAAGGCAATTTTGCACTGCAGGCTTTAAAGAGCTATTGAACAATGCAACAGTGCAATAGTTTTGCAGCAAAACCCTACATTTATAGCAATGATATTGAAGACAAAGTCTAGAATAGTGCGCATTTAGTTTGGTTAGCTGAGAAGCAGCTGACAGCGAACATGTGACTGTTGCACTGAAATCCAGTTCATTTTTGCCCACCAGGGTGGTTTACCTATTCTGACATTAAGTGAAAGTAATCTCTATTAGGGGTTGGCAACAAAAAGCAAAAAAGGTTAAAACTTTCCATCTCTTCATGAAAGACAATTTGCAACTGAAGAAAAACCAGAGATTGAAAGGCATGTGGTGCCAATGACCATGTATGCTTTTCATATGAAACTCTTGATTTGTAACTTCAAGTACAAAAGTCCTCCAGCTCTTTCTGTTTAATCATCTACACATATCCATACTCTTTCTTTAAGAATAGGAAATTACCCTACAAGTTATTCCTGTTTGCTAAAGATAACATTGAAAAACTGGTTTTAAGAGGCATGCATCTTATATTAAGAAAATAATAACAAAGAAGCTGATTTTTAATGTCCTTTATTTCTTTGCAGGGAGCGGCGTTAGTTGCAGGGTAACTGATTTTGGTGATTTTAGTCCTCCGAGTGCACTCACCCCTTCTTCAGAGCCTATCATTCATAAGTATTCATCTGTAAGTTCAAATTTTCTGAGATTCTTTTGCTTGTGGATTTGAGTTCTATCTTGTAAATTCCTCAGTGTTATTGGTTCTAAATTTAAGGGGAGAAAATATCTTCCTGGAATGGAAAGAAATCAATACTAGCTACTAAGTCACAATACCCATCGAAACTTGCAAGGCATTCTATTCTGGTTATTTAATTTGTGTGTACGTTCATATTATCAATCAAGCTTATGAGCTTTTTCTGAAACATTGAATAGATAACGTTTCTTGCCCTCAAGTGGACTTCCCTGTTAGATGACATTATACTGCTTAGTTACTAAAGCCCCCTCCACACTATGCCATTTGACTTATTGCAACAAGACTGTCTTGTCGTGATGAGCGACTGACAACTCCTTAGTTTTAAGAGCATGGTGTCCACATTATGCATCAAGTCACAGGTTCATGAAGTGATTCATGCAAAATTCAAAGTTTAACATACTTTTTATTTGTTATGTTGAAGAGACAGCAATGTGTTCTTTTCATTTCGATTAACCAAACTTTGCAGGCTTCATTCCAGAAGTCCATCGTTGTTGTCAGCTGCACGTTTCACTTTCACTTTCATTCGACTGAACATGTTTGGTCACATGAAACTGGGTTGGTTGTCTGCTTGCAACTAGTTTCAAAGCATTCCACACTTTGCAACGCGTCTGAACAATCTCGTTGGAATGAGTTGTGTTGCATAAAGTTGCACAGTGTGGACAGTGCTTAACCAGTTGATTTAAGTTGAACTGGCCATGGCCATTTTTCAGTTGTGGCTCATTGGCTTTACTATTTCCCCTAAATTATTGCATATCCCAAACACCAAACACAGTGGCTAAATAATCCATTTTTAAAGTCTTTGGTATGACCCAGCTTTGGTATGAGTCCAACTCCAGACCTCCTGGTTGCAAATCAGAAGCTCTTATCACTTGACCATTCAGTCTGTGAATACAAAGTGCACCATTTTCCCCAATTTCTTTATATGTGAACAAAGATTATTTCTGAGACAATTTTTTCTGACTCATTATGAATGCTGAGATGGTTGTCTGTGTCAGATGGCTAGGAATATTTCAGTGATTTTATTTTGATTTAAATTTTGCATTGGTCTGCATAATTTATTTGTGAAACTTACTATGCCAATTGGATTTATATCTTTTCCAGTATTGTTCTCAAGGTTAATAATTATTAGCTGAATGAAAGGGTTGTATTGATTTTATTACTGAAATATATCTTTGAATCAAAGATTTGTTGATATTGGCAAATTTCCTTGTTTCCTTCTGGTTTTTGAGTTGACATTTCTCCTGCAAATCTTACTATCATTAAAAATTTCCTAAGTAATAGGTCACATAATCAAAACTACCCACAAAGTAGGTTGTTGTGTGGGGTACCACAGGGTCCAGTTTTGGGGCCTCTTTTGTATGTAATGTATACTCAACCAATGGGTAGCATAATGCAATACCATAATGTGAATTTTCACTCTTATGCTGATGACACTGAGCTCTATGTATCATTCAATCCTAACATATCTAGTGAGGCAGAATTGGCCTTGCATAAATTGCAAGACTGTATTTCGGACATTATGTTGTGGATGAATTCAAATAAGCTTAAATTAAATAATGACAAAACTGAGTTTTTTATAGCTGGTACAAAACAAAGTCTCCAAAAACTTCCTTTACTACATTTAGAAGTTGGACCTAGTCATATTATCCCCTCTAGTGAAATTCGTAATTTAGGAATTATGTTTGATTCAAACTTTAAAATGACGAAACAGGTTAACAGCCTAGTCTCATCTGTAATTATCATCTTAGGAATTTATTTCATATTGGTCAGTACCTTGATGAAGAGACTCGTCATTCTGCTGTCCATGCTTTCCTCCTATCACGTTTTGATTACGGCAATGCCCTTTTATATGGTGCTTCATCAAAGGACCTTAATCGCCTCCAATCCTTGCAAAATCGTTGTGCTAAGTTTATTTACTCGGCAGGTAGATTAGATAGCCCCAAACGTCTTCTACGTGCCCTTCACTGGTTACCTATTCCCGATAGAATCCAATTTAAAGTTTGTTTATATGTTTACAAATGTTTGAATGATTTGGCTCCTGTCTATCTCTCTAATATGCTCCAAAGGAAAACCACACCTTTATTTGGTCCTGTTACTAGGTCTGCAATGGATGGGGCCCTACTCCTCAAACCTCCTTCCAAGAAGCGAGTAGGTGAGGAGGCCTTTTCCATTGCAGGTCCTATGTAATGGAACTCTCTTCCTCCTCACATACGGAATTCCAAATCTGTTGCGCTGTCCAAAAAACAGCTTAAGACTTACTTATTTAGTTGATTGTGTTTTGCTGGTATTATTTTTCTTGGTGTCTTAGCGCATTGATCATATGGAATTTGCGCTTTATAAAAGTTTGTATGTATGTATGTACGTATGTATGTATGTATGTGTGTATGTATGTGTGTATGTGTGTATGTATGTGTGTGTTTGTGTATGTGCATGTGCGTGTGTATGTATGTATGTATGTATGTATGTATGTATGTATGTACGTACGTACGTACGTAAGTATGTATGTAATTACTGGATGTTTTGCAACTGTACCTCAGTCTTCATCTTTTTTGATAATATATTTTTGAGTTTTGAGTGGTGTTTGATCCTTTTCCTTCCTGTACAGCCTGGTGTTTACAGAGTCACAATGGAAATCTCAAATAGTGTGTCACCAACAGTGATTGTTCAGAAATATATCTCTCTCTTTGAGAGTATTTCCAACATCAACATTATCGATGGACCCAAAACTTCGGCAGGAATGGCCAAAACAATCACAGTAAACATAGATAATCTGGGATACCATCCATGTATCATTGTAGACTGGGATGATGCAGGCCTTTTGGAGTATTATGGAAATGAAACCACCTGTACATCTATTGGTGGCTATGAAAATGTTGGGTATGCTGGTGTCTTCACAGAAGATCTCGTCCATACCTATGATGAAGCCGGTACTAAGCATGTCATCATACATGCTCATAACCTGGTTTCTAATCTCCAAGAAGATATTTTCTTTGTTGTAGGGGACGGTGACTGTAATTCTCCAGACCTCTTCATTCGCGATGGTTACAGGTACTACAATGGACCTCGCATTGTCTATCGCAGGGATTTCACATATTTGCGTGGTGCCACACACCTTGACTGCAGTCTTGCAGACAATGCCAAATACTGGATGCTGGCTAACTATTACCCGTCTAATGGATCTGTGGTTGAGGGAACTGAGGTCAACCTGACAGCCCTGACACCAGGTCATCCTTTTTACATCTCATCAGGTGCTGGATCTTCAGAGATTAGGATTCCACCATACCTCCTACCACTTGGGTTTTATCGCCTGACATACACGGTAGTGATGAATAATCTTACCCAGGAGGTAGAGACAGTTCTTGCATTTGTCCATGACTATATAGAAGTTAGGGAAGGGATCTTATTGGCTAGAATGATAAAGGGACCAAGTACGTTCATCACGTTAGGACAGGAGCAGTCAATTTTACTGCAGCCCCAGAATCTTTCAAGGGATCTGGACCTTGATCCAAGAGTAGATCAGGTAAGATTTCAATTCCAAAATGGCTGAATAGAAATATTTATTTACACTTGCATTGGATGTTCTTAACTTGCATGCAGCTGTTACTGCATGCATGAGTGGAAGCTGGCAATAACCTTATCATGTTGGCTAATAAATACCACTAGTTTCTCAATTTGTTAAGTTACTCTATCAGCAATACTGATAGCATACATAATTTTGGTAGCGACAGATAGGGCAGTGTAGTTTCTATTTTTGACCCTTCCTCCCTATGTTGAACCTCTGTTCTATCCATTCCCCCTTGGAAATTTTCAAATCTAAGTTTGTGCAGCTGAGTAAAAAGCTGTTGGTTTCTTTAATGATTTTGTCTTCCACTCTCCTCCACCCACCCACTCCCATTTTAATACATGTATTAAAAATCCTGGTGCCCCAACTGTTCAATACACATAACTGCAAAGTAAGAACGAATTTATTAACTTAGTTTACCTCATAAAAAGTAAAGTAGTGTTAATGGAGTTGATGGAGGGCTGTTTTTATAGGGAATTTATTTTAACAAAGGAGGTAAGGCTATGACATGTTAAAGTTGATCATAATGTTGCTGTGTGGGGAAGGATATTTTCAAACGATTAAACTCATCACACTCAAACAAGAGATTAAATATCAAAAAACATCCCTTTCTACTACTAATGGGTCAATTATTACATTGATTTGCTCATATTGTAAAGTACGCAGTGTTTTCTCGAGAGTGACCAACTTTGGTTATATTTGATGGGTCTGTTTTTATCCTCCAGGGATTTGAAGACTTCCGATATTTTTGCAAAAGATTCTATGAAGATTGGCCTTTGAATGACAATTCTACAATTGCAGCTGGGTACTTTGTCACAGAAGATTCAGTTGACTATGGCGGATGCTTTAATGAAGGTAAAATAATAATCATAGGCCTACAAGGTCGGTGTGCAGGGGGGCACTTGTCCTCCCAATTCAAGCAAAAACAGTTGGTTTATTCAGTCAAAACATGAGCAAAATGTGGTAAACGGTGCCATTATTCAAGCTCTTTCCCCCTCACAAAAAATTACCCTTGTACCTCTATTAATGCACATATCAGTCTGCTGTATTACATCAATTTGTGATTTCATTCACCAGCAGCACTACACTTTTAATGTTTTATTACATCAGAAGCAAAAAATTGAGCTGCATTCATTTCTTGCAAATACTGCACTGTGCTAAACCTGAAAACATTATTTGAGCACACAGACCATTCTCTAATTCTGGGCTTTCTCAAGGAATGGGTCTTAATTGGAATTTATGACATCACTCTCACATTTGCATTCTTGGACATTTTAGGGGAAATTTACTCCTTGTTTTCATTATTTAGTTGATTTTGATTCTACCGTTATATTTTCTTCTGATGTTTTTTTGCTGACCCCATGTAAGTAAAACATGTTTATTGATGTGTCGTAATACCCCAAACTTCATGATTACATATATCAGTCGTATATGTGATATATCAAACCAAATGTTACATTTAACAGGTGGAATGAATTCCCCTGCAGAGTTGAAATCTCATTAACGCCAGTATTGATGGAATAAAACTTATACTTTCAGTGAAAAACAAGCTATTGATATTTAAATCTAATTCAAGTTCCTGAATCCATAGTAGGTTAAGCCTGGTCCTCACAAAACATTATGTACATAAAAAAACAAATTGATTGTTTGAACTTAAAGTAAAAAATATTTTGTGTGGTTGGTTTGTTGGAAAACTTATTTCTAGGATGAGACTCCTGAACATTTGTGTAAATTTTTTGTAAGTCAAAGTACAACCTGTGTAAGATAGTTCATATTTGCACACTGTTCACAAAACGACTTAAGCATGTCATGAAGACATACTTTCAAACTTGGATAAATGTAGAAGAGATGAATTATGTGCATTGTTGTAACTTGTGTGGTATCACATTATAAACCAGTCTCCCTTTCCCTAATCGATAAAATGACATGCAGTCTGTTTTCTGTGGTAAAGGGCACAGACTTATTTGGTGCAGCAGCTCCCTGTCGCAGCACCTGTTCATACTTTTTGTATGTGCTGCCACTACTTTTGTACTTAAAAAATCTTTGAAGCCTACATAAGGCAAAATTTATCCACATGTTTTCCTCTGTATATAGATGAATCCAGACAGCAAGTGATGGTCTGATTTTAGTCTGCCATAACTGGGGTCTGTCACCTTTCAATCTTTCAATTTCCTTGCTTGCCTGTCCCACTGAAAATTAGGGTTTGAAATTCAGACAGACAGTAAATGAAGACGATTTAAGGCTGATGGACCCCAGTAATGGCTACCTACAGTCACTAAACACAAGCTGTAATTGGATTTGTGTATACCATCTAAGAGACATACATTATATTAATTATGACTAAGGAAAGTTGTTGTGTGTAAGGAGAATCTTGCCCCTGAAAAAATTGGAGGTGTGGGCTACAATAAATTGGGAAATTTTGTGATTCAGGACAAAAAGGTAAGAGATATTATGTTAGCATGTTTAGTTTTCAATCAAAAGAGTTCTAAATGATCTTACTATTTCTATCTTAAGGTGCTGGAAGATTGAACATTACAGCGCCCTCATATTTGTTGGAAGGTTCACTACTCCTTGTTAATATGACTTACAACATTTTAGTGGAAGTAGAAAAAGAAGGACGCATTGGTACAGCTAACCTGACCATACTGGTTGTTCCTGGCAGTGTTCCACAACCTGTTGTAACGTAAGTGTTGCAGTAAATATAGCTGTATTTTACAAGTACATTGTGAGTGTGATTGCATCAATATTTCACAAGTACATTGTGAGTGTGATTGCATCAATATTTCACAAGTACATTGTGAGTGTGATTGCATCAATATTTCACAAGTACATTGTGAGTGTGATTGCATCAATATTTCAGGTGAGATAGTTGTGAATTAAAGTGTTTGAAATATCAGTCGTTCATTAATTTATTAGAAAAGACTCTGGTTTGTAAACCTACTAGTACCAAGTACCTCATGGTCTATAAAAAAACTTTGGTCCCATTAAGAGGAGTTTGTGAAATGGTTAAAACGTAGTCATCGATGATGCTTTATTCCTCCAAGCTATTAATGCTCAGCTTAGGCAGTGAAATAGGGACAAGAGCAAGTAAGTCACCATTAGAAAAAAAATGGCTGTGGCCAGTCTGGTTAGAACCTGAAACGTATAAATACCTCATCTAATTGACAGATCTTTTAAGCTATTTCAAAGCATGTTATTGTACAAAAATTTTTTTTTGTACAATATTATATTTTTTGGATACCAGACTCGGGCAGTTACTGATGTGTAATATCATTAGACTAGTTAAGTAACATATCTTTTGTTGTTACGAAAAAAACTATAAAATCATGCAGGGTTTTACCCAGGAGGGTGTGAATGCTGGCAGGACTATCTAAGCAGAGTGCCACCATCAGTTGATTCAGAGCATACAGGAAATTTTTTGAATTTGAAAGCCCCACACCCCCTAGATGGCCGGAAATGACACAGTCTGAGTATTTTAAGCTGTGTATGCAAAGCCTAAAATTTTAGGGATCTCATGTCTGAAATTTCTCAATTAAATTTGTAATTTATGTCAGGTAGGATGATGTGAAAAATTTAGATGCACTGTTAAATTTAGGGCTCTGCCCCTTTAGTTAATTCACTATTTCACTGAGTGGTTTACCGATGATGATTTGAAAATGATGTCGCATTACACTTACAGGGCATCAACAAAATCAACATTTGGAAAGAGCACAATTACTAACAACACAGGAAGTGCAAGTCTAAAAAAGGCAATGAGAATCATTTTTGCCAATTTTTGCATGCAGCAAAAATGTTTGTATTTTGTGCAGAGTTTGTATGGTCTTTTAGCCAAAAAAAGGGAAAATCCCGCATTTACTGAACCTTTGTTCAGATTGTGCATACTTTTTAAAAGTGTATCAACTGCTATGTTTTCCAGATTTTGGTGATCTAATGTAACATCATCAGGTAGGAAAACTGACAATTCATGAAATGTTTTATACATGACTGTATTGATGCAGCATTCAATATACGTACAGCTTCACAATAGTGTTCCTTTACAAGAGCACTGGTATTAAACAGTCACACAACGGAATGTTACTTTATGTACTGTAATTCTGTACACCGTCTAGTTTGTGAATTCGTATGCAGGTACTCTGCTATGCTATGTGCACATGCATTTTTACGTGTGTCAGACACTCAAAAAATAAGGTAGAAATTGTACTCATTGTCATTCCGACACTCCCCTCTGTTCATTACAGTAACATTACTCTTTTGTTTTCCTGCAGTTGAACACCTTTTTACTTAACTTGTTTTCAATATTACACTCTTAAATGGGGACTACATGGTATATTATTCACACAAAGTAGGAAGGTCCATGGGTGTGTTTTTCAATGAAATGCTATTTTGGTAGTTCTCTGTGCATCACTGCTGTAATAATAATAGCATAACTTAAGTGTGATGATCAGAATTTGCAAACAGAAAACATTCATTGCCTTGGAATTTGGGGTTCAGAATGCTCATCGCAATCCTAAGAACGGCCCAGGGATGACCTTCCACATAACATCAGCATGTCAGACTTAATGCCATGACTTCATATGATCCATCATTATGTATATGTATAACTATTAGGAGAGACAGGGTTGTCTATTTCAACACCTTCAAAACCCTTATTTGATCTGTGCCTGTATCTTAACAATAAAGATATTGGACACCATCATAAGGTCACCAATATATTCATAACTTTTTTATATTTTGTTCCATTCAATAGCTTTGATGAATATGCTATAATAGAGGAGGATGGAGCGGTTTCACTGAATCCAACAGAAGATCTCAGGCTAGACGTTGGCTGTCAGTCAGCATGCGATGATGTCACTGTTGAGTGGGTCTTTCAAATTTTTAATGGCACTCATTACATTGACATTGCTGGCTGGGAGGCATATGCCACTGGTAAGAACTGATATCTAGTTTAAAAATTCAAGTCACAAAGCTTGGTCTCATTATGCGTAGAGAAATTGAATTAAATGTTAATCCCTATTTTTCTATTGCCAGGCAATAACTCAAAACAACTATTCTTGTCTCAAGATTTCTACAAGGACCTTGTTCCATACGGGTCTGACTTGAGAATAAGTGTAAACATGCTCTCCTCAACTGGACAAGTTGGTATTGCTCAGTTTGATGCATTCATTAATCCTCCTCCTGGGGGAGGGGTGTGTAGTGTCATTCCACGAAACATCACCGTTGAGGAGAAAGTGATAGTATCCTGTGAAGGATGGAGTGACTCTCATGGTATTTCTAACTATGCTTTTGTCGGTGAGTCCTTCTAATGTTGTTTATTCTTTTGGTTTTTCCTTTCTTTAATTTTTGGTTTTGATGAAAAGAGAAAGCAATGCAGCCATGATGACATGTGTGTGTGTGTTACACTGCTCATTGACACAATCTCTTAAGATGGGAAACTTGGATAGATTTCATTTGTGGTATGTGGATGCATTATTGTCAAAAGATGGCCCCTATTGTTTTTGGTGGAGGTGAAAGATCATCGGGGACATCAGGGACCAAGGTTTTCAGACCATGACCCCTGTTTTCAGACTTGCAGATCAAAGGTCTTCAGTTTTAATGCTAAAGTATTTTTCAAACATGCTTGCACAACATCTGACTTAGAAGACATGGACATCATGACATTATTTTGAACAGGACATGTATTTCATGCAAACATCAATGCATTTTTTGAATTCTGGTTTTATGTGTATGAATATTCACCAGATTAACTTATGTAACACACAACTCTTTACCTGTTCATAAAGTGTAGTGAGGCTTTTATTACAATTTTACAGCTGTGTGTGAAGCACTTAAGTTGTGACTATGATGTAAATTTTACTACAAAACTTTCTCCTTCTAAGTTTTTGTCATGGTATTCTGGAGAGTAGATGTATTGCAGTGTTATTTTGATATGATTGTTGAAACTTTTATGTTCTTCTAAGAATAAACCAATATTAAAAATGTGTAGAAAGGTGTGGGGTTTGATGCGCTTTGGCCCTGTTTGGTAAATCTAGTTTTGCCTGTGATAAGTTAAAGATTTTTTGGGACCAGGATGTCCATTGGCTCATCAAGGGTCCTATGTTACACTGAGGACTGGGCCCTTTTTCCTTATGGATCTGACTTGAGAATAAAAGTTAAGTTGCTGTCCTTACCTGGAAAGTAGGTGTTGCTCAGCTTGATGCATTCATTAATCCCACCTCTCCTTTGGGGAGGTGTGATGATAAGATTTTTATATATATGCTATCCCATTGAAGACCCTTAGGAAAAGTGTGGAATATTGTATATACAGTAAATCATCCATTGCCAAATTAAACCTTTTTGCTGTTTGTAAATTATCCATTTCTGCATTGAACCTATTTTATAAACAGCTCTTGCATATGACCAAGAAGAAACTGAGACAGTTTCAAAAGATGTTCAACTTTTCTTTGGACGTCACACTGAAGTTCATTTGTTTCCTCCACTTGGTGACCCATCGAATGACCACCGGCTGCAGCTGGTTGCATTTATCAGTGATTCTCGTGGAGCTAGGACAACATATGACTTGGGTTACATCCAGGTATTTCTCTGGAATGTCTTTAATTTATATAGTAATGTGATGATCATTGTAAGGAATAAAGAACATTCCTTGTGGTCTTATTCAGTATTTTGGGGGAATCACTAGTACAAGCCTTTAGAATTGTTTGTGTGTTCCCTTCCTTACTACCATTCTTTTCCTTTTATTGAATTTCCAACACCAAATCTTAGTTCCTTATAAAATTCATATGGTGATGTCTTACATTCTTACAAACTTCCATATTGCAGAATACAAAGTTGTTTTGAGTGAATAATGAAATGGTAGTGTGGTCTCTTGATGACAAGTAAGGGTGGTAGAAAAGCTCTCTCATTCTCTCTCTTTCTCCTTCCTGTTTTCCTTTGAGTAAGATTATTGCTGAAAATGAACCAACAAGAATGTCAGTTAGTTAAAGAAATAAGAGAATTAAGGGCTCCCTGCATAAAAACTTTTACCAGTATTAAAATGCATCAAGAAAATTGCATTCCTGACAGAAAAATGTTTGTCATGTATCATTCAAAAGTAACAGTGTGACAAGTGATCTCTGAAACAATCAATCAATCAATCAGTCAGTCAATCAGTCAGTCAGTCAGTCAATCAGTCAATCGATAAATCGATCAATCAATCAATCAATCAATCAATCAATGAATCAATCAATCAGTCAATCAGTCAAATGATTTCAATATATTTCCAGAATCATGCTCCTGTTCTTAGTCATTTGAAGCCTTACTCAATAGGTTCATGACAAGTATTTCTTTCCCTTTATTTTCTCCAGGTTTATCCAAACTCACGAATTGATGACCTGTTGGACTTTAATGAAAATATCACTCAGCAATATGAGTCACTCACTGAAGCCCAGGACACATTTGAAATAAATCAAAGAATACTTCTGGATAGCTACTACTTAAATCAGTACAGAGCATCCTCAAGTAATTTCTTGTTTAAGCATTCATCATCCCAGTAATGTGATTTGGCTTTAAAATGACCATACCTCATTTAGTTTTCCATTTAAGTGTAAAAATATCAGTTTGGTGAATTAATGTACTTTTAAGGCATGGCAGACTGGAGAAAATATTTGGGGGCTGAGTGCTACCATAGGTTGTTGTGGAGTATGCAGCAAAATTTTTGATATTTTAAACCCCCATGTGGCTTGAAACAGTACATTGGAGTGTTTTAAGCTTTATGTACTCAGCTTTAAAATATGAATTTTGTGTTTGCAATTTATCATGAGCCACCATTTTTAAATTTTCCCTGTGGCCACCACTTCTTGAGGTTGCTAATTGCAAATATTGGGGACGGGGAATGAACATTCCTTCAGCACTTATTTTTTTTCATTGGACCCCCAAGCATTCACTTTCACTGGTACTTCCGTTAAAATGGTTTTGTCATATTCTTAATATTTCTGCTTAAGAAGAAGTATGTGGAATGATCAGAATTATTCTTTACTTGTAGCTTTGATTATTTAATATTTCCAATACTTCTGTATGGAAAAATCTCAAGAATTCCATTTGGATGGAGAAAAATGTGACCAGATGCTTATGGTGAAATCAAAAGTGTTGCTGTCATCCATTACATCCCATTCACAATGGATAAACCTTTTGAATTTAGCTTAAAACAAGGGAACATCCCAGTTCAGATGCATAGCCAGGATTATGTCATTGGGGGGTGGGGGGTTGGTGTCATGGGTAGGGACTTGGGGAACAACATAAGGGAAAAGTCTAAGGATAGAGAGGTAGAACCATTGTTTTAGGTGTTTTTGCATTGCACGGTTGAATCATGGGGGTTCTAACCCTCAGCCCCCCCTTTTGGTGGCTATGCCTTTGTCCCAGTTTGCACCCATACTTTATTTTTGCATGCTAGTAACTGTCATGTACTGTTGTCACTTAAAGCGCTTGCTTCTACATTGCACATAGTACGATGTTGTTTTTGAATACCTTTATGTTGTTTTTGAATACCCTTATGTATCATTCATTTATTCAGTTCATGCATGTGTGTTCAGTATACTTTTAATATCTCAAAGAGCTGCAGCGAGCTTCATCTCCCTAAAAGTAACTCATTGAAAATGTCCAGCCGTGCAGTCTATGTATTTGTTACTCAACAAAACTTGATTGAATGTTATAGTTTGAGCCTCAAAAGATGCCTTACACCATAGACTTGGACAGAATCATTCATACTGCTTTTTAATAGTCAACAACTTTGAATTTTATCTTGAAAGGTTGGTTTCTTGTATACCAGTAGCCTAGGTTTACTCATTAGGTCTTTAAGTATAAAAATCATGAACGATACCAAGTGGGGTTAATGATTAATTTCATGCATGGAAGCCTTGATATGTATTTGCTGGCAGGAAGAGGCTTAATTTGTGTATTGTCAATGAAATTAACACCATTAAATGCTTGATGTGTGGTGTTGGGTTACATTATTACACTTTTGTTAAGCTCCGTACACACTGTGTGACATGACTTACTGCAACAAACCTGTCTTGTGGTGGTGAGTGACTGATGACTATTACTAGTTCTAATAGCATAGTGCCCACATTATGCAACAAGTCACAGGTCCATTAGGGATTCAGGTAAAATTGTAATGTTTAACATACTCTTTAATTATTACAATGAAAAGACAAGAATGTGTTCTGCCCATTCCCATTAACAGATCCTTGTGGGCTCCATTCCGGAAGCCGTCATTGTTGCCAGTTGCAGTCTCATGCGACTGAACATGTTCGGCTGCATGAAACTGGGTTGTGTGTCTGCTTGCAACTAGTTGCAAAGCATTCCAAACTTTGCAATGCGTGTGAACAATCTTGTTGCAACGAGTTGCATTGCATCCAGTTGCATCCTGTGGACAGAGCTTTAGTATTCACAGCAGAAATGATTCAGTAGAAAATTTTAGACAACACAAATGTGATATTGAACAGGCAAAATATAATTATGATTTCAAATTTTAAAAGGCTAACCCCAGTTCATCCCCTGCCATCATTCCTCTCCCTCTCTCATTTGCATGAAGAACCACATCCTTTTGACAAATTTTTGGAACAAGCTTATTCCTTTTAGTATAGCGCTCTTTTTTTGCTTTTACTCAGTTAATAAGATGAATGAGGATTTGGCAAAGTTTGGTATAGGCACAGAAGATATTGAAGACATTAGGGAAGGTACTGCATCCAGTCCTCTGGAAGTGCCGGTACCAACAGTAAGTACTTAAAACAAATAATATTCAGATGTTAAGAAAGCTAATTGAGTCCTTTGAAACTGTTATTTTTCTATCAGATGGGATTGGCTGCAGCAAGAAATTCTATGCATTTTAATTGATTCACAGATATGTTTTAATTTTTTGTAAGACAAAGTGAACTTAGGGTACAGAAGGTTATTAATGGCACTCATTCATGGCCAAAGGGGGGTGTAGCTGCTGTCCTAAGATTCCCAAATCATAAATACACCACATGCCAACTGAAGGTGGAAGTCTATATGTTTATCCAGGAAGTTCTTACATTTGGTTCATCATCTCTTGCTTTTGTGGTGCAGCTGAAGCAGAAGTCTTGGAGAATGTGTGGAAAGTTTTTTCTTTGCACTGTCAAAGCCTAGTGTCAATTCAAGAAGCAATTGCCTGGAATAATATTGTGTTAAAAGGGGGTGTGTAGTCACTCCAACATAAATTAGTATGTGGGTACTATCCTATTTCATGACTGACTCTTTAGCATCATGTGACAATATTTCCCTCCTTAATTGTGAAATCAAGTTTGGTCAGGGTACCTGCATTGTTTACCTTGAAGATGCAGCATTTAACTCCTGAATTTAATGACAGATACTTTGAAGAGAAATTGGAAGAAAATGAAAAGAATTAGCTGTTGCTCACATACATTAACCCATCACTGATTGCATGCTGGGAAGTCATCTTGTTGGAAAGCTTTTTTCTTTCATGTGTTAATAGAGATCTGTATTATGTTTTATTGAAAAATTGTATCAATATTTGCAACTTTCTCCATATGCTGGCTCTTATTTATTTGGCATTTGAGAAAATAATCATTCAAGTATTAAAGGGTGCGTTGTTTAATTTTTGTGAAGTTTAATAACTGCCTTAATTTAAAGGTCATTTAAGTTACAGTTAGGCTCTTTCCTCATTCTATTTAATTATTTATTTTTATTTTTTTTATTTTTGGATGCAATGCATTTGCATGCATCAGTATAGTTCACTGAATCAATAGCACTAGAAGTTGGAATACATCAAATATATATATACAATGCAGCTTATGATTCAGTCATGCTTTTGTCAGAGCATATTCCATGGCAACTGTTTTCCCATTCTGTCTTTTACAGGAAGAAATCTCGAAGATTCAGCTCTCAAGAGAAACAGACAGAATTAAAAGTGCTTATGTAAGATAATTTTCCAAAAACGTAACATTTCCTTGAACAATCATAAGGGCTATGAATAAAATGCCTTTAATATATTTAAAGATACTTTCACTCAGGGTCATAGCTAAAGAAACTGAGTACTGTTTAAGATACTGATGGTGGCAAGTGTAGCAACACATTGTGTTGAGAACAAACTTTGTAGACAACAAACAATATCATTATCACAGATGTTACAAGTTACACAAATGGCCCTATTTTGATGATGAAAGTTAAGTAATGATAATGACTTGCCTCATCTTTTGATAATAGCATTGTTAGACAAGGTATGTAAAAAAATATTTTAAGTGAGAGATACCACTCATTTCCATAGAATTTAGTGTTATCAGGTAATTTGTAAGGATAAGTTTTTGGTAAAGAAACTTTAGTTCCAGTTGAATAGTGTTTATACCATGTGTCCCATTTAATTGGGCATATCTCAGGCATATCTCAGGGATTTTCTCAAAACTAAATATAAACTGAACAAGCAGCAGGAAAACAAGTTTTTTTCATTTACCATAAAATAAGATGACTGATGGGACACACATAACCGTATGTTGTCTTTGGCAGAGACACATTATCAAAAAGTTAACCAGGCTAGCTGTTAGCAGATGACAATCCAGTATTTTAATAAGTACCCGGTTGAGACATTAGCTGAGACTGTCTACCAAGTGAATTCTGCTTCAAATATTGCATCATTTGGCTTTTAGACATGTACCAAAACTCAAATATTCTGCAAAAGGGAGAGACCCCTCTCCAATGTTCGTCTTTAATACAGATCAGTCCTGCCACCAGAAATCTGGTAACCCTAAAGTTAAGCCAACTGGAACTGACCAACCCTAATCAAATTAAATTTTCAGCACAGTGCAACCCCTACTTTACAAAAATTACCATAAAGATAACTCCTTCTGTGTTTTAGCAGTCCTGATGTTCCAGCTGGTGGCAATGGTACTTAATGGTTCCCATTCACTCCCTGGGTGGAGACAGGCTATATATGATAGAGCACCTTACCCAATGAGCAACTTCAGGACCCACTGGAAAATTAAACCTCAAGTCCATTACCTATAAAGGGACTGCATGGTGGTTAGAGCATCCAGCTTGTTTCTTGAGGTCTAGGGTTCAACTCCTGGCCGGGTCATATGGAGGAGTTAAAAAATTGAATTTACTGCTATTGTGCTTGATGCTCAGCACAAGAAATGAAGTTAGGAAACGAGCCATTGAGTCACAAATGGAAAAAATTTTGTGGCTGGCCCAACTTCAACCAGTTGGTTTGAAACTGCCATCAGACCCCATCTAACTATAAATTTACTAAGAAACACCTATGTAAAGCAAAGTGGCCACCACATGCTCTCATTTTTATCAATTTGTTTGTTCATATATTTATATTCCCACATAATTGTTTTAAAGGACATGTTGAGTTGATATCCATATTGTTAGTCAGATGTTGAAGGGTAGTCCAGTATCATAGGACAGTGCTTATAATAAAAACAACAAGTTAATAAATCATGTTTCTCATCCAAACTTTAAATTTTGAATTTGTATGTTCCCCTGCTTGGTTATATGGAGCTTTAAAGCCCAGTTTCTAACCAATTGGTTTAAGTTGAGCCTGCTATTACCCATTTTTCAGTTGTGGCTCACTGGCTTGTTTTCCCTTCTCCATTGCTTTGCAGCAAGTGCAATGGCAGTAGGTTATGTTTTTCAAGTCTTTGGTATGACCCGGCCAGGACAAGAACTCACAACCTCTTAACATCCCCTGCTTGGAGTGGTTTTGTGTATTAATGGAAATAGTGTCTGGTCACAAATTTTTTAAAACTGAATCATATCCGTAATTTATCACCCATCAAACAGTTATCTTTGTGTAGGAAATGAGGATTATCTCAGTTTGACCACTTTTTATTTGTGTATGCAAAAGAAACTTTTCAGGTTTGGAGAATTCTCTGAGTTTTCATAAGACTGCAGAATGTACCACTTTATAAAGGCTTGGTGTACTTTTAAGAAAAGTTGACTCCTAATTTACCCTCTTAAAGATTTCTGATATATTATTTATGATTGTAATTGATAACTTGGGACATGATCTTCATATAAACATTTAAAACAGTGTCTTCTGTTTGGGAGTATTTTAATAGCAGCCAGTGTGGTTTACTTTCTTTGGCTCTTTTCCTGTAGCTTCGGTCTCGATTGGCCAAACTGACAGAGCGAGCTCCTGTTTCATCAGTGGATGATGTTATTGGCCTTTCCTCAGCTGCCCTTAAACTAACTGATGCAGCTGAAGAACAGTCACACAGCTTTTTGGTTTGTTCTGTTAATTTTACATCTTGAAATTTCGATGAAATCAATTTTTAAGGACTTCGATGATGTAGAGAGTATTACATTTGAGGGCCTCAGACAGCCTTGAGGATACATATAGCAAATGTATCTAGTGTTTTAGTCAAGGCCCGGCAGTCTGGGGCTGGGCCTTGACTGCAACACTACATGTAAGTTCAAATCAAATTGGATGGTCCAAAGTAAATTAAATGAGCAACTTATCTTGACCTTGGTCTTTTGGGGTTTATTTGAAATTTTTAATTATTTTCCTTCAATGTTTAGGTATGAAATAAATGAAATCAATCAAAAGCCACTTAACAGTTCATGAACAACTTACCCATCATTTACCCATCATTCAAAAAAATATTTCTTAGATGACAAACTTCTTTAAGTTTTTAAAGCTTCTTTTTTTATTTTTTTGCACACAGAACTCTACTTCAAACACTATGATAAAAATGGTTCATACCATGGAAACCGTCAGTGACCAAGAAGCAGAGTCTAAAGTATTAACAGCTGGTATAAGGATGCTTTTATGTATTGGCAATATGTACCAGGTAAGTTTCATGTGAAGGAATGTTTTGCCTCCCATCAGTTTTAGTTAGTTAGTTAAATGGAGTTTTACGGCCCATTTTCCAGCCTATTGGTTCAAGTCGAGCTGGCCATGGCCATTTTTCCAGTTGTGGCTTACTGGCTTGTTTTCCCTGCTCAATAGCTTATGGGGAGCATCACATACAATTGCAGTAGGTTTTATTGTTAGAGTCTTTGATATTATGACTCCACCAGGAAATCGAACTTGGGACTTCAGTGTTAGAGGCGGATGCTCTACCGTTATACCAAACTTGCAGTCTACCATCAGGTTACCTGCATATTTTGAGCTTGAAACATTTTAAAATCACAGATTTCACATGGATTTCTCTCAGTGCCTGCAAGTATTTTAGAGGATTGGTCATATTGTTACATTTGATAAAGTGGAAATTGTAAAGAAAAGATGGAAATTACACTGTCGGTGACTTCCAAGCATCAATAATGGAATTAGCTTAGCAGTTAAATTTGAGACAAAGTTTAAACAGGTTTGAGCCAGAACAGATACTGAAGGGAGTTTAAATTTTAAATTTAAGTGGGGGGAAGAGGATGAAAATTTCTTCTTAAGGTGAATGAGATATAACTAAGGTACAAAAAGATGACAGTAATTGTTTTTACCTTTTTTTGATGGCAAAACATTTTCCTGATGGTAATGCTTCCTCCGTCTTTTCTGGCTATGAGCTTTAGAAAGAGATAATTGCCTGACATCATGCTACAGCTTGTTTAGCTACATTGCTGATAAATTGTTCATTTATAGAGACATGAAACATATTTTTGAAGTAAGAAACCATAATTTTTAATTTCATGAAATTCGCAATTTCCTTTTTATGCAAGTTCAAAGTTTTTGGAATTCTTCTAGAAACTGGTCAATGTCAATTTAAAGGAACGAGGTGAAACAAATTTGTACTAACCTTACAATAGGTTAAGTTTTTGTATTTTTTGTTCAATTTGCCTTTTTAGGGCTCCGCCCAATCTATAGATAATCCAATGGGTATCATTGATGAGCATGAACAGTCCAGTGATCAGAGTTACCCGGCTCTTGAAAATAGAATTGATCAGTCATCATCTGCAACTCAAGGTAAACAGTAAAGTGATAATATCAGAATAGCTGTATTGTTTTAAAAGTAAACATGTGTCCATCATCATGGTAGTGCTGATTGCTTTCACACTGTAGAGGATCTTTCATCAGTGTGTCATTTGAAACCAGAGTGGATTTGGATTGGTTGGGACATTTCTTATTGTCTGATTTAAAAAGAATAGATAGGGTCAATCAGTCAATATTTTGATTAACCAAAAAACAATATAGTTTTCAGGGTTTCCCCTGTCAATAATTTTTTTTTTTCGAGGTGGCCACCTCATAAATTTTTTAGCTACCACTTCACAGAACATTGCTCTAATTGCGACTTGCATTGCATGTTCTAGTTATTTAAAAGGTGACACGGTTCTCCCTCTCTGTGGGTATTAAAGCTGGAATCATTGTACCCAATAGACCATTCTCCAAATTTCAAGATTGTGGGACTGAATGTAAGTTTGGATTATATTTTTCCATATTAAAATGCCAATTCATATTTTACTTTCATGTCATACTTTACATTCAAGTCATAAGAACATGTCTCTCTCCTGAACCCAATCTTTATAGCTCAAGTTATAGCAACACTTGTACATTTTGTTTCTTGCTACAGCATCACAGACTGTATCAGAAGTACATGAGGAGTTGCTGTTATCCAAGAAGCAAATGGTTTGTATCTAACTACTTGCTTTTTGAACTAGTTGATAGGATAACAAATCACTGATTGTTCCTCAGATGGGATTTATACTAATTTGATATACTGTACTCAGCTTCTGAACCCTTTTGGCAGTTTGCATTTGAATGAAAACTAAAAGTATACCTTGAATGCTGCTTTAAATTTTTGTATGACCATTTAAATTCTTAGCTTTGAAAGTTCTAGCAATAAAATCTAACAATATCCCATAATAACCCAATCAAAAGAATATGCATGTGCAGTGAGATATGTGAGAATGTATTAATAAAAGATAAAGCCTCTGAAAGTTTTCTCTTATTTTTGCTCACTGAATATGTCAACTCTTTTTACAGTATCTACATACACCATGCACAGTCCTCTTATCACTTGCCAGGTTTTAGGGACTTAAAAGAATAGTCCAAAAGCTTATGAAAACTATTTCATGATGTTGAAAATATTGTGAAACAACGTCCTGTCAGCAGCATTATGTTCATAGTTGTTCGATGAGGCCATTACGTCATCGATTCACTTTCTCTAAGTGATCTGTTCTACCCAGATTGGCAATTACTCAAATGGCATAGTGTGAGTATGCATCCAAAATGTTAGGCTAAGCTAGGCCTAACTTAAACAGTAACGTTAGCCTTTGTGCGGTATTGCTGTTGTTACAAGTGAAGTTTGATGTAGCATATTTTAAATGTTTCTTTTGCACTTTCATATGAGCTGCATACCTCACAGTACATACTAGCTTAGATTGTGATAGCAGTGCATCATTACAGGAAATGCTCATTAGACAGAATTAAGAAAAAACTAAAAGCACAACCAATCCTCTTAACTTTGTTTAAGTCAACTTCCTGGCTGACATCAACCTCATCTCGACTCCTGAAACCTTGTATTCTTGCAAGTCACCCATGCATGACACACGTAAAAGCTGTGCTAGGCCAGCAGGAAGCCCTCCACCAACAAATCAATAATGTGGCCTGATCCTTCTTACTCGAGTTGCCATTGGCAGATCGGGTAAGACTAGGTAATGGGGAATTCTTGTCATGTTTTCGTAAACGAAGATAGTTGGATCATCGTGCCGTAACTTTGTAAGCTTTTAGTTGTAGTACCTTCTTACTAGTGTATACAGTAGGTCTAACTTGGCCTTCTGTACCCCTACATACTGTACAGCCACATTTGAAGCAACTCACCAAAATGATCCACCCTAACAACACGGATATTGCTGTAATTTGTCTGTGGCAAAAAATAAAGCCATGCCCTGTATCTTGCTGGTTCCTTACGTGGATTTTGCACTGTAAAGAACTCCTTTCAAGCAATTTTGAAGGGATACTTAAACAGCTGTAAGTCAGAGCTTTGTAAGCTTGTCAGATGCAACATGCAGCTAGGGAGAGGACGCCATGAGGCCGACTCATTCATTTTGAAGCACAAAATTGGCCAGGTTTTTTGCCATTTTTCAAGTCTGCAAGGCCGATTTTCCTTCAGAGAAAAATTGGAGCTTAATTCATGAGTTCTTTCAAACATGCTGTGCCCCTGCCAAGTGGATTTGGACTATTCTTTTAATTCATCAGGTCAACTTTTCCATGAGCGAACATTTGTAAATTATTGGTGCACTGCTGTGAATGAAGAAAATTGTTATAAAGAGTTATAGTATCTGTTTCAATGTTTGGAAGGACCTAAAACTCAAATGTAAATGTGATGTCCCTGTATACTTCTTTTTCTTGAGCCATCTTATTCTTTGGAGTCTTACTTAATATAATGGAAAAAATCTCATTAAACATCTGACATTTTGAAAATTTCACAATTTTTTTTCCCAGGCTGAAAAAACTGTCTCTATCTTGGACGACTGCTTGGAAAGGACCATTCATCTCCTTACCAGACGTAAGCAAGTTAATGAACCAGCGACTGGCTTCAGGTATAGGTCCCTCTCATTAACTTTTGTGAGGTCCCAAGGTGAGAACCTTGGTGCTGGTACCTTCATGGAGGCCAATGGCAGGTTTGTTCTGCCATCATTCTGTGACATGGTTTCTGATGCAGACTGTCAAGCAAGTGGAGTTGATGTTGAGGTAAGTACTGTTTATGTTTGACTCCTTTCCTGTGTGTTTTTGAGAGGAAGATGTAAAAGAAAGAGGAGAATACACTTCTTTAAACCAGTATTTGTGTAATTGCAAAGTTTTGTCTTTGTCCCTGGACACATATCATGAAACTGTTTTACTAATTGTTAATAATTGAGCATAATTGGAATATAGTTCTCTATGATTTATGGTGCATCAAAGTTACATTGGAAAACCAATTTATGTATTTGAGTTTGTCTAGTCCATATTTTATTAGTCAATGAACAGTTAAATACATCATTAGTAAATTAACTCACAAAAATCCCATCAATAAGTCGTATAAAGACAATGGGATTGACTAGCAATCATCTTTGAGCATGCAAAAGAAATAAAAATGACAGGAAAAAATATTTTGACTAAAGATTCAGTTTTCAAGCCAGAGACAGAAAATATGTTTTTTCCTTATGTTTTTTTTAAGGAGGGGGGGCAAGAGGGGAATTCCCCCCCCCCCCCCAGATTTTGGCCTTGCCACCTCCCTAAAGCCCCAAACTTAGATCAGTTAGGAGTTGGGTTAATCAAAAAATTTAATAATATACCTTTCCAGAGACTTTATTTTTTATCCAGAGATATGCTAAAACCTCATAGCTTCCAGGGATTTCACACCCTGGACCCTGCCCCCAGGAACAGGTGCTGTGGGCTCTTTTTTGTGCTGTGCTCAAGAATGTTTGCTCCTCCCAACATTGTCTATACCCCTGAGTTTGCCCCCATCAATTTTGACATTCTGGCACCACCACTGCTGGTGAAGTTGACCATTAATAGGACCATCATCCTTAATTTGAATTCTTTTGTCTACTTGCAATGCTACAATTCAGTGGATACTGAAGGCTATTTAGTGATGCAGATAGCCAAACAAAATAAAGATCAAGGATTGTAGCTCCAGATACAGCTTAGTAAATCTCACCATTGCTTGAACACTTGGTTATTTAAGTTTTTTAAAAACCAACAGTGTCTTCCATATCAGTGGATATCTGTGACACATGAGCAAAATATTTTTGTTCATTTGTAATTTTGCCATCTTTATTCCACAGTTGTCTCATTATTCCGTAAGTGCTGATGTCATTGTTTCATTATCCCTGCTGCTTTGATTTTACAAGGTTTTTTCCTCCTTGTTTTCATAATACATGTTGATTTCTATCAGGACTAGTTTTATGCAGACATGTTATAGTCTGGTCATGTGACAATACTGCTGTGACACCAAAGGAAAGGTATTTTTTTCAAGGATAATTATAAATTAAGAGTGTTGTATACATACATAATGTTCTTTGTTTTAGTATAGAACTTAATTCCTTTCATAACAGTGCTTTGTTTTTGTTTATTTTTTCTTTCAGAGTCTTTCCTTACCAGATAATCCTTACAATTTTGATGAAACCAGTGAGAAACTGTCAAAACTATCTAACATCATGTCATTAAAATACCGAAGACCAGATGGATCAGAGATAGTTGTGGATAACTCACCAAAACATATACAAATCTTTGTTCCCAGACCTGGCAATGAAAAACCATCGTTTTCATATTATAATAACACAGGGCCAAACAACGAAACTGGGATGATTTACCATTCGTTTTTTGTCAAGTACAATGACTCTTCAGTTGCTATCCAGCTAGCTCCTGAGAATATAAGTAACCATTATGTGGTATACTTAAGCTGGGAAGCGTATCCATCTCCTGAGTTGTATGACTACCGCTTTTTCTTGCCTGGGAATGAAACATCTTTGGGTAAGGTTTAGATTCTATAGAGAAACGACCAAATGATTTTATTCAATGTTAGCATTTTTGGATTTGCAGAGGTCCTCCTCTTTAAAGAAAATGCCAGCGAACAAAATATCCTCCTGTCCCATATAGGGCAGAGTTATTTATCTGACTGGCAGTTATTGTCAAGTCACGTATTTCCTGTGCCCAACTGCCTATACTGGCTGGTTAGATGAATGAATCACCCCTCAGTACTTTAAACAAAGAAGGATACATAAGACAATTGGTAGGTGGTATATGGTGGAAGACATGGAACTGCTATCGTTTCCTGGCTATTGGTGCTCCCTGCCAGATATTTAGCTTGGAAGAATGATGAATGCTGTTTGATATGTTGCTGCTCAAAAAGGAGCAGCACGTTTTTTCAAGGATTGATTTCCAATCAATTGGTTCAGGTTGAGTCAGCCATGGCCTTTTTTCCAGTTGTGGCTCACTGGCTTGTTTTCCCTACTTCATTGCTCATGCTGAGCACCAAGCACAGCGGCAGTAGGTTCATAATGAGAGAATGGTTATATCAAAGGAGTGTTAAAGTTATTTGTGGTTGGGAAAAGTTTCTCCCCTGTAAACTGTATTCAAGCCACATAAATGTATGACTGTTCCATTAGTACTATTTGTGGCAAGGGTGTGTATATAGGGGAATGGGTATTTGTCAGATAGTTTTGAGTTTAGGTTGATTTTCGATCACTTTAATTTTTATGTAAAAATATTGCTAAATTTGATATTCCAATCTTCCATGATTGTGTGGTGACAACATGATATGAATGTTGATGTCGTAGTTGACCTGATGTTAACATATGAATATGTCAACCCATCCCTAAAATATACAGACCTACTGCATGATCAAGTGGTTAAAGCAACAGACTTGGAGTCTGGAGGTCAGGAGAGTCCTGGCCAGATCATCATACCGAAGACTTAAAAAATGGAACCTACTGCAATTGTGCTTGGTGCTCAGCTTAAGCAATGGAGTAGGGAAAATAAGCCAGTGAAACACACTGTGGCTGGAAAAGAGGCAGCGACTAGCTCAACTTGAACCAAGTGGTTGAAAACTGGGCTGTAAAACCCCATCTAACCTAACCCCAAAATATACAGATTATTGTAAGCAAGCAATTTGTCTCTCATCAGTAGTTTTTAATCTCTGACTTACTTGCTGGCCACTTGGTCAGGAAGTAAACCTTTTTAAATGTAACTTTTTTTGGGATTGATGGCACTGTTGACATCAATAGTTTTCACACTAGGACTAGAAATGCTAGACAAGATCAGATACTATCTATGTCTTCTCAGCTTTAATTCTTTTATGTCATATTTCTAGACCAAGTACAAGTCGGTGGTTCACCAAATTCTACTCAGATATTGGCATATAAGATTTTCTTAGATAACACTGAACTGGGCAACAAGACTGGCAAGTACGTACTAGGGATCAGTCAAGTACCTAATGACTTTTGGGAAACTGTTCTGCCAGTTTTCTCTGAGCAAGTTCTCGACTGGGCTGTGGGAAATGCAAGTATGAATTGGACTGAGCCATATTGGTTACTGCTGACCACTTCTGGCTGTTCATTCTGGATACCGGAAATTCAGGCTTGGGGAAGTGATGGCTGCTCTGTTAGTATAAAGTTTTTTCTTTGTTATTTCACATACACATTTTCTTGATATTATTTTACTTTTCAAAGAGCTTTTAGAATGAATGATGATCTGCTTTAATTGTAATTCATTGAAATAAAGTAATAGATGTATGCATTGTAGCTATTTTCAGCATATTTGAGACAGGGTTATTGAAACTTCATAAAATTTATCTTTCCTGGGACAATGGACCTTATGTCAGACTATGTACTGGGCTTACTGCTGATTGCTATAGCATAGTATGTTGGTCTCTTGATAGAGAAGTAGGTTAATTTGATCAGGTCACCCGACTCAACTTCAGAGTGGAGACACCTTGCTTCTGTAAGGAAGGTAATTTCAGTACTGTTTACAACATGTACAAAGTAACTTTTGTGGTTTTTATCTTTATTTGACCACACAGTTCAGTTTACTTCACTGTTACGATACTGAGGCACTGGGTACTAGTTTGACAGGAATAGAGAACCCTGTTGTGTAGACTTACATGTCTACTAAGAGCACAGACAAATTCAAACGGCTGGTGAAGTTTACCATTAGTGGGGCCCACCAGCCTTAATCTTCTTATTTTTATTGTCTGCATGTGATTTTGAACCTTCATATTCAGTCAAATTGTTGGAATCAAGAGATATTTTATGGTACAACCAAACAATTTGAACAATCTATAGCTGATGGACCCTAGTTAAGGACAAGTAGATAATATTTTTTTTTTTATTTTTGCATAATGACTCAACTAAAAACTTTACAAGAATTATTTGTAACCTCAGCGAACATCTTTCCATTATTAAAATTTCTAGTTCAAATAGTACACAGGCAAGTAGAATTACAAAGTTTGCCAGATCTCCACTTATGCATTGTTTCATAACACATTTATAAGTAACTTACATATATGTAATCTCTGATCTCATATTAAACAGGTTGGAGTGCTAACAGATGCCTACTGGACACAGTGTCTATGCACTCATTTGACATCGTTTGCCAGTACATGGATCGTCCCTCCAGCACCACTGGACTTTGAATATATTTTCAGCAATTTAGGGTTTGTCCAGAACATGACAATATACATTGCTACCATATCAGCCTACACTATCTGTTTCTTTTTGCTTATTTGGGCAAGGCGCAAGGACAGGAAGGACGTTTTGCTGGTAAGAAATCACATTTGTATTTACTGTATCTAGTAAAAGAAGGAAATGTAAGTAATATTTCAGTTTACTGGTTCAACAGATAATTTCATTCCTTTCTCATCTTTGTCTGATTGGAATTATCTATTAATTATTATCTTTTTTGTTTCATTTGACAGCTTGGGGTCACTCCTCTCATGGACAATGTCCCAAGTCATAAATATATGTATGAAATCACAGTCTTGACAGGACAGAGACAGGGAGCTGGAACAGATTCTAAGGTAGTTTGAAATTTTTCGTATCATTTTTGGTAGAAAGTCCTGATAACAACAAAGGACTTTCTTAGCTGCCCTGTTCAATGTGTTCTTTCATTACTTTTGATCACTTTGTTCTTATACTTTGTGACAACAAAAATTGATGTGTGCAGAAACAGAGGCAAAAATAATGTTGCTATATCATCCCATTTGAACCAGGATCATGAAGAACCACCTTCTACAATTGCCTGAGAAATCTAGGGTAAACTGAGGTCAACTTATATTGTACAGATTGATTCAGTAAAACTCTAAGAAGAAAACTCTCAGTACTTTAAACCACTTAGCTGTCTCCTACTTTCATAATAAATGGTTGTCAGGTCCAAAACCATCCATTGCATGTTTAAATTAAATTACACAAACCAAGTAGAATTTTGCTGTAGCATTTGTTCCCAAAATAAAACTCATCAAGTGTATGTAAAGGTAGCATCAAAATATTCGGCCAATTTATTTGTTCTTTTGTATAAAAAAAAAATCATATCTGGAATCAACAAAACATTTCATATCCAAGAAATTCCTTCCCTTGTACCAATTTCTCCCCTGCCCGCATCACTGCTGTCCCCCTCCACTCATTATCTCTCATGCCATAACAATATTTTACAACAGGTTAGTTTCATCATCTCAGGGGATCAAGATGAGACAGAGATCAGAACCTTTGAGGATGAGAAGAGACCAGTCATGAGAAGGGGTGGTATTGATCGTTTCCTTATGACAGTTGAAAGGTATGATCTTTTAGGTAGCTGCTCCCCTTTCTTTATCACAAAATATGAAGCAGCGTAAGTATATCTTAAAGTGTGATCATCTATAGAAAAATAAATAGGTGCATCAATAATTTTCTAATCAAATGAAAATTGTAAAGGCATGCCCCATATTCCCCAATAAATGCCCCCAGGGGCATTGCATTTTTGAAAAGGGAAGATATTTAAATAAAAAATTAACTTAGAGCAAGAACCTACCCTAGTATCTTCAAAAGATCTATGAGTTTCTTAGACATTCAAGTGAAAGTAAAAGTGACGCACTTGTGTACCTTAAACACACTGTGTGGATGGGATACTGTTATTGGAACCTATCTTGAATTGTGATTGTCCTTTTGTAACGTGTGTTGGAAACTTCTGTGTGGATCAAACTACAAACTGTTTGTATTTTGGAACTTTTATTGTGAATTGTGATGATTGTTAATTTTGTGTTTCTAAAACTTTGACGTGTAGTGCGTAGATCTACTTGTTAAAAGGTAAACTGTTTTTGACATTAGGCTATACTGTTGTGCCTTTAACGATAGGCTTAATCTGTGGTTTGGGCCTGTTGCTTTGGGAGGACTCGACCTACCCTGTTATTACAACTTCTGAGGGGGCCGTTTATTGGAAGGTGGGCATTTATTGTAGGGAGGAGCTTATTAAGAAATATATGGTAGCGACTCTATTCTTTGTATGTGATGAAATTGTTGGAACTGAAGAGCTGTGTAATTACTTCTCACTTGAAAACAGTATTCAAATGGTAACTGTTATCAAAGTATCACAATTTCCTTTCATCAAAGAGAACATTCTGACATGCAGTTTCACTTTATGAATCTTTAAACTATGTTTCTTGTACAGACCTTTGGGGACATTGAATTACATGCGTATATGGCATGATAACTCTGGCCAGGGAGAAAAGCAGAGCTGGTATCTCAAGTATATCGCTATTCGAGACCTCCAGACTAAAGAGAGATTTTACTTTATTGTTAATCGTTGGTTTTCTGTTGTGGATGATGATGGACAGGTAAATACATTACTATTAGATGTTACTATCATTATTTTATTTATAGCAGTACTACTCTAGTCTGATAATGTGATTTCTTAGTGATTTCTGTAGATAATATCTCCTATGCTTTCTTGAAAAGATTCTTTCCACTATTTTTCAAATGTATGAAATATGCTGTCAGTGGTCTGTGATGAGTCACTGTGATCCCATGTATACTGTTACACTTTGGGTCATTGTATGGGTTACTTTGATGAGATTTAATGACACACACGGCATGAATGTTCTATATGGTGTCATCTAGATCAGACAGTTCAAGTCCATCCCTTCAGTGGCCTTTTACATCAGGTGGGAAATACTGTGGGTACACTCTACACCCCCACCCCACAGAGGGACAACCATGGAGGGATGTGATCCGTTATGTCGAGCCGACAACCCATCATTGTATGTTATACTGGTATTTTACAGCTGGCTGAAATATTTAGTTTGTTTTGTAAAAATCATCAAGATGGTACATTCCTAGAAATCATAAAATCCTTTGTCATATGCATTGAGTTAAACATTTTAACGTGATCATTTTAGATGGGATCTCATCCAAAGCCAACTTATTGCAAACACTAGGACACTTATCCCGGGTCATACTACAACAAATTCAGATTATATTTCTATCCTATTTTTGAGAGTTTTATCAAAATCTTCTCCATCTCTGGTCAGAAAGAACCCAAAATTTTTCAAACTCTTTAAATAGATGATTTGTATCACATGATTACAAAAGTTAAATTTATATTGACAGACATCTTTTCTCGGACAATGCATGCATGATAAAAGCTGTCTGTTGGTGTTACATCATAATGCAATCAGGTAAAGTTTATTATCATAGACTTTTGATGCAAATCACATGTTTAAACTTGTTGGCAAGATTATGGCTCTTTCCAGCCAGAAATAGAGAAGACGTTATTAATAAAAAATCACAAAAATGAGACCAGATTTTGTTGTAGAGTGACCTTTGCTTATTAAATGGTTCCACTCTCAATTACCAAGCTGGATGGTCTTGTATTTTGTTTTGCCCTACCAAAATTGTGGAACTCTTTGCCATTGGATATTAGGATTATCAACTTTTTTAAATATATTTAAATGTAAAGCTTAACCCTTTACCGTTGTTTGGGTCCTTTTGGACCCATGCGGAGAGCTCGGCTGTCACCCATCTTTGCTGTTTCACGCGGAGCTCAGAACTGCGAGTAGCTACCCGAAAATTCAGCCACAACAACGAGAAAGACAATAGTTTAAGGTCATGGTGTCAATGGCCTACGGAAGTCGATGCGGGGCGGGCTATGTCCGCTTTTCCGCCCACTCTCGAGGCGCGCAAATATGCCCCGATCGGAGCACAACGGTAAAGGGTTAATCTAAAATACCTGCACCAGTCGGCTAAAGGATTGCGTGCACACACGCAGAGACAGTGGCATCAGCTTTGCAGTAAACACACTCCACAGGCTCATTTTAACCTTTTACCGTTGTTTGGGTCCTTTTGGACCCATGCGGAGAGCTCGGCTGTCACCCATCTTTACTGTTTCACGCGGAGCTTGGAACTGCGAGTAGCTACCCGAAAATTCGGCCACAACAATGAGAGAGACAATAGTTTAAGGTCACGGTGTCAATGGCCTACGAAAGCCGATGCGGGGCGGGCTACGTCCGCTTTTCCGCCCACTCCCGATCCGCGCAAATATGCCCTGATCGGAGCACAACGGTAAAGGGTTGAACATAGTTTGATTACTTTGCATCTAACTTATAGTCTTTTGTGTTGTAAGTTTCTTTTATCTTGTCTTTAGGTTTGTTGTGTATTTCTTTAGAACTTTACTGATTGTATTGCAATATATATGTTACTTATTATGAAACTTTAATTGTGAGCAAAGTGCTCATGTTGTTAACATGTCTACTTCTAATCTTTAGGTGGACAGACTTGTTGCTGTTGCAGGCAAGGAACAAATGAAAGAATTTGCTCATGTCTTTCAAAGTCACACAACCAAAAATCTCAATGATGGTCATTTGTGGATTTCAATATATGGTCGTCCTGCCACAAGTCGCTTTTCCAGGGTTCAGCGTGTAGGTTGTTGTATGATGGCCCTGTGGTTAGAAATGTTGGTTAATATTATGTGGTACAAGACAATGCCACCTCCACACTCACTGACGGCATTCAACCTCGGTCCCATCAGCTTGTCACCTGCCCAGGTAAGTCCGCACTGGAATGTGTGCTCAAGATAAATATACCACTTCTTATGCTTGATGTACGAAGAAATTTGGAACCTGTCATTATCAATACAGGCATACAGTTGTAGAGTTTTCTGTGGATAATTCCATCCTGTAAGCAGATGCATGCTACCCCTTTAGTAGGGCTTTACATGCTACCCCTTAAAACTTGTACAGGAGCTTCAAAATGTCATTAGATTTAATGAACACGGAAATGAAAGGTCATTAAACTTATTTGAAGCAATAGCTAAATCTTATAATTTTCTTCCTATTCCACTTCAAACTTTTTTTTGTAATATTTTAGGACTTCAGCATTTCATGTTTGCAGTAAACCAAGCAGCCATACTGGAAAGTAAGGCCTTTCACAGTAAGATCTTTGGTGTATGTAAATGTACACCAATAAATTTGGCATACAGCATACTTCACTGCACCAGGGGAGAGTACAACAGTTGGCATAGCGTACAATTTCAAACACTTGTGAAACTTGGGCGGCAGAAAACTCAGCTGCAACCCACTCTGCATATCGTGCACTCCAACACGAAGATCGTTGATGTGAGCACCGACTACTTCTTGGCATAGCGGCAGGCAAGCTGTATTCCCAGCATACTGGTTAATCCGTGTCATATGATAAATGTACATTATACTTTGCTATAAAGTACTTGTATTGCCAAGAAATGGTGTGTGCATTACCTACATGTATGAACACATAAGCATGCACAATCACATACAGGTTGCTACTAACCATGTGGGAACCATATACTTGTACATGCACTGCCAACGCACAGATCAAGTATGGGTCACGTACATGTATACTGTATGTAAGTCATACCTCCCAAGTGACAAGCATTTGAACTCCCAAACCCGCTGACCCGCCCAGCCCTGTGAAAAATCCACATTGTAAATCTCTGAAGAATTCTTAGTTAGAGAATCATGCAAATGAATAAATAATTCAGCTTGCTGATAACTACAAATTCATTAAATCGTATCTCACAGCACATTCAACTATTAAACAATGCATAGGCCTAGGTCTAGATACATACTGTGCACTATTGGCTAACCTTCGTAGCAGGTATGGAAGATATTCCTGTCGCTGCATAAAAAGTGTAATAACTTCGTGCAGTGCTGCGTTCAATAGCAAAAATCAATGACCACTTTGTGGGTTAGAGGCTAGGCTTGTCTTGTCTTAGGGTTTCCCATGGAACGAACGTTCTGCACCATCTTAATAGTTCTCAACGTTCTTGTTTTTGTGTTTACATGGCTAGAAGGCCATGCGAGATGTACAAAGATATATTTTGGAAATTGCTTGCAGCATGGACTGATAGTCGGTGACATATCAAGTTGATGTTGGCAAACTGGACCGATGCCAGCCCAAAATTTACGGTAACAATAACAATTGAATATTGTGATTAGGAGAGGTTTCAGTCATTGTCCGTTTGTGAGTATCTGTGTATTATGATTTTGGCAAATCTCTCAATACAATGCTTTTCTAGGTTACCACAAAAAATTCAGTACCGTACTGAACTTTTTTGGCGGTAACCTAGCGTAATTGTTTTGACTCATTTGTCAAAAAAAGTGCCACCATTTTGCGTGTAGACACTTCTAAAATTCAAAAATTTTTGAAAAGGGGAGGTGAAATCCCTCCCCCAGACCGGTGCTCCACCAACGATCAGTTTGACCCGCTTCTAGCCTCTTGGAACTTGGGGGTATGCATAAGAAGGCATGCCTGCAGATTGCTACGTAGCATTGTATTTGCCGAAGAAAATTCCTGTGTACCATCATGAAAACCAATTGGCATACCTTTGGCAGTTTGGTGTTGGCTTTCTTGGAATGCACCCTGAGCTGCAACTGAAAGTGGTTAGGCAATGAATAAATCGGGATAAAACAGGGACTCCCTGTACACACTCATCATAGTCTGGTGCACAAGTACAGAGGAGGTACAGATCTACCTTGGCCTAATTCTTTGGCTTATGGTACACTTACTTTCCAGTATGGCCAAGCAGTTATTTCTAGTAAATTTACCTTTTGATTAGAAAAAAAATATTGTGCTAATGACACTCAAGAGCAGTACAACAGTACAGTCTACTGTACTACTTCACATGTTTGGGTGAATGCATTTTCTTTAATAAAAGCTAGAGATGTTACTGTCCAACTCAGGTACCCCTCTGTCACTCTCCTCAAAATGCTGTTTTGAACAGGAGGATATCGTCTTGTTAAAAAGTGCCCGAAGTACATTCAATTTTTATCACATGTTGTTCAACAAGTTCTTCAGTTCATCTGCTCTTTACATTGAATATATGAATTCAGTAATCTGGTACACACTGTGCACAATTTCTGAGAAATGAAGTGTTGAAACTAAAGGTTAATAATCTCTCTTAAACTCTGATTGCCCTTTTTATTTCTTGTTGGTTTTATGCTTTATCAGGAGATTGTAAGATCTTATGTTAGGTTCAACCGATGAGAAATTTTTTTTTTTATGCCTGATTATAAAATTTTAACCTATCTGTTCTTTTTTAATCTTTTCTTCAGATAAGCATTGGAATTCAATCAATGTTGATTGTGTTTCCTGTCAGCCTGCTTGTCGTACAACTGTTCCGGAAGTCAAGACCTAGGCGTAAAAGAGAGAGTCGTATTAAAGTTGCCCAAAAACAGCAATGGGAGCGTTACCAGGTGACCAATCCAAAGAGACCATATGTGAGTATTCTTTCCTTCCATAAAAAAAACAACAATTTCAGAAATGAATATTGAATGACAATTTGTAATAAATCTCTCTTCTATGGATTCAGTAAATACTATAGTCCCCTTGAAGAGAGAACCTTTCTCAACTTTCATCAGCTAATTTTGCCATTAACTATGAAAGAGAGCTTCATTATCAACTTGTAACAAATAGAAAACATTGCATTTGAAAATTTCTTCCAAAAAAGTAGAAACATCAAATTAAGAAAATACTTTCCAATGAAGAGATGGTGAGCCTTCATGTTAAACATTCATTGAACTGGATTAATTTGAGGGTGCTCTTCAGTTTTGTTTTCACAAAGTGCTGTACTTACAGTTATGTTCTGCTTCCAAATGAAATGTCTACAATTCTGGTTGGCTGCCACCACAATCTAAAACATGAGCTAGGAGAGCAACTGGAAGCAACTCTTTTGATATATTTATGGCAGTTTATACATTTATACTTTCAAGGGTCCTGATGACCTTTGGAGCACCATGATGACAACTTATATCATTAATAGCAGAACAATGGTTTGGTAATGTTCTGGGAACTGAATATCTTACCCTGATATGAACAGTTCAAGATATTTTAGTACTTTTAAATCTTGCCTCCAGCTTTCCCCTGATAGTAAGCTGTTGCAACAAAGGAGGACATATGGACAGGGTCCAGCAGGAGGAACTAGAGCGGACCCAAGACTGGTCCGTGATGACACCAATCTGGACCTTGCAGAGTCAATGAGGCAAAATATCGGTCAATACCATAGCCTGAAGGAGGATGAGAGTCGAACCTCAAGCCCTGTGGCACAGCAACCGAAGAAGGAACCCTTCATGTTTCCCTGGTGGTTTATCATAATTGCTTGGATTGTCCTGATCCTCACAACCATCACGTCAACCATCTTCACCATATTTTATGGTATCCAAATGGGTGACTTAGAGACAAGGGAGTGGCTAGCATCAGAACTAGTCTCCTTCTTCACTGGTGTTTTCATTGCTCAACCTATTAAGGTGAGAAAAGCTAGAAAAAGGTTAGGGGTTGTTAAAGAGGAGCAAAGATGAGGGAATCCGATGTTAAACTTCTTGGTCTTTCTTACAACTTACACAAAGCTTTCATAATATGGTGAAAACATTTCTCTCATTCTCCAGTTCTCATTGATTGTCTGTAATTTGACTTTCAAAGATTGATCAATTATCCCATGCTGCAATTTCTTGTGACGTTTGTGGGTCCAGCAGGTATTTCATTCTGTGTTCCGAATCCTTTCACATTTCTCCAGCTTTCCACCGTTTGTCTTAGTCTTTCATGGTGATCTATAATTCCTATTGTTGTCATTAATTAATGGATTTCATCAAGTCTTTACTACAATGAATTTCCAAGATGTCTTCCGTCATTTTATCATTTAATCACAAATTACCAAATTTTCTCCTGGTCTGTCTTGATCTCAATGAAACATCATAATGGTAGAAGTGAACAATAGATGGAGAAATAAATCCTCATGACTATCACCAAAAATTTTGGCTATTAATTATAATGTATGTCGCCCCCTATTTGCTCTAGGTTGTTCTCATTGCTATGTTTATCACCTTCTTCTTCCGGACTCCCAACGTTGATGAAGAACCAGACCTGGAAGTAGATGAGGAATTGTATGACAGATCTCTTGATAAAGATGAAGAATGGCTTCATACTCTGCCTGGTAAGCTACCCCACTGTAATTACAAATGTATAGACAGAGGATCACATTAAAAAGTTTCACCACTACTTAACACCAATTTAGGCAATTTATCAAGATGGCTGCCACAACTGACATGCACGTAATTTAACTATGAGTACACAAGTTTTAACATTCAGAAAAAATGCAAATCCAAAATGAAGTAACATTACAGTTTTCAATTTTGCTTCTTAAATTTGGCATAGTTATTGGATTTTTTATAACTGTCCATTTTCTGATATAACCTGTCGATTTTTAACTTTATGAGATGTAGAACACAGCCATAATTAAATTCATGTTTTTTGCGGTGCTATTCTGGGTATAACATTGGTGCAGAATGCTCTGCACATTTCATAAGAAGACTGTGAAACTACCTTATATTTTACTTAGTACATATGAAGGTACTTCCAATGTTTTATGTTTGATAATGATACATTTTAAAAATATTTAAATCAAAATGTGATCTGATAGCTAGCTGTCATAGCAACCATTTGTAACCATTTTTTTAGCATAGCCAGCAAATGTGGCATTATAAATATGTCAAAAACTAAAACCAATCCTTAGATGCTAGTTATTGGATTTTCCATAAATTTCCATTTTCTCATATAACCTGTTGATTCTTAACTTTATGAGATGTATATATATACTGGCCATATTATAAATTCAAGTATATTGGGTTCAACATAAGATAGTCAAGTGAAAAACACTTTGATGAAAAAGTTGAAAAATATAAAGCAGATGAAACATTCCAGGAATATTTCTAATGTGCCTTCCTCATTTGTTATAGTAATTTTATTTTTATTAAAAAAAGCAATTGATAGAAACTGACAAACTCAGCTGTCCAAGGGTACCCCTAATGTATCATCTGGCCATGTTGACAACGTTGGTCTATCCATTGGCCATATCTGCTTGTGTGTCTTCTGGCTGTATCATATATATGTAAATTTACTGGCCATGTAATAAATGCTTTTGTGTCTGCTGGCCATAACTGCGTGTGTATCTTCTGTCTGTATCATATATATGTAAATTTACTGGCCATATAATAAATGCTATTGTGTCCACTGACCATAGCATTATTGCTTGTGTATCTTCTGGCTACACAGGCAAGGTCCCCTATGACAAAAGCTTGAAAAATAATGGCAAAAGTAAAATTACAATAGAGATCTTTTCAATTTTTGTTTTAAGATCCTGTAGTGGAGCGGTTTTAACCAATTTGATGTTGTCCACATTCAATTGCCATTTTATTCAAGAGTGACTGATATCAAAATCTTATTCCAGTATCTTTTGCAATTGTTTTCTGGAAATATTTACATGATAATCCTACTTTATGGACCAATGGTGTAGCCACAGGGGTGATTTTGGGGGTTGCAACACCCCCATGTCCCAACCTTGAAATGCAAAAAACACCTTAAATAGTAGTTTTTTCTCATTTCGTGCTCCAAAGCCCTCCACCCCTCCCCCCAAGACACAGTTCTGGCTACGCCTCTGTTCTGGACATATGCAAATCTAACAACTATTTTTATCATATTATTCTCAACCAATCAGTCACAACAAGGAAAGAAAGGAAAATCAAAGCCAGGCCCCCAACCCCTGAAAATCTTGAAAAAATCCGAGAGCGAAGATTGAAGGAGCTGCAGATCTTCTCTGTCCTGAAGGACATCTTCTTTTACTTCCTGTTTCTATTTACCTTGATGGTTGTCAGCTACGGTAACCTGGATACTTCATCGTATATTTACAAAGAAAATGTCGAAAGAATCCTTGTGGAGGGAGATGGCCATCATGCTTTTACCAAGGTATGTAGGTTAGCCCTTTTATTTTGCCAGGGCATGGTGAGGTTAGTCACTCAGGAAAATAATGAAGGGAATATTTCTTTTGCTTCTCAGTGTTTAAATTGTTGTGAACATTTGTGATTGTGGACATAGTCACAACTCCCTTCCCTTGATAGCATTATTTGAGTAGATTCGAATCACAGTTTCTACTACTTGGTTTGATAGTGCTCTTGATATTAAAGCAAATGCAAAATCTTTTGTGAAATGCCCTGGCTTGCCTCTTAAAAGATATTTACCTGGTATAGTTGATCTTTTGACCTGTACTGTAGTGTAATCCATTGATGAATGGTTACAGAAGTATTAAACCCAATTGCTATGTATTTGACACATTTTCCAAAAATTTAGAAGATAAATGGGAATTATTAAAGAAGGCTAGTAGCTAATTGGAGTGACCTAAATTCAGTATGACAGGAGCTATAACAATTGATCTTTTTTTTTTTTTTTTCGCATTACAGATAAAGACAAAAGAAGGGTTCTGGGCTTGGGCTAGGTTTGTTCTCCTGCCAAGCCTTGATGCCACTCAGATGTATAATGGTGATGTGGACAATTCCTTGAAAGGATTCTTTGCAGATAAAACATCTTTTATCCTGGGCCATTCCATTCTTCGTCAGCTGCGGGTTACTCCCGGTAAGATCTGCCATGTAGATCCATTTGGGACTTATGAAACTTTGGAACGTATGGAACTTCTTTCATTTTGAAGTCGGCAAAATTATTGCCAGCATTTTCTCTGCCGTGTAACCAAAAGTAAAATGCATTTTAAGCCAGGCTTCCCGCTCTGTACGGAAATTGAGAAAAGTCTGGAAAACGTCTTTTTTGAAGTCTTCAAAACCCTTGAAATTTGGTTGCTTGGTCGGGAAAAATTCTCTGTTGTTTTGAAATTGAAAACCTCACAGTTTGGGTAGTTCATGTACAGTGTGTCCTCATCTTGGTAAATGTGTAAAACTTGAGACCCTTGTGTTCTCTTTTTATGTAATTCCTCATATTTTGATACTAAAAATGTCAATTTTAGTCTAAAACACAAAGGCTGGAAGTCATAAATTTTGGTGTTTCAAAAGCATGGGAACCTTGTTTACCTGAAAAGGTCAATATTTTGCCTGAATGTTGGCTAAAGTGTAAATCCCATCTGATAAGGAATTATGATGCAGGCTGACAAGGTATTGACACAAGACAAAACTTTTCAAGAGGAGAGATGTGGAAATATGTATTAAGTCAATTGAATTTTGAAATACTCTGGGGTGGCCAAAGAAAATTGCTGTCTAAAGCTTGTTAAAATGTTGTCTTCTTGTTGTGTTTCTAGAAAATAAATGTTACACTTATGTGGGATGATGGTGGATGCATGCTTTCATCATCTGGAAGTTGGTCTTCTGGCCACAGCAAAATTTTTGGATTTTGCCAGATTTTGTATTAAATGTTACCTGCCCACACATTGCTAAAGTTCCATCCTCGATTGAAAGTAAAATTGGACCTTCATGTTATGGCAAGCCAAGACTTTTCCCAACATATAATAAGTTAAAACCGTTGTTCATACGAATGTATTTTCCAAGTCCCATGATGTTAGTGTATGGATGGACAAAATATGAAGTGTCAGTGACTGGTCAAGTGTTGGCTAAAGTAGCAGTCAGATTGCATGTTTTGCTTATTCCACCTGCATAAGATTTGCATAGGACATAGGCTAGGTCAGTACGTATTACTGCAAATATTCACTGTTATCTTCTATCTTCCTTCCTTCCTTTTTGTTATATTTATTTTGTAGTGGTGTGTTTTCCAAGTATAAAAGTTTCAAGTAGTAGAATTTTTGTGTAAAAAGTTTTTTTTTCAGAGAATGAGATTTTTCCTTCAACAGACGGTTGTGAGCCTCACCCAGCTTTCAGAAACGTTGTTGACCACTGCAACAAACAATACTCATTCCTTTATGAAGACGAGGAGTCTTACAGTGCCAGTTGGACACCTTACAACAAAAGTACATCATTTCCGGAGTATCGATACACCCAAGCTGAAGAATTGGATGGTTATCCCTTCTTTGGGAGACATGCCTTGTATTCTGGAGGTGGCTATGTAGCAAAACTGAAGGGAAGTCAGTTTAAGGTAAGATATATGCAGTATTTATTTCTGGTTCACTTTAATCCACTTTTGTGAGTGACCCCTCTATCAAAAATCTAAATGACATGTTTTGTCCATTTTAAACTCTTTTTTTTAGTGCCTTTGATACCATTGACTAATAGTGAGAAGCATTATAATCACTTAAAGATTGTATTTTACAATAAGAGCTACATCTTCAGTTTTTTGTACTTTTGCTTTTGTCAGAAATGAATGGAAAAAGACTTGCTTATTGTGTTGCCAACATACCACCATACCAATTTTTGGACAATCATAATTCCTTTCTTTCTTTCTTTCTTTCTTTCTTTCTTTCTTTCTTTCTTTCTTTCTTTCTTTCTTTCTTTCTTTCTTTCTTTCTTTCTTTCTTTCTTTCTTTCTTTCTTTCTTTCTTTCTTTCTTTCTTTCTTTCTTTCTTTCTTTCTTTCTTTCTTTCTTTCTTTCTTTCTTTCTTTCTTTCTTTCTTTCTTTCTTTCTTTCTTTCTTTCTTTCTTTCTTTCTTTCTTTCTTTCTTTCTTTCTTTCTTTCTTTCTTTCGGATAACTATTCTCTGTTCCTTTGTCAAACACAGGCCCTTCAATTTGTTTTGTTGTCTATCACCACCAGTGACATAGGTTATTGTCATAAAAAGTTGTTATGTCTGTTGTGGCACATAATTAACTTCCATCTGACAATAAAGTGTGCGTTTGGTCTAGCGGTACAGCATCTGCTTCCCACACGGAAGGCCTGGGTTCAATTCCCAGGTAGAGTCTTACCAAAGGTGCTAAAAATGGGACCTACTGCTGTTGTGGGTGATGCTGGTGGTGATGATGGAGTAGGAAAAGCAAGCCAGTGAGCCACAACTGGAAAAAAAAGCCCCAAAAATCAATGGGTTGGAAACTGGGCCGTAAAACTCCATCTAACTTACCTCTAGCCTCCCTATTCTATGGCTGCCCTCCTTTCTGTTTTTCCCATGGGCATGCAGTATATAAAAAAATGTGCCATATTTTGTACTTTTGTAATCACTGCATGTCATGTTATCATAATTTTTATTCTGCACTTGATCTTTTCTTTTCTTTTGGGGAAGAGGTAGGGCTTAGGGGGGGGGGGGCAAGGAACTGTCACTCTGCACACAGTTTAAGTAGTTGAACTAGATCACAAGGTTACCACTTAATAAAAATTAAGATGTCCTAGTTTAAAAGAACTTTAAGCAGTTTCATTTAAAGAAAGAATGGTTAAATTCTGAAATTCACCTGTGTTATTCAATGTTGTAAATATATGATGATAGATGGGTAATTATTCAATATGTGTGTAACAGGAATTTAACTGAGAATGAACTGTTATTTGATAAGGAAGTATGGGCCACAGATGTTGATAGGAAAGTGTCTGCCATTTACCCACCTGTCATCATGTTCTCAGTTTTTTCACGATATTTTATTCTTTATTTCCTAGATTTCAAACAAAATTGAAAGATTATTTCAAGAACAGTGGCTTGACATGCATTCCAGGGCTTTGTTTGTAGAATTCTCAATGTACAACCCACAGGTATGTATTGGAATAATGACAAACTCTTTTAGTCTTCTCAATATCAGTGCTATTTTCATGATATCACATGACTGTTTCTATTTTGTAAATCTGAATTCAATATTGCAACCTAATCTTAAATCTGTTCTCATTTTTCATATTTTCAGCTCTCTGTCTTTGAATTCTTTGAATTCATTACCTCAGCCTCTTTAACCAGATTAAGCTCTTTGCAAGCATCAAATATTAAACAAACCTCCTCATAAATCAAACAGATACTTTGCAAATATTAGGTTTCACATCTTCTAAATCAACTCAAAGTGACTGTTTCTTTTGAGTGTTTCTTTTAATATGTTTGTCATTTTGAACAGATATATTTTGTGTTCCTGTTGATAATAACTTTGCCTTAAGAAACAGATTCTATTCTCTGGCCTTCATTATTAGGTTAATTTATTTGCCGTGGTGAACTTGGTGTTGGAGTTCTTGCCTACTGGGGGCGCTCATCCGCTTACAAGGATTGACGTTGTGCGACTGATAACAATTGATACAGCCTTTGGGGCATTTTATGTGGCTTGCCTCGTCATCTTTTTCTGCTTTATTTTGTTTTTTTTGGTAAAGCAGATTCTGCAAATAAGAAAACAAAAGAAAGAGTATATAAAGGTAGGTTAAAAAATAATGATTCATCATTAACAGTGCTTGCACTCTTGAAACTAAAAGGACATAGATTTGCCACACATGTTCTCTGTATTCTTAGGCCAGTCTACGATTTTTGGTTGTAAGTTTCAAATTTCAAGCCTAATTGATAATATGGTACCTGACTCAAGGTCACAAATTTTTTCATGGGGTTAACTTTTGTGATTGTTATCTTTTGTGACAGAGGATGTGATTTGGACCTGAAAAGTTATACTGGTAAGGTATTTAAAATATGGCTGTTTCATTTGAAGCAGGTACTGTAACAGTTGCGGCAATTTTTGATGTGACAATCTTATTCGAAAAATATTATTTGCAAACTAAAGAAGTAGAAATATTTACTGACATTAAGCAATCAAGAAACACTTAAAAATAAGGACCAAGTGAAGAAATACTTGTACAGAAGCTACCACAAATTGTACAGTCTTACTCCTATTTTGTATTTATTGATTTTTTTGTAAATCAACTAACATTTCATAAGTCTTTAATATGCAGGGTATTGGCATTGGCAGATAAAATGCATATGTTTGTAATATTTCAAGGTAACCTCATTCGTACATTGTTTATATGAACAATTCTATTACAATATGAATAGTGTTATTTGGTTTTCCCAGAATTTGTTTTTACTTTATAAGGCGGCTTTGTCCTGTTTCTCCATTTCTTTGGACTATTTGAATTCAACCAATTGTAACCTTTTTTAACCCAGGTTTTTGGGAAAGTTCTTCCAAAGTTAAAATTGTACTTTTTGTTGTTTTAGTCATTTAGTAATGTTTGAAGTAATAAGTATGCTATGTATGTCGCAGGTTATTCACCCTGTAATACACTATTAAAAAAAATTTAGCAGATTTTTCCAAAACTGTTTCAATCTGTTTTAAACAATTTATCTCTATGTGCTTTGAAAATCTCTAAAGTAGCAATCCAAAAATGAAGTAAAATATAATTGGACAAATAAGACTTTGAATGATAATACTGTAACAAACTTTAGATAATTGTTCTAAAGTATTAGCACAATAAAGCCTTACAACAATTAAAGAAAAAGCTAAACTTGGAAGAACGCTTTACAATTGTCAAAATTATTTTCCAGTCAGTAGTAACCTAAAAACTCAGCCAAAAATGGTGTAATTGCCCTTAAATTGGGGTAACATTTACTTTGAATATTTTCATATAAAATGACTCTAATGTTTCAAACAGAAGAGATCAAAATAAAATTAGGTGTGTACTTTGTGAATCAAGATAAATTGTTGCAAAAAGCAACTTTTTTAAAAGCTATTTAACCTTGCTCTCAATTTTCTTGAATACATTGAAATAGTTTTTAGTCGGCCTGGGTTTTCTAAGATGAAAGTTGATTTCACACTAATGCCCTTTTTATTGTAAAAACAGAGGTGACATTGCTTTTTAGGCAACGACTAAACGTTGATTACAGTTATCATCCTGTTTGAGAAAGTACGATTTTAATCCCTTGTAGTGTTGGGTGAGGTTGTGTTATAGTACTTCCACATGAAATACCTCTTCTGGGATATTACAAAGAGGATGTTATGAAATGTATGGCAGTATTGGAGTTAGTGATTTTTCAGCAGCTTAAAATTATGGAATTATTTATGGTAGCAGTTGATATCAAGTAATACATGACTGGATGGTGTTTATTCTAAAGTATCATTATTGCTCATTAGTGATATTGCAATGGGAGGTTATATTTCTGCAGATTTGTGAAAGAATAATATTCAGTGTATAGTGTATATCATTAACTTAAATATGTTTATAATTGGTTGGAATTCTGTTTAAATTTGTTAGGATGATTTAGAAAGCAATCATAATATCTTTATATCCATTCTATGAAGCTACCTTAGCTGTACCTACATCCTGTTTATCAATAAAAATAAGCAGAAAAATTAGTAAGATATAAGAGCACATGGCAAGGTTGATCCTTGCTGCCTGAATGACTGAACAATTGATCATCTTGTGTGTAGTTTGAAGAGTAGATCCCAGTCGTTATTTACTTTTGATGATGTCTTATACTCATGGGCGTTTGCAGAAAAAAAGTCAGGGGGGGGGGCAAAATTTCTGGGAGGGGGAAAAACCTCCAAGTCACCATGAATTGACACAAAGCATGAGAAAATCTCAGCCCAAAATGCCTCCCAGATGGCCGGAAATGGCATTTCTAAGGCCTATTTTTGGCATAGAAACTTGAAAAACACGTTTTGTTCCAGTTTTTGCTTTGATTTTTATATATTTTTCATTTTCTGGTGGGTGGGGGGAAGTGTCCCCCCTTGCCCATACCTGCAGACCCCCATGCTTATATTACTAGCACCTTTCTGATCTGTTGCCATAACTGCTTGGAGTATTTTTCTGCTGAAAAACTTCTAGGCTGCTTCAGAATTTTGTGACCTGTCTAAAGACTTGTTGGTTTAAAATGTCCCTTACTAACCTCTCGTTATATGCTCTTTCCATAGAAGATATGTAAGGGTAATACAGATTCTAAATGAGTGGGCTGGGTAGAGAAGGGGGTGGGGATGACACAGTGTTTTAAGGAACTTGTTCTGACCATACTACATCAAAGATTTTTACCACTTTAACCTGTCCCATCATTTTCAATGTTTAACACTTAATTATCTTCTCTGTTTTGACAGGGATTCTGGAATCTCTGTGAATGTGCAATCATTGGATTTTCAATCGCCGCATGTGTAATATTTTTCTATCGACTCGTTGTCACCAATTATCTTTTGGCCAGATTCCGAGAAACGGGTGGTAATGTTTATATCAAGTTGCAGTACGTTGCGTACTGGAATGAGCTACTTGGCTATATGCTGGGCTGGCTAATCTTCATCGGCACCTTGAAATTTCTGAAGTTACTCAAGTTCAACAGACGCATTGGTCTTCTGTCCAGCACCATCAAGAATTGTTCTAAAGACCTTCTCTACTTTGCAATCATGTTCAGTGTGTTTTTCTTTGCCTTTGCCATCGCTTTTTACCTAGTTTTGAATACACAGGTGTATAACTACTCAGATTTCATCTACACATGTGAAACATTGATCAGCAGTATTCTTGGCAAATTTCACTTTCAGGAATTGTTACAAGCAAACCGTATCCTAGGACCAATTCTCTTCTTTCTCTTTATGGGAACAATCACCTTCATCCTAATCAACATGTTTCTCACGATCATCAACGAGGCTTTCAGCAACGTCAAACGTGATATTTCCAAGCAGTCCAATGACTACGAGGTGGTGGACTTCATGGTTTATCGGTTAAAGTCCTTCTTTGGAATCTCATCTAAATCGAACGTGGTCAAGGAAAAGGATGTATCAGAAGAGGTCAATCAGAAAGAGGTTGACCCAATGGATGCTTTCCCTGACAAGGTAAACCAGCTTTTGAATTCCATATCCAGCATTTACTTTGATGAGGAGAAGTTTGAGGATGTCATGAAGAGTATGGGACACCAAAAGAAAGGCCGTGCAGCATTTATCAGTAATTAGATGTTTTCTGTGTTGGTTTAATTCGAAAAGTAATATTAATGCAATGTGTTTTAGTCTTCTTCTGTATGTTGAGACTGTATTCCAATTTATTTTTGTGGCAATTTAGTTGAACCGGTAGGGAGTAAAGGAAACTGTAGATTGATTGGTAATGAGATTGAGGATACTTGATTGCGGACACTTTTTAAAAAGTTTATCCTCTTTATGGAATTTACTACCTTTAAGTGTTTGAAATATTTTGAATTTTAGTTAATCCATGATTAAATACACTATATATACTGTACAAGGTGGTGGAGAAGGGATACTGAGGAAGCAAAGCTTATGCAAACAGTCCCCCTTACCAAAAGAAAATAACAAATAAAACAAAAGAATCAAAGAAAAGTCAAAACCACCTAGCAAGAATAATTGCTGAACAAATGAGATTGACGTTTAGTCTGGAAAGTGGCATAACCAGTGGGAGGGGGGTCTGGAGGGCCTAGGCCTGATCCATCATAATATCCAAAAAATAAGATACGAAAGGTAAGTGTCATAGGAACACTTGTTTCACAACAGAGAGAAATTTAGACAACATCAATCATATTTTGGACCGAATTGAACAGTTTGGGTAACAAAGGTCATGTCGGGGCATAACATCAGCCTCTATGGGTTTGCGGATGATCACGTCTTGAGTGATGAAATTGATTTGAATGATCCACTTGCAGAAAGAAGAAGTATCTCCGGTTTAGAGAAGTGCCTAAACTGTGTAAAAGAATGGATGGACTGTAACAGACTAAAAATGAACAATGACAAAACAGAGTTTATTATTTTAGGGTCAAAAGTTCAAATTTCTAAATGTATTACAAAAGATCTGAATGTAAATGGAACACATGTTAAGAGAAGTGGGGGTATTACATATCTTGGGGCGCATATTGATGAAAACTTATCTTTGAAAGAACACATAACTATCAAAGCACGAATTGCATCACTTAATCTTCATCGAATTCGCATTATTAGAAATTATTTAGATCATGATACCTGTCGTACTATTGTACATGCTCTTGTCATCTCACACTTAGATTACACTAATGCAATATTAATGGGATTACCGGCATGTGATATAAACATATTACGTGTTAAAAATCGTGCCGCCAAATTAGTACTTCGTGAGGGTAAATTGGCCAGTGCTAAGGACTGTTTAAAATCTTTGCACTGGCTTCCAATTAATCAACGTATTAAGCATAAGGTACTATCTTTGGTATTCAAATCTCTCAATGGTGACGCTCCACAGTACTTAAAGAATTTACTGCGTGAAGTCCCTGAATCAAAGTACAGATTACGATCTAGAAACAAGGAGTCAATATCCCTTACTGTGCCCTTCACACGTAATTCCACATTTGCTGACAGATCTTTCTCCGTTTATGGTCCTAAGTTGTGGAATGCCCTTCCAGACAGTATTAAACGTAGTTTAAGTATTTCAATATTTAAAGCTAGGTTGAAAACGCACCTGTTTAAGGAAGCATTTGGTACTTAGTAAATTCTCTTTTTATTGTAGAGCACCTCAGAAAACCTTTGGTTCTGGAGTGCGCTATATCAAGTATTATTTACAAAGGGGCGCTAGGGCATGTTGGAAAAAATGATATACTTAAACAGTGATTTACCACTTTGCAACAACTTCTGCCAGAAGCTTTAAGTTTGTGATTTCAGTAAGTGTGACTATGAATGGATTTCTTTTGCAATAGTCTTGAATGCTATAGTGACAATACCATTCTTTTCCCCTAAAGTCGATCAAAGTCCTGACTTCTGAAACAAACCAGAGATTACCTTTTGAGAGCCCACATTACTTTGACCCTTTCACCCTCCCAAATTCCTGACCCTTTGTCAGGCTAGTTGGCAACAAAGAATTTTAGCTAGGACACTAGGATTACAACTTTCTTGCAAGAAGTAAGAGCCCCCTCTCCTGAATGAGCATTTCTCAGAATGAAAATTTCTGGGTCATGGAAAATTTACTATGGTTCATTGTGGTAGTTCTCTGCTTAGACAGTCATTCCCCCAGGTGCATTTTTCCTTGAGTCACAAGCTCAGGTTGTTGCTTACTGGTCTTTGTACAAGACTACAAAATTCCTCAGTCCCCTGTCCTCAAACCATTCATGTGATCACAAATTCTTGACTCCTGGGGCCAGTCTGCTGGGGGCTGCTTGTCTGCAAAGGGTAGTCATAGATTATGCCACTTTAGACTCTCTGCTGAGGAGTTGGAATACTATTTCTTTTGATAAAATATTTCTTTTGCAAGATTCCAGAACAAGAAATGTCAACTTAAGGATAGTTTCAATGCAGATCAAATGGCCAAGAGATGCCATCTCCTGCCATCTGGGAGCTTACAGGCCAACTTATTGTGGCACTTCACTTAGGGCAGAGTCATTGCAGTTATTGCCAAGTTACTCATGTATTTGCCCATACTGGCCAGTTAGATTAATGGCTCTCCAATTAGATAGTTAAACACCATTCCCCCTTTGCCAAAAATCCCAGCTGCACCACTGAGTGTGGAAGGAAAATAAATGGATTACGCATCTTTTAAGGTTATGTGTAGTGAATTTCATATACTGACTCTAGTATTCATGAACAGGAGGCAATATAATATCTGTGCTGGAAAATTTGTTGGAAAATGTTCATAGAAACATGTGTTATGAGTATGAATATCTCTGTCAATGTTGTTGGGTACAAATTTGAATAAATTTAAAATCGTTTCAATTTTTTAAGCTGGAAACAGATTTATTCAAAGGGTGCAGTAACTAGAATTCACTGCAATGCAAATAGTTTTCTATTTGAGAATGTGTGAACAGTTAAAATAAGAGGGAAAAACATTTCCCGAGATAATATTACAACAAGGCAATTTAGAAGGAATGAGGAAATCATATAAAGATCAAGTATGGGGTGCATGAAATAAGGAATGTTATGGAAGATAACCCTAGATATATTGAAACAAAGATGATTAATGTGATTTTTCCATAAATATGTCAAACAAATTAGCTTCACTGTTATCAATGTGTGTGTGAATTACTGAATTGTATCAACTTTACTCTGGATGTGATAAACTGTGATTGAATTTATGTTTCTTGTATTTAAAGACAGTTTATTAGCCCTTAACTATGTAGAAATGCAATTCAACTCAGCGTTTATAAAAGGGGAAAGGTAACGAATGTTATTCTGCTTGAACAAAATACTGGCATCATCTGCAAAAAGGTAAAAATTCCACTATAAAACCTTGTTTGAGACCACATTGTAAAATTGTACTTTGTAAATATCTTATGTAGGCATACAGCTTAATTTCTGCAAAATAAATAGCTTCTAAAAATTATTTACAAAACCTTGGATTCCATTTTAACTAAGTTTTTTGAAGTAAAATATCATGGATAGCCATGTCGAAAGTGTTGAAGGGGTCGATGTTGTAAACTCGTAAGGTATAATTGAATGAGTGTGAACTCATGTTCATATTATTTGTTATATTATCTTGTGGTAAGTACATGTTATATGTGACAAAGTGCAAAGTCGTGCAAATCTGAAAATAATTGTGATGTAATCTGATGAATCTATTCATTTTATTGTACAAATGTTGTTAGAATCTATATTACGAATAGATATATGTATGGTGTGCAAATTTAGGATGATGTGTATATAATTTACTTTTATGTAAGAGAGGTATTGTTCGGTGTTAAATTACAAACCAAGTTAAAAAGTTCATTGCCTGTCGTACATCTTTTGTATTTGTAAATTGAAATATTCTACAGTGGTAATGACAGAGTCCCTCTCTCTGGAAAAATTCTCCAAATTATGTCACGTATTCGTGTTCCCCATATCTGCATAGACCTTTATTCTTTTGGACAGTTTAATAGACAGTTCGAAGTATTTATTAAACTGACCCAACCAAAATAATACATGTTGCGGATTTGTCTCAAGCAAAGTCATACGTTGTTGTTTAATACCCACTGTTGTTTTTGAAAGCTTGAAAGCCAAAAACGCGAGCACTTGACTGTTCAATCAGGTCCCATATGTTATATGCTAACCGGCAGCACTTCTGTTAAGGTGTTCATAAGTTTTATTTGACTTGGACATTTTTGCACATCTGCACAAAATCTCATTGTGATTTAATTTATAAAAACTGGGGCAAAATAATATAACTGTTATAACCTGCATTTTGTAGCAATACTTATCTGAAGCTTAGATTGGAATTTTCCTGTTTTGAAGAGTTTTTACACTCTACCAAGTTGCTGGTAAAATATGAGCCAAAGGTAACATATTTCAGTGACATTTGGAAATATAAGAGCAGGGACAGCGTATATTTCTTTGGAGAAGTGTAAGGAATGAGGCAACTACGTAATCAAATTTGCCGACGGACTCCACGGTGAAGTGGTTCTGAGCATCTGACTTGCGGCCGGAAGGTCTGGAGTTCGTTTCCTGGCCGAGCCCTACCGAAGACTGTAAAAATGGAACCCATTGCCAATTGCGCTTGGTGCTCTCAGCATAAGCAATGGAGTACCGTCGAGAAAACAAGGCAGTGAGCCACTACTGGAAAAAGGCCGCGATCGTCTCGATCTTAAACAAACTAAACTAACAAAAGTTGCTGACAAGATGGAACACTTCTATTCCTGGTATTAACATTGAATCTTCTGATCTCATACTAGTGTCTAGCGAGTCTCTGTTGACTAAAACATTACATGAAGTTATTGCTGCCAGTGCGCACGCTTGGAGGAAAGTGTTTAATTAATTTGGCTGTTAATGAAACTTTAAACATGTACCCTTGTTTGTGACCCGACGATTTTATTACACTGGTTCCATGAAACATCGTGAAAGCTGAACGCTCGTCTACAAACAGAGCCGTTTCTCTTAGAGGATCACTTGGGTTTTTTTCCAAATTTATCTCTACTAGAGAACTAAATGGGTTTAGTCTGAACTCCTGGACTGTGTTACAGGCTCGAGTGCCTACGTAGTAGCCGCCCCGCAATTGTTCAGTTTGATCTCAATAAGTTTTCGTGTAACCAACCAAAATACATTGCATTAGCAGTAACCCGAATGAGATCCATTGGCCTATTTTGATTTTGCAAAATATATAATGATCTCACCTCCTTGCACTGAGATCTGAAGTTCCGCTTCTTAGGCCCCGGCCATGCAAATTATTCCAAGAACAAACGTCCAAACTATCTCCTGGATTTTGCCCATGGGAAGAGTAGATTCTTTAATAGAAGATTCCAATCGTCCTCTACACACGAGCCCAAATTTTGTTCCCAAGTGGATTTCTCTAGACTCATACCCACTAGCAGATTTTCAAATGAAAGGAAACTAAGTTCGGCAAATTTCCTTCGTCTAAAGAATTGCCGCCATTAAGTTCAGCAACCGAACGCCCTTGTTGGGATCCATTTCGCTTCCCCCTCACCTTTGGAAGGGGGACATTGGTCCCGTTGTCAAGCAAATCCTGGCACCACCCCTGTCATTCATTGGTCCCGTTATCAGGCAAATCCTGGCACCACCCCTGTCATGCAGCTTTCGGTACATATGAAGTATTCAGACCTCGGCTGTTCCTTTTATTCAACTTTGGATTAAATACTACGAGTTGTGTCATAACAGAACCTCTAAAATGCAACAACAAAGTCTGTCAAAGTAAGCCGCTATATGTCAGTCAGCCACCTACAATAAGTTGCTGGAGAACAAATATAGCTTTAGGAAAGGGGACGTCATTTCAGGAACGATATGTCAAAATGAACCAAGACAATGATGATTTCCAATTTTCAAGGGTAAAATATTTCTGGAATGCATTCTCTGTCTTCCACGCCTCTATCATCCTCATCTTGCTATTGACTCGTTTCGTCATATTCAAGAAAAATTCGAAATCGTCTTGTCTAATAACTTCTAGACCTGCCAAGAAAGGAGGAAAAGTCATAATGGAATACTTTTTTAAAATTAACGGATAATCGAATGATGAAAATGTCAAACCTACCAGAATATGGTGCATTATATCATAACATCTTAAAGGCCTAATCCTCCCATCCCAAACAGTTCAAATTCTCCTAACCTATTCACTTATTATTCCCCTCCCACAAATGTCTTAAATTCATCTTTATCCACACATAATTTCAGTTTATTGCTTCAGGGTGAGTATACAAGATCCAACGTGTAATAAAAACACTCTCGGTACAATCCATGCTGTGTAGTATGAGCTTCTGTACTCCGCATTTTTAATGTGTACTCCGTCCAAGAGCTCCCCCCTTTGAGAATTTCTGTGGACTTTCTACAAAACTGTAGTTTGCCTTGAGAGGATTAGCCCTTTAAAGCAACCGGAAGAAGTCAATATCGCTTGTGATACCCAATGTTATCTTATCTAAGCACAGTTTAACTCTAAGTCTAAATAGTCGAAACATAGCAACCTTAAATTCAGCCCCTGCATCATGCTCCAGGACACGGTATTACCTATCACCTCTTAAACCGTTTACAAATGTCTCTCCTTCCCGGCGGAGTATTCGATTTTCACAAAACATCCGTTAGTCTTATCTTTCCATCTCTCAAATTTCCCCCTTGCATCTTTCGAATAATTCCTCCTCTTTTTATTGGGTTAATTTGATTCAAAATATTTCATAAAATACACCTAAAATAAAAAGAACCACTGGGTGTACATGTTAATATAAATTTCTAAAGGGTGGACTGCTAAATTTTAGAGTACCGTTTTTGAAATTTCCAACATTTGCATAAAAGCCGCAGCTTTTAGTATGAAAACTGATAACAAAAATTGTTCCTGCAGCCTATACCGTATACTACAAACATATTTTTATATTTCTTTTAAAAAAAACGCTTAACGAAAAGGGATGTAGCGAAATCATCGGTTTAGTAATTTATTTGCATATCATTTGAAAGATACAATTTACAAACAGTTGTCAAAAGTCCGTAGCTTGGCTTTAATGGAGGCGTCTCGAAGCTAAAAGCCTTTTACGAAGCAGCTTGTATAAATAGCCTTCTCTCGAATCGTGAAGGCGTTTATTTAAATCCGTCTTGCATTGTTTATCAGTATAAATATTACTTGAAGGCTTTACCTAGAAAAAATCACCTAAAATTAAATCAATGCAAAGTTAGCTTCGCCAGCCATATTTCAATGTAACTGTAAAGTCTTCAAGAAAACCTGCAATAATTCACGTGCTTTTAATGGAAAATAGATGCGTTCTACAATCTGTAAATGCCTTCTTAAATTATTAAGTCTGATATTTTATGATAATTTTTTGGGGTGTGGTGATAAGTTGGGATTGATTTATTTGAAAGTTATGCTAATCTGGAAACCTTAGATTGGAGATTAGAGTTTTCTGCGGCACGTTTCATTCATATGTAGACACTTTAAGAGGATGGAAGAAGATGGTAAGAAACTTGTAAGGAACATCTTTGAAGATTTATTTTATGAAACGATATAGATACAGTTGTAAAAAAATGATATCATACTTTTTGTTATGGAGGAGAAAATTGGTTAGTAGAGCAACACATGGCTTAAGAATATGCAAATATGCAGTGACGTAATTAGGTCGTCCGAGAGGAAAAGGTGACCCTTTAAAAGAAAAGTCCAAAGCCATTTTTTTATATGTTAAACAGGGACACATTCTAAGCATTCTGGTGAAATTTTTATTTATTTCCCATGTTCGGTTCTCGACATATGATATTGGCAATTGAATATGACAAGTTTTCAACATAGACTGAACTTGGGGCAAGCAGGCATGATGTCATGGATTGTTTTTTTTAGACAATGTCTTTCTTCGTAATTTACCACGAACTTTATGCAACTAAACCTTAATATATTGATACCATAGGTGCATCCTGTGCAATCAAATTTTAAAACCTTTATACTCCCTAGGTGCAAAATAGCATGCCTAATCAATTCAAGGTCAAACAAATGGGATAAAAAATAGGGAAAAATAGAACACTGGCCAAGAATTTGAATCCATGACATCACACCTGTTTGCTTCAAGTTCCTTTTCTCTGGAAAATGCACCAGCTTCAATTTCTAATATCTCGAACACCGAACATGGGAAAGGAATGCAACTTTCACCAGAATACTAAGAGTATGTTCCTCAATTAACGTATCAAAAATAAATTTGACTCTGGACTTATCAAAAATGTGACATAGTTGTCCGTATGTTGTTGTTAAAAAAACCGCACTCATTCTTTTTGTCATATTATCCAAAGTTAAGCACTCCAGTTGTGCACTTCTTTTGTTGAATGCACTGGGACATCAGGTTGATATAAACGAACCTGGACAATCAAGTGATAGTCTATGATTTAAGTCAGATATAATTGGGGTCCATAACCTTGTCTCTCAATTTCCTTGCTTACCTAAAAAAACGCACTCATGGATGGTTGTACATTTAATTGCATTTTGATTTCATCAATTTCACTGAGTATGAAGTTTGAAGTTCTTGTACACAATAAATGAAGACGATTTAAGGCTGATGGACCCCACTAATGGCTGCCTATAAAGGCACTAAGTAGTAAACACAAGTGCTGACCGGATTCTTGTATAGGCCTGGCACTTGTAAAGTTAGAAGCTTTACTTCTTCTCTACAGTACACTAAATCGTTGCCACAATTCACCATATGCAGCATAGCGGATATAGGAGCTGTGGCTTGGCCTCTCTTCCAAAAAATGAACTTTTGTACTTCATGAAACTATGATAATTAAGGCCCTTTTCAAACTTAAATAGGTCTATTTGATATTTGCTAAATGCCACCTCTCCCATCATCCCTCAGATCGTTCCGGCCCTTCTTCACTCAAGATATGGCCACCCCTGCTCTTTGTTAGGCAAGTTTCTGATCATTTTTGCGCTTTTTACTTTTTTAAATTGATTTAAACATGCCATTGCGAAAAGGAAAGTGGCCAAAGAACGGCTGCTTGACGCGTTTCGCCAAGAAAGATTACTCCTAAGTAGCGGAGTCTAAACAAAACCCCAGTGTCATGTTCAAAAAGAGACAATAATTGACATCGACAGGCTAAATGCGATTCAAGATGGGGTGAAAAGTTTCATTAATGAGAAAAGGTACCTACCGGAATGCTGGTGTATATAGAGGACCCCTATCGAAGACCCCTATAAACGCTTGTGTTAAGTGACCGTAGGCAGCCGTTATGGGGTCCATCAACCTTAAATCATCTTCATTTATTGTCTACATGAATTTTAAAAACTGATCAAGTGAAATGATGCAGGTAAGCAAGGGAATTGAAAGATTAAAAATGTGATAGACCCCAGTTATGACGGACTGAAATCAGACCATCGCTTGCTGCCCGAATATAGCAGACGCAGTTGTTATAGCGCCCTCGATAAAATGTTTTCAGAGCCGTATATTTTAATACAGTATACGGCTCTAAATGTTCTCAGCATTGTCAGTGATAACAATGTGCTGATGCGTGTTATCTTTTGGCCATTTTACAAATGACAGTTCACTTTAAAAAATGGTTGTACATTTACAGAAAATAAAATAAAGAAAAAGAAAAGAATACATAAAAAGTGCTGTCAGCTCATTGAAGCACTTTTATGTATTCTTTTTGTATTTCTTTATATTTTCTTCTGTAATTGCACAAAAATTCTGTAACATTACAAACATTTTTTACAGTGTTGTATAGAAAGAAGTGTTTGACCTATCATAGGTCCAGGCCCCACCATAGGCACGATCATACCAATGCACGTAAGCATGATGAGCACAGGTTCCCTCTTGTTCTAGTGTTTCCGTATCTCCCTTTTCTATAAAAGTACACACAAAGTAAAGGCTGTTTCCGGTCATGTACATTACCCACAGATCGCCAACACTTACAAGTACACAATTTTCACAGAATTAACCTTCACAACACACACTATGCACTTTTCTCCTACGTTAATATTTTTGAGAAACTGTTTTACTAATCCTGTATCATTATCTATAAGATCTGTCTAGTTCAAAAGCCAAGGCATTCATAAATTTAATTCGTTGTACATAGATTAGAAGGTCAGATGTCCTTTCTGGAGTAAAAATTATCTTTTCGTCATCTTTTCAATTTCAGGAAAGTACTAAATGTATTCATGCCAAACGGAACTGTCTCCCTTGGAAAGCCGAAAAGCATTAACTATTCACAGAAGAGAACCAAAATACCATTGTGCTCTGGGCGATTATACACCCCAAAGGATTCAAGTCACCCTGTCTTCAGATATTATCGACTAAAATTCAATGAAATAAAGCACAAATGAAAACATAATTCTAATATTCTAAAAAAGGATAAAACAACTGGTGATTGCTCTAAGTAAATTTGATATGTCATCGTGATAAAGTCTTCATGGAATTTATTTTTTATAAAGGAGCTTGGAATAGTTTATTTACAGATATTCGTTTTGCTTCCACTTCATCACATTTTGAAGACCTTGAGTTAATTACATTACAAACATTGCTGTTCGTAAATTGTACATTCTGAACGTTTAAAATCAATGCACAATAGGCGTACAACACTATCTTATAAGTTGCAGGTAATGGCCAATGCCTCAAATTATTATAATGGCAACTCTGGTGCATCATGCACTGACTACAGGGAGTAACAGACTGTCTACGTGTTTGTTGGGTTGTTTTTAATCAACTCTGGGGTCATGTCTTTAGTCGGATAAGGTACTGTACTTAAGGAGTTTAAGGATAAGCTCTAGGGGATTGGCCTTCATATGCTATAAAAGATTCTAGAGACACAAAACCTTTGCCCAGTGGACCCATGTGTGAAAGGCATTCAACCAATGACAAACGCCAAACTCTCCAGCTAGGGGAAACTATTTTTCGGATGGGGCCTTCTCACTTTCCCTCCCCCTCCACTACGGACCGTGATGCTACAGAAAATTAAAACAATAGCAATCCGTTGGTATCTATCATTGAAAGTTTTGATGGTCATATGTTTTTGCATTCAAACTTTTTTGTTTCAACTTCTCATCTTTGTAAGAGACCATCATCAAAATCATCAAAATACGTGTTCGAATCGAAGGTTGGCTATCATGGCTATCCATCTTGTTCGTTTTCCTACACACTTCTTAACTACAGCGAGGAATGTTATTCCACACCAAGTTTTGACGAAAATTAATTTGGATTTAACTTCTTTTTGGTTCTCTGCAGTGCGGGAGATTTTCCTTCCTCATGAGAAACCCAATGCCCACACGATATGGAAATTAATGCAAACAAAATCAGTCATGCATTTGAAGAAGTGAATCTTTTTTAATCGTACTAGATGCGGCTTCAAATGCTCGGAGTTCTTATTGTGTCACAAACACGTAGTTTCTGATATCATTCATCGTGCATTTACAGCAAAATAGCGATGCCCATTAAATGGGACTTCCAACGTCTCCTAAATCCGTACAGCTACAACTAGTCTTGCTGAATCGCCTTTTAACTGGAAGCCCCCCCCCACTACACAACTGAATGGCAAAAAGACATCATACATCCCTCAAGGGGTATAACAGCTAAACAATAAATCAGACAAAACAGATTCATTTCATATATTTTTCCTTTTATTTTGTCTATAAATACAATTTAAAGAGCAAGAGCAGACATCCCAAACTTATTTGAAACGAAATCTAAATCCCACTGATTTCTCCTTATTTTACTCCCAAGTCATCTTTCGAAGGCTTAAATATTGCATATTCAAGGTCAACCAATGAGTTTTCTCCTAAATTTATAATTAATGAGAAAAATATTGTAACGTGACTCTCAAGAGCCAATCATGAAACATTACAGCGGTTGGAGTTACTGCATTGCTCCTTTACAGCAATGAGCCTTGCGAGACGCACCTAGATTCAACCGTCGCACCTGCATATACGTTTATATGTAGAGTGCATGGGTCTTCGACACTGTGACTGTGAGTTTTACGACCAGGCTTAAAAGAAGGTTTGAGGTCACATCAAGTTTTGCTATGTTAGAGGGGTACATTTTCTAAGCGTTTCGATAAAATTTGCATTAAAATCTGATGTGCGGTTCTCAAGATATGAGCAGGCAAAGATGTCATAAAATCAACAGTAAGTGAACTCGGGGCAAGCACATATGACATCAAATCCTCACATTAATGGACAGTCTTTTTTGTTTTTCTTTAAAGGGGAAGTTAAGGCCAAAAAATCATATGTAAAAGAAGAACTAAATCTACTCAGTGTATTGAAATTTCCTTTCAAATCGGACATGTATTTCTTGAGATATCAGCAAATGAACTTACTAGATTTGTGGTTCAAGGTGATATTGAGGGCAGCAGAGGTTATATCACTTCCTCACATTGACAACATGTATTTTGTTTTCCTTTGTTTTTTCAGACTGTTAACCTTGACGTTGATAGGAGCAGTACTTCCCCCATTGGATTGCAAAGTTTAAAAATTTCTCATGCCACTTGTGCAATCACGTTTTGATAAAATGGGATTGTTGAGGAGAAAAGGGGCTGTAAAGTTTAAAGAAAAACAAAAGACTGTCCATTAATGTGGGAATATGATGTCATATGCACTTGCTTCAAGTTCACTGTTTGTTGAAAATGTGACAACGCTACTTGCTCAAATCTTGAGATCCACACATCGGATTTTAATGCAAAGTCCACCAAAATGCTTACAATAAATACCTCTCTAACATATCAAAATTTAATTTGACATTAAATCCTTCTTTTAAACTTCACAACCAATTCCCTCCTCATTAATCCCATCAGAATGTGATACATGAATGGCATGAAAATTTTAAGAATTTTGCTTTCCCTGCAAGGAGGTACTGTTCCTTTGAACCTCAACGTCAACACAACAATCTGTAAAACAAAGGGAAACAAAACATTCCTTATCAATGTAAGGAAGTGATATTACCTTTGCTGCCCTGAAGTTACTTTGGAACTAAAATCTAGTGACCTCATTCATATCTCGACGAACACAAGTCCGATTTGAATAAGAGTTTCACTGCACTATGTAGATTGGGTTTTTCACATATTAAAAAAAATTGTTATAACTCTCCCCTTTAAGTCGCTTCGCTTTAGTCGGCAAAATACGAAAGTTTTGGTTTACCTGGCTGGAATCGTCCTTAAGGCGCTAGGCTCGAGGAATTTCTGTAATCAGATGGTATCAAAAGTGAACCCTCTTGAAAACGGACGAATGACAGCTGCTCCAACTTGAGGAAACTAGGTCATAGACAGTCAAGTTGAATTTGGTCACCGAGGCAGTGTGCGGCAGGCATTAACCATTCGTTTTCCAAGTTAGTTAAATGGGGTTTATGGCCCAGTTTCTAATAAAATGATTTTAGCTGGGTTGTTTTCTATGAAGCCTACCCATTGTTGATATATATGTCACTTTCCTAATCGATTTAATTTCAAATTAACCGGAAAAGTGATGTGTTTTTAAAACTAAAATATATTTTCCTTTTAATCATGTTTTAATATTTACTTTAAAAAATACTTTGTTTCTCCTTACCCCGACAATATAGAGTTTCATATCGCATTGGTCCAAAGTGAATATTTTGCTAAAAGTGTTTTGGAGTGTGCGCAGGTAACGCTGGAGTACATCACCGCTGTATACATCGTTCAAATAGAAAGATTATAAAATTGAAATCAGTTGATCTCGTGGACCATGGTTTGTTTCTGATGTTAACATTTATCTAGCATCTGAACCTCCATGTCATTTTTGGAAATTTTAAAAGTTATTAAACGTTAAACTTGACGAGACTGTAACATTATAAAAAACACTCTCATTTGTGACTTCTGGTGGTACCGGTATGATGCGTATCAACTTTATTCATTTTTTCGATAAATTTGATAGTTTCTATTTTTGGACTCATTCCGGTCAGTGGCGTAGCCAGGATGGGATTTTGGGGGCCTAGGTAACAAGTGGGGAAGATGGGCTGGTACCTCCGAGGGTCAGACACCTCAAGACTATCTAAGCGGAGCGCCACCATCAGTTGGCGCGGAGCGTACAAGAAAATTTTGGGCTTTAAAACCCCTCCAGATGGCCGGAAACGGCAGTTCCCATGTGTTTTAAGCTGGATGTACCCAGCCTTGAAATACGAATCTCATGTGTGCGACTTCTCAAATAATGAGAATAAAAAATCAGTCTATGAAAAATGGTAATGCATGCACTTTTTAGGGCCCCCAAACTAGGCACTTCTGATCTGTGGCCTGGGGGGTGAGACTTAAGGGAACCGGTATCTCCCTTTCCCTTGGGAAAAATTGTAAACTTCAGAAGGACGTAGATCGCAAATGCGGCAATATTTGAATCTAAGCGGAGCGCCACCATCAGTTGGCGCGGCGCGAACAAGAAAATTTTGGGCTTTTAAACCCCTCCAGATGGCCGAAAACGGCACTTGCCACGTGTTTTTTAACTGGATGTACCCAGACGCAAATGCGGCAATATTTGAATGGATTTCAGCTTACCTAAAAGAGTACCTTACCCTTTTACAGATAAAACAAAAGTAGTTGTGTCCCCCTCTGAGAAACTTTCTTTGCGTTTAGATTTCCTAGATGCAAAATGGTGCAATGTTCGGCAAAACTTTGAACTGATTATAGGCCTAAGTTTTAGGATTTTCCCTTTTTGGGAAGCATGAAAAATATAAAAATATTTTTTAGTTTTGTAGAGATTTTACAAGAGACAAACATACTACCAAAGAAACAATGTGCAAAATGGTGCAGTATTTGTTCATCGGTACATTACGTAATCAAAATTAAAATACTACGAAAAAATCTCTCAAAATAATTGAACCGCAAAGCAGAAGTATGGATCATGTGGAAAGCACATGAAATCCGGACCTTGTGGACATTTTACGAATCCCCCAGACGCCAGTGCCAACAAATAAAAAGAGGAATTGTCGAAAGAAAATCGTCCTACAGTGGCACTTGTCATGGGCAGGAGCGAGGCACGACAAAGGCCTACTTGTTAATGATGGGAGGGAAGAATTATCCGAAGGCAGTACCTTACCCTTACCTGCTTACGGCATATTTTGTGTATGATAAAGTATCGAAATGGTCGTGTAAGAATGGTCTCCAGTGTATTATTGCCTTGTTTTCAGTAAATCAACCAGCTATCCGAAAGGCAGAAAGGGTCTTAAACTAACAAAGTCACATTAAAGTTTGTCGTCGAGACTTTAGTTTCATCTTCGAAGTGAAATGCAATAAACGACAGTGCAGATCACAAACGGTATCTAATTTAGTGAAAGTAGGCATTTTGAAGTTATTACTTGATTTCATGCGTGCGCACAAAATGTGTTTTACACACATTCATCCATTTTTTTAAAATTTTTACACATTTTACTTATTTACTGTTTTGAAGGAAATACTTCAAAGTTTATTTCTGTTCAAACATTTTATTTTTTTTTTCAATTACTTTATCAGGACGCAAAAAATCTGGGGGCCTGAAGAAAATCTGGGGGCCTAGCCCCCCAGGCCCCCCGCCGTGGCTACCGGTGTCTCTTTCCCAGATGACTACTTCCAAACAATTTATTAGTTTAAAGGGCCAAACCTCTCATCCCAAACTACAATTTTGGTACGGATGTACCGAAATTCTCAATTGGCTCACCTCTTTGATTGACAGCTAAATCACACAAAGCAGAGTACCAAAGCTTTTATTACACAGCATGAACGATACTGAGAGTGTTTTGATTATATACATTGAGTTTTTCTATATTCACTTTGAAGCAATAAACTGAGATTGTATCTGAATGAGGATGGATTTCAGACAATTGTGGGTGGGACTGAAGTTAGAAGGTTAGAATAATTGGTACTGATTGGGGTGAGAGAACTGGGCCTTTAAGTGAGTAAAACCAAAGAGTAACATGTCATGATCGATATGTAATGTGTCGAGTGTTTAAATTATTGTTGTTTCCAGGGTTTTATGTACACTCCTAGCCACTGCGTCCAGACTGCCCACTTTACTGTCCAAAAACAGCGTGGCTTAACAGATAATTTCAAAACACGACAATAAACCAGACTGCTTATGTATTCGTGAACTAAAAGTAATGACTTAATTTGGCGCTATCGTGTTAGAATATCAGAGAAGGCTGAGAGGATACATCAGAAGGAAGACAAAAAACTTTTTCAGACGCAAACCTTTGCCTGAAGCCGTTTGTGCGCGCTATCTCAGAATCATCAAAAACACTATCTTACCCCCAAAAGAGTAAAATAGGTTACGGAAGAAATATTGCAAATAAACTTACACACTCATTAAGTGCTAAATTGTGGAAAGCAAATATATTGGCCCCATCTTTGAAAGGATCTCTGTATTTGTTCCATTTGATGATCATGACCTAAATGGTAAAGTCCAATCGATATAATCTATGGCCTGGATACTGGTGAAATGCTCCGTAGAAGGTAAGATGACTCGTGCCTCGAAAAAAAATCGAACTGTTACAAGATTCGTAAGTGAGACGTCTGAAGGAGTTTCGTGAGAGGAACGTGTCAAGGTCCCATACAAGAGAGATATCTTTAGTAATTTAATTCAGAACAAAATTGTTCTCAGCAATTACAACTTCAGTGAGCTGAACGGGCATTTTCTCCACAAGTAATCTTGCTTCCCAACATACCAGAAATGTTCCACGTAGCACAAACATCTAACTTATGTGAAGGTGATAATGTCGTTATCAACCCTTCGTGGTTGTGACATAGATTACTGTACAGTTAAAATAAAGCTGTCATTCTAGTGGGAAGAATGAAGGCACACGACCCAGGGAGACTGGGAGCTGTAGTTCCACAAGTCTACCCCTGTCATTTCAGAAAGCTCAGAAAAGACCTTTGTTTGAAGTATTTTTGTACAAATCCATCAAGACAGTTTTTACGGGAAAATGGTTCATTATCCTGAAAAAGTATCCCGCGTGCCCTTGACTTAATATTTATTATACCCCCCCCCCCCAGACTGTTTGAATCGCTTATCGCTCAATTAACTTTTCAACGTTTACAGGGATTCGGCTTAGTCATCTACCCATTTGCCTTAAGTTCCCCGAAAATGCCTAGGGCATCCGTTTTGTCTTTTTCAATTAATGACAAGCGTCGTTATTCTCAACAAATCTGATCTGAAATAAATCTTTAAAAAGAACTTAAAAAGCTGCTGTGATACACGGTATCTATCCTCTCTACACTCTTAAAACGTTGGGTAAAATATCCGTTGGTTAAAGAAGTTTATGAAATGTGTTGGTAAAACTTTGCCCAACTTTGGGGCTAATTGGTGCACTGTTTAAACGCTGGGCAAAGTTTTTGTTGAGTAAAAGTAATTGCCTAAGTGTTGGTCAATCTTTGCTCACATAATGGTTAAATTTCCCCTTCCATGCACGCGTTTACTGTAATACCCAACTGACTGGTCAAAATGACGGTAGGATTTTATCCTACAGTTGAGCATATTTTCCCTTTACCCACTTGTTGGGTAATTTTTTGCCAATTTGTTGGGTATGTTATTGGTTGCAGTGTTTTCACCAAACAACAGTACACTTGACCCGATTTGTTTCACAATTCTTCTCATAATCAGATATGGTACCATAATCTGAAAATTCTCTTTGGCATCATTTATAATGGCCAAATAGCTAAACTCGTACATTATTTTAGACCATGAAATCGATCTCTATTTCCATAAAATTCTTTAAATAGTACTACGAACTAGAACACATTTGTATGAGATTTCATGATTCGTATTTGGCGCAAAACTGCTATCCAATGAGAGGTTAGGATCTGGGATATTCTCTTTCACGTCCGAATGAGCGTTTATATATTATTATTTGAAACATTTCGGCATAACAAGAAACCTGTCTCATAACCATGATAACAGAGACCACTCAGTGTTTGCCCTTTGGAGGGCATACTTGTCCATTTGGGACGTTAAGCTCCTTAAGGGAGCAGAACTCCTCCGGGAGTAATCGTGTGGTTTTCGCCCCTTGGCTCTTCGCCAGAGAGTCGTGGGAACTTTTAGAAAAAAAAATGAGAGCTACGGACCAGCTAATTCTCATGCTGCCCTTGTGTTCATATTTATGCATTGATGAAACTACAAGACTTCATCACATCATTTACACACATCATTTTACAGTGCTTTTAAAAATACAGTGCCTTTTAAAAATGATAGTTTTGGACGTACTTGTACGGAACTCAGTGACAAACCAAATAGGTTATTAAGACAGGGTTTTTTAACTGGGACCTATGGGTTGCCATAACCAGGGAGCTGCAGTGGCAGCTCCCTGCCATAATCTACAACCTAACATGTTAAGAAAGCACCAACGATTAAGGAAAAGATGATTAACATATAACCAACATTTGGTTAATGCATTTGCCCAACAGCTTAATAAAAGAAATGCCCAACAAGTGGGTATTTTTTTAAATGCTAATTTACCAAACAGTTGGGTAATCTCCTGCCCAACAGTTGGGTTCAAACTTTACCAAATTTGGTTGGTTAAAGTTTTGCCCAACTGTTTAGGTTGTTGAATAGATGCCCAGTGTTGGTCAAAAAGTTGGGCAAAATTTGCCCACTTTTTTAAAGAGTGTATATACCACCCCTCCCAAATCTACCCGTTGTTGGCAGGTTGACGTTAATCGTTTTTCTATCATTTCAAAATTGGCATTTTTTTTATCTGCTTGTCGGGCGTACAGTACCATGCTAATCGTTGTAAACGTATAGAAAACTCACGAACTTCCTATATACGTGGACAGAGCATGTGACGCCGTACCTCCTATCCATCGATTGTGGCCACCGACTGGAATGGAAAGGGTGCACCAAGAAGGCCGCCCTGAAGCTATATTTTGTATGATTTGGTGACAAATCCGTAATAATTTAAACAAAGGAAAAACTTGCATGGGTAACAATATCATATTCCTGATATACATGTAGTGATTTTGACCGTACTTTGCATTATTTCGAAAATATTTCAACCTTCATGCAAAATCTGTTGCTTTTAACTACTTGAGCGAGTCCAAGCTTTCACACACAAAACATAGCGGGCAACCATCTTGCACTTCGCCTAGACGACATTTACTGTAGCAACCAGCTACGCATAGTATGCTCTGTCCATGTACGTAGGAAGTCCGTGAGAAAACTGCACTAAGAAACGGAAAACTGATATTTTTCCCAAACCAACCTCTGTCAGTCTGTTCAAGAAGGGCATTACATGGAGAAAATGCTAAATTCTATTAAAATTTACTTACAAAAAATAAACAAAAAAAAAACAAAACAAAAAAAAACCCCATTATACTGCTGCTGCAAAAAGGTTGAGAAAATCTATTATCCATCATCATGTTATGTTTATAACTGATAACTAAACCTACATTGAGTGCATGTTCCGAATCAACTTCTGAATTAAGCAAAATTCACTATATTAACATAAAATTTAACAAATTAAACCTTAAAACTGTTCCAATTTGAGTGTTTTAGAACTACATTTTGAGGTATAATTTTTCACAAGATTTATGTAATTTTGCCCTTGTGTAAACGCGTTTCGTATCGGGTTTTCTCAATACGTGGGTTTCTAAGTGCAACAACCTTTCGTACTTAGACCACGACTAATACCGGAAAACATACATTGAAAGATGGAAGTTGACGTTAGCTGCAACCGACCTGAAGTGTTTGTATTATAGACAGCCGCCATTTTGGAAACATCTTTTTGCATCATTTGAGAAAGAGGTGCCACCGAATTGGAACGTCTCTTTTGAACAAGACCATCTTGGCGTTCCTTGGAGAGACCGCGGTATTCGTAATCCCTCTGAGATTTCGATACCAATCTTGTTTTCAGCAAATGAACCTGTTTTGGAAGTGATTGAAAAGTTGTTATGAGGCAATTTGCAAATGAAATGAGAGCTATAGTGAGGCAAGCAAACTGCAATTGTTAACTAGATCAATGATGTCGAAGATTGAAGTCATTGAACCTTAGGAAGTAGGTAACCGAATTTCTGTCAGAATGGACCAGTTAATTTTAAATAAAAAACAAAAAGATACAAGTAATACCACAGGTCAGTCACTATTCCATTGGGAGGGGTTCTTATTATACTTACTGGGATTGAAACTTCTAGCTTGCATGATTTCGAGTCTCAGACAGCGCCTTTCTGTAGATCTTCTCGGCAGATTGCGGGACAGCCATTCGAATTGATTGATCAACGGGTAATTGTCTAAGGAGTTTTGCTGCTAGGCGTGGTTCGATGAACAAAACAGAAAGAAAAAAGTAAAAATAAAGGGGTTATTTTGACCCAATCCTAGAGAAACGAGGTGCGTCTGAAATCTTTTGGATAAGTGTGAAAGCTTAATTCCTTAAGTTATATTGAATGAAAAACGGTATCGTTAATTAGATCTACAATTAGTGAGTCTTGATTAATGATGCTTTCAAAGAAAAAACTCACGGGAATATCTTGAAAATGGCGTACTATGGTACTTTGAACTAATTACAACGTTATTGCCAAGCGTCTCTTTCATGATGAGCAAGAGTTCTCAATGACCCTTGCACAATTTATGCTGAGTCTTGACACAATACTATACCTTTACAACAATACCTTTCGAGTTGTGCCAAGGAGGTACGATGTATTGTGTAATCAATTCACAATACTGTTTTTTTCTAATTACGGCTGAGTCTCAATCTCAAAGCAGTATTAAAATTAAAACATTCATTATAGCAATCGTCTGGTACATGCAAAAGTGGAACAGAGAACTGTTCAGCAATATATTGAAACTAGTTTGAGGGGGCTTTCGTTCCGCGCAGTCAGGAGAGGTAAAATAAATAAATAAATAAATAAATAAATAAATTTGTTTCAAAATTTTGTTTCCTGAGGGAATGGAACTCCTTCGAGGAGCTCAACGTTTCGCTTTTGTTCTATGGCATGTTAAAAAGTTAAACGTTCTCTCTGATCATGGAGCTACCAACCTTTAAAATAAAGACAATGCGCAGAACAATTTGTAGCGTATGTTCTACAGTAAATTTTATTTTCTGCATATTCAAATAGTTCTTAGACCCGGTGAAGTTAAAAGTTATCGATTTATGATAATCTTGTGATACAACTTTGTAATCAGTCTTTCCACTGGATTTTAACTTAAGGCTGAGAGTTCATTTTCAAATGCAAGAGGTGTTGAATCCACAGAAAACGGAATAAAGGCTATGCATAACGACTACTGTTGTCATGGAAATATGATACGACATTATACGGCAAAGTCAGCAGCATATTAAAAAGACCGCGAAATGTTTTAATATTCTCTAGCATGCAACTAGGACACGGATATAAACTCGAAATGTCCATTACGCATTGTTAAATAATATTCAAATTGGTCTCGACTAATGTGAAAGAAAAAGACAGAGAGATATTACGCCGTAGTAACAATAATCAATGTTCTGCTCACCCTCTCAAGAGCTGGTTTTGATGAAACACGAAACATCGCCGTGTAACGTCATATTAACATTTCTTTCATTTTATAATGTTTCTCACGGTTGTCTTCGGTTAGAATATTCTGTTTGTCATTCCTTCCTATACCATCTTTTTCCCGCATGGTCTGTTAAACTTTTGCGAGCTGCCTTCTCGAGCCTCCATGTCACTCATAAGAGTTGCCTCCCATTTCATTCAGTTATGAGCAATGATAATTTTTCAACCCGTTGAATCCGTCAATCCGTTTTACACATGGCTACACCATTCATCTTTATATTCACTCGACACACAAATGTAAAGGGCACACAACCGACTGCTAGATTAAGTGTATTTGCAGCCAAATTAATAATCAGCCTCGTGTAACAATACTTCCGCTTGTCATGTCCAACGAATTTGTTGGAAGTTATCTCTGCGGGTTAAGTCACTAAAACCACCGTTTTAAGGAGAATATGTAGGAAGAACAAGGCAGAGTGGCGCCCCCGGCTACAAGAGTGGGTTGGAAGACGCCGAATTACTGCCTCAGACAATTAAAGCAGGTCTTTTATGCAATATATGAGGACAAATTTGAATAAATTGTGATCACTCTCGAATTTCTCTTCACCCCGGGCACGAACTGATTTTAAGCCATCTTTACAAGTTGTCAGTTTTCTCGTTAAAAAGAGGCGACGTTAGGGAAAAGAAGGGCCAAAACCGACTGATTGTTAAATGGTCAGCGTACCAGGCGGTGGGTAAAAAGGGAAGGCAAGCATATTCTTTTTTGCTTGTAAGTATCGGCCTCGGGAATCATAATCCTTTTATTTATCGCTTTTTATATTTCCTTCATCATCTTCCTAATTTAGCGTGTTGTTCATCTAAGAACGGTTGGGTATCAGTTCCTTAAGCAAAATCAATCTAACTTTATTAAGTTTGGGAGGTCAATTTCATAATATGTAAAACCCTTTTTGTTGGCGAAGTAACTGAATTGGAAGACAATTACTACAGTCTCATGAGGGATGGGTTAAGTCAGGCTTTTTTAACCAAATCACTGAGAAACTTTCATTTTACAGTTAATTTTCCCTTTTTCTTGAGTCAGTATCTCACCAACGTAAACGGATCTCGGTATTTGCTGTTCCATTTTACAGCCAATTCATTTAAACTTCGCCCAGATTGACTTCGATAAAGTTTGAATTGCCGACATATTTATTACATGCTTTCGGCCATGTGAAGCCAAGTTCCCGATGATTTAAATGTCATTTAATTTGATTGACTATAAATAAAATTCAGTTTGTCGATGAAAATGGTACTAATTGGTAATAAAGACATCCGAGACAAATGAGTAATAACGACAGTGACAAGAAGGGATTGGAGGACCTGACCTGAGCCCTATATTATTTTGCCGCGGAAGAAAGCATGACTTGTATGGGAGAAAAATTTTCAATATCTGTCTGGATAAAACATAGGTAGTTATCAAATAAATGTATAAAAAGTTGAAGATTCAAGATTCATACGTTTGTTTCATCTCTACCAGCCTCCCGACGGACTATAACGTTCAACTGTGCCCCAGCAATAACAATATGTATGTAAATAACTAAATTCGTACCCTTTAGGTCCATTAAAATACATTAATTGGAGTGTAAGATGTTTGTATGTTTAGGCTACAACCTTCACTGTGTAGCTTTATAGCACGTTTCCGTTTTAATTCAGAGGCGGTTGCACCTCTTTTTCCAGGCTTTTTGCCCCGTTCTCCCGGTTTGTTTATCTCGAGTCCCTTAAATTAAATTGTTTCGAAAAACAACCTACGTCAACAAAAATTGAAAATTGGTATAAAATCATAAAAATCCTGTCACATTTGACAGGGGTTTGGGTGCATATCCCAATTAGCAGGTGTATTACTGCGTCCATTTGTTCGCCCTCAGATAGAGTCCCTAAAAGGAGCACTTTTTTGATATGTTATGGAATGAGCTGGGGTTTTCTGTAAGTTTCTTCTGAAAGTATATCAAATGAAGTACCATTGGTGAAAAAAATGGGCTTAATTGAAGCAATTTTGTGGAAATTATGGGCCTTAGAAGCTGGTGGAGGCATACCGAGATTTTAGTGAAAAACAAGGCTTGGAAAAGGTGGTTTGAACTTTGAGGTGAAATAGCAAAAAATCTTCACGGTCATGATATGGTAAACTGAAAGTGCCATGAATGGCCAACTTTTCAGCTTTCATATGAGGGGTAGCTTGACCCTGGCGAAAACTTCGACAAGCTTTTAGAGGCCCGTTTACTTTTTGAATTTAGTGTGTAAGTCAATGGAGGAATTAATGGGGATATGCTCCCGTTTGCTTTCACATGGAAGCCTCCATTTTCCTGTTTACAATAAAGCAGCATCCAACAAAATATACTGCCTTCTGGTTGATATAGAGGGCAACATTCCACATTTTTCCTAGGGCACATTTAAACGCACCACCCTACAGCCCTATATATCCAAACTTGGTTTATTTTTGGAAAGCTACTAGGTCAGATGGGATACCTGTTAACTCATCTTAACTGTGATTTTGAATATCATGCATACATGTTATGAAATGCATCAATAATAGTGAGTGACATATTGAAAAAAATATAAAAAATAGAAAGTATAGTCTCTAGGAATGAGGTTTTTGTTTCATGTTATTCGTGAAACTGTCTCGTTTTTAAAACTTACATTTAAGTGATCTTCTTTCGTATTTGAATTTTAAGAGTTGTGCCAATTTCAGATGACATATTCCCCCTCTCCAGAATTTCACAATGTCTTAATTAAACCTAGTCAACGCTTAAAGTCTCTGATTCCAATATCGAGAAAGGAGTATATTCAAAGTTTGATTTGCATCCACATTGTAACTATTAGTACGTCTCCTATCACGTCGTAACTCCTATTTAGCGATTATTCACAACCGAAAGATCGAGAGAACAAAAAAAAAAAAAAAAAATAGAGATCGACATTTTTTGTAAATCAGGTCTGAATGCTACTCGAAGGCTTTTAAATGCAATTTTAAAGCTTTTCAAAGCAATTAGGCAAGTTTTGTTTGTGATCGTAATTTTCTAACCATTGGCAACACTTTCATTTTCTTTCTTTTTGATACATTTTATGAAAAGAAGAGGAGAAAACGTTCGAGAGGAACGGCATTGAATTTGGCGTATTTTTCTTCTGCTTGAAGTATTACGTATCTATAATCTAAGAACAAGTTACAACAATGCACTTTAATATCATCTTTTGAACTATACCCCACTTTATCTACGATGGCCAATACGTTGAACCACAGTGGCACGTAAGATTTTTACGAGTTTATCCCCATCTTAAAATGTGTCTAATGCGCGGAAAATATTATGCGTCCTCATCTCGAATGCGATAAGATCACGAAGAGATCTCTAAACTTTGTTTTCTTTTCGGTGCGATTTTGCTATTTTGAGCTAATTCGTGTGTAATCATCACATTAAAATGAAAACGAATCACAGAATGGCATTGCGATACAAGTGATGTCCTGCGTTTAAGCAATTGCATTCTTCAGCCATGGGTGATCATAACCACACTTTTGCAAAGGATAACATTCCAATTTGGTTTTGTTAGAATTTTGGTTTAAGCAGTTCGATTAGCTTCTCCTAGAGTGAGGAAAGGTAGAAGATTTTTTATCAAATTTAAAACAGCCTGACAGGCCTACTTCCTTCAAAAACGCTAGTGACACGCCCTCATTATAAATAGTTTTAAATTTGTAAATTTGGACACCAGATATGTCCATGTAAAAGTAGTTTCCTGTTTTTTTTTTATCAATCCTGGTTTTTATTTGGAGATTGTGTCTTAAATATCGCAGTATCTTCCTAGAAATTTGCCAAAACTCAGGAGAATAGTATTTTAACCTCCCAGATTTCCGCTTAATTTTAAGTACTAAAAAAACAACGTGAAGATTTGGGACATTGATTTTGAAATATCCGTAACCATACCAAAAGAACATCTTACTTCGCTTGATACTACAGTTATAACTTTTTATCATGTCATAAGTGTCTGTGTTAGTTAAGAAAATTCAAGCTGGTCCTTTTTCCTCCTTCATGTTTCCCTATTTCCAGTCCTTCCCTCTCCCAACCCTCCTCTCATTAATCCTTTTTTCTCCTCGGAGCATTTACCTTTCCTCACACTTGGCTCTCCAGGATTCTCTTCTCCCAAAATCCTTACTTCACCCCCATTCCTCCCGTTCCCCATTTTTCCCTGGCCAAACGTCTCCTCCCTTTCCTCTCCGTCTTTCTCCCACATTTTCCCTTCTCCCCAATCCTCCCCTACGTCACTCGTTTTCCTCTTTCCCAATATTACCTCTTCTTCATTCAGTCCCTTTCTCCCACATTGACATGTCGTGAAAGGTAAAGATAAAGGTAAAACGTACTTTGTGTTTAATAATATCATAGAGTTTATTTTATGGGATGATACATTCCTTTCTGGCCCGGATCCTTGCAGATGGTGTTTTAACGCCATTAATTCACTGGCAGCCCCTAGCCTACCCAGACTTGAAGAAGTGTCAACGACACTTTAACCAGTAGTCCTTAACAAACTATTATTTTTAAACCCCAAATTTTTGGGAATATCTATAGAGTCACAAGTTATTTACATATTGTGGTTTCAGAAGACATAGAACTTTAACAAAACAACTCAATTAGTCCACAGGTTCAGACCTACATGTTATTTATTCGCTCCGACATTCGAGGTCTACATGCCTTCCACAAATTGGAAATGGCAACCTCTCATTTAACAACAAACCAAGATTTTTCCAAGTAATTTGTTGTCTAATTTGAGAAATTATCGAAAAATACAGACATCCAGTGGTGTCACAATATGGTTGTTTTTCGCTACTCGATACCTGAGAGGGTTCTAGTTTACGGTCAGTTCAATGGTCATGACAGACCTTTGCGAAGATAAGATTGAAGCACGCCATTTATATTGGCTGTCATTGCAAAACTACGAACGACAGTACATTTAGTTATTAAAGGCCCACTTCCTATCACCCCAAACAGCACCAATTCTACTAACCTTCTTACTTAAGTCCCTTCCATAATTGTCTGAAATTCACCCTCGCCCAGACACAATCTCAATTTACATTTCTTCAGGGTGAGTATCGAAAAATTCAATGTGTATAATCAAAACACTCTCAGCACAGTTCATGCTGCGAAATGTAAGCTTTGGTACTCTGCATTGTTCAAATTAGCAGTCAATCAAAAAGCTGAGCCAATTGAGTTTCTGTTACCCCCTAGAAGAAGTGTAGTTTGGTGTGAGAGGAATGGCCTTTTAAGCAAAAGTCTCGATTTCTGCCATTTCTGTCATTTCTTTTTGTAGAGTTTTGACAGTAAAAATTAATAGTGAAAATAAAATATGATGCAAAAACGAAATGATTTCATTTCACCTTCCCTCCGTTTTTCGTTAGTGTGAGCTGTAAGGTTTACAAGTAGTACATAAAGTCGTTTCGTTAAAGGTCCAGGTTTCAACATTTGCTTCTTCAACTAGTTTGAATAAATGCAAACTCCTCTTTCTTTCAGTAGAACCCTGGAAGACTAATAGATTTTGTCAGGATTATCAAAATTGACTGGTTTGATTTAGAAAACGTTACAGATCAAGAATTTCCCCTTTCTTGTAAGATGTTTTCTATACCGAAACACGTGTTCCAACATAGCCTTTAATTGTGATCTTTCATTTTTAATATGCATGCAGTTGAAATTCAAAAATGCACTTTTTACAGAAACATTATTTATTGAGATCTGAGGTTATTATTCCCTTAATATCCTATCGTGGTGTCCATGTAAGCATATTTTACAAAACTGAAATTGGAAACGACATTGCAGTATATCAAAATCAAACGAAAAACTTCGTATCGCCGGAAATCCCTTCCTTTTTCTCCCACTTCAAATGATGTGTGACGTAAAATTTCGTTGGCCAAAAAGATCATTTTTCAACCGTATCCGCTTCCTTTTATTTATTTTTTATATTTATTTCTTTATTCATTTATTTATATATTTATTTATGTATTTATTTTTGAAACCCGCTCCCCTAAATGCATCAGATTCAATCCGCTTCCTTTAAATTCGTCGAATGACCACCAATTGCTACCTTTCATTGCTAAAATCCGTAACGTTTTAGGCCTTTTGCTTTTCAATTCCATTAACGTAAAATTTTGAGGTAATAGATGTCAGAGGGCAGAATCCCTTAAAATGGTATACTTCCAATTTTAAAATAAAATCACGTGACTTAGTTTTTGTCTGAGTTTAGTATGATATGCTGCTATTCAACGTTCCCTAACAAAATTAGTCTCTCAATTTCTTGTACATCTTTTATTTTTGTTGTAAATTAAACAGTAAAACATTTTGATATCGAAGGATCAATGACACCCTTAAAATGATATGTGAGCCATCGATTTATGAATGTCACAGACCCGCCACCTTCCCAATTATTTCTGCTATGACGAGCACTGAATTTATTGCTCGTTATCACACCAAAAACGTTGGACTTATTAAGCTGACGTGTGACATATTGGCACAGAGTCTTGTCACCACGACGGTATATTATTTCTCACAATAATGACAGATTGGCCATATGAAATACATACTCTCCCGTCTACTTAACAATTTAAATTGTGTAACCGAAGACGGGTATTGGAGTGAGGTCGTTAAAGCCAACACAGTGTATCGGTAAACACATCTTTTAAACACCTGAGCTCTTCGAAACGAGAGCTGGTCTCAGAGGAGATGAGAAAACAGACTTTTCCGAAACAAATTGCCATCGATGGACACGCTTAATCCGTTTCTCGATGGCTCGGAAATACTAAGAATCAAACTAAAACAAATGGTTCCAAGATTATTTGCTTCTCAAAAAGAAACTTTTTTACCAATTGAAATGCGCCAGTGGAAATTTAATAAGGGTGATTGTTGAAGCGTTATGGAGAACTGATATGGAGAAGTTATCTGGTCCCCGAGGAAGAGTTGATAGCATGCATGTGACAGATAAACATCCTGCTTATATTTTGAAATATGATTTTATTGCATTTTAGAGATCTGGTATCTGCTATACACCTTTCACACACACAAAAAAAAATATTTAAAGAATTTAAAACTCCTTCTTTGCCAAATTCATATGTTAGGGGAAGTGTATTGTATTTTTTTGTGAAAAGTGTTTAACTGTTTAAGTAGAACGGATTTGGAAAAATGATAGAGGATGTAAAGTAAAGGTGAAATAGTCGTAGCAGTAGTTATTGGAGATAATTGAGATAACGGGACAATTACAAAATGAGATGTCACCAAGTAAAAGTAATGGAACTTAACATAGTCGTTAATATTTTGGTAAGTTACAAACCTAGTAACACTCCCAAACGCCTGCAGTTCAGGTGACATAAAACTCAAAAAGTTGGGTATAAGATGTGCAAAACATTCAGAACCAAAATATAGCCATAAATGCCCACAATTTCTATCAAAATCCATTGATGGATCATTTTCACTAAGCAAATGGTATATTATGTGGTGAAATATTACGACATAATATAAGGTTAAGAAAAAAAATGTCAACCCTGTCCAACACTTCACATCATTAAGTTTACGTAGGCAACAAGTTGCTTCAAAAACATTTTAGTTTTGAAGAGGTAAATCTCGAAAACGTTAAAAGATAAAACAATAATTCTAACCGATTAAAACTATTAAAAGTCAAGAGCAGTCTCAAAACTTATTTTGAAGCAACAGCTAAATATCGCAATTTTCCTCGATATTTCTCTTCAAAGTATCTTTCATCATATTTTATAACTTCAATATTGCATATTCAAGGTAAAAAAGCAGTAACTTCTACTAAATTTCAATTGAATCAATATGTTGGAAACCGGGCCGTAAAACTCTATCTAACTTACCATTGGAAGAGAAAATTTGTTGTCACATGACCCTCAGCAGCCAATCATGAAACATGGCAGTCTACAGTACACTACTTCAAGTTGGAATTACTGACCTTAAACTGTCATGTTGTGTCAGGCCATTTTGCTGGCATGTCATCACAGCCTTTAAATTCAAAAACCGATCAAACAGGGAGGAGTACTTAGTAATAATATATGAAAAGCTAACTTAGGTTACATATTTATGCTTGTTTTAACTAACTATAAAAATATCATAGATGTAACGTGACCTTCTGAAATTTAGATGTTAAATTTGTGTATACACAACTTACAACACTGCAGTTAGATGCAAATCTGAGCTTTAACAATAAGCTTTGTTACTTAAGGCAAAACCTATATACACTAATACCATTAAAGCACTTCCGTCTATTTTCAAAATTTTAGTAGTACGTTGCTATGCAAATGTGGAACATGTAAGTCTCTGATGCACATGCGGAGCCAATGTTGGAGAAGTTTCTTTTGTCTGCCAGGGACAATCACCCCAATTAGTCGAAATTGTCACAAACCACCGGTCACATGCAGCGTAACACTCTTGGCACTTTTTTCAGATGGCTGAGCTTTAATACACAAAAACAGCGTGAGCAATATTTTTACATTAGTCATCTCCACATGGCCAGTCAGTGCGACTAACGCCGTTTTTAGTAGGTCTGTTTCAAAGGCTGGACATTTAATGTCACGAATAATATTCTTTTCAAGTTGGTTCTTAGTAAGAAAGGTGAGATTTAACGACACACCAACATGAATGTGTGATATTGTGTCAGTCAAATCGATAAAAAGTTCAGTTTATATTTATCTTCAGGAATGGTTTAAGTTCAAATTTGGTTTCCCTTTAGGCACCTCTTATGACAGGCGAAAATACCGTGGGCATATTCTACAACCCCCAGCCCAAAGGGGGAGATATTTTTAAGATAAAATTCAAAATAAAATTCACAGATATGAAATAACTAACTATCTGATAATCGGTTGTTGTAATTGTAGACAAAATGTAAGCGTGTTCAAAGAAACCGTAGACAGGCATAGAGGTGAAACCTCACCTAACAAATGCGGTTAAAAATTATATAGGCCTAGACTTAAAATAATCATACATTCTATACCACGTCATAAGTAGATTTTGTTTTGAGTTGTTTGAGATCAGACTTCAGACATGTGCAGAAGGGAAATTTGCACATATTTTTCTTGCAAACAAAAAATTCAGTTATGTCGTAATCTTCTGAGGAAGTCTTTGCCAACAATTGATTCAATACATTTTGAATGAATGAGGGTGGGTTGATTTGAGAAAAAGTGTTAGATACGTGTCAGAAGATGGAGGCAGATGCGTAACTTACAGAGATGAAACGTTTATGAACAGCAGAAAGTTGAACTGTTTACGCCTTTAATCAAATATCGTATTTTAAATAGCACAAATATTAATTTTATTGACATTCCGGTCTGTTTAGCTTAAACAGTTAAATCTGTTCTTCATTAAATCTTTTCCTCATAAAATCTGTTCAATTTATTGCCATTCTCTCTTGTTCTATTCTTTAAGTTTCTAGGTAGTGTAATCAGGTTAATTTAGGTTATTTCTTTAGCCTTCTCTCTGTTCTTTACTGTTTTCATTCGCTAACAAGAGAAAGAGGACATCTTTACCGTTCAGCAAGTTAATCTCTGCCTTACATTTGTTGCCACGTCACCCCCATCCTCGCCAATTACTGAACTCTGTAAATGACACTGAATTTTACAACAAATGAAACAGTCATGGAATATTTTGTAAACAGATTCCTTAAAGTATTTGAGTGTTTAGAAGATATTTATTAAGAAGACGTAAACAAAATTAAACTCACACTTCATTTTTAAATATTATTATTTAGAATATTAATACCAACGCCATATCCGTATTACTCTGGATTACATATGGTACTCTGTTTAACTCATCTATTACGCTATTTTTCAAAGCAGGGCGAGGTTCGTCACCTCTGCCTGCTTTTGCATCAATGGCTAGAAATTAGATTTAGTCCATTGGAGACAATGGACATGTATCTCAGAAGCAAGACTGAGGACAATAATCGGGACTCCCCATCCTTTGAAATATATTGTTGGAAAGAGAAGTTTTTCCCAAGCATGTAATCATCTTCATCTATAATCTTGCAGACGTATCATACATGGCTGGATTAATCTTGTAGTTGATTTTTAGAAACCAGCATTGACCTGATCCAGGTAGACTCGTAACCAAGGGGGGCAATGGGGAGGCGAATCCCCCTTGATTTTTTTTTTGAGATTTCGAAGTTGGCCATTGAACTTAATACATTTCCACACATTTGGCCCTTCTAAAAATGTTTTTCCCCTGTGGACCCCCCCCCCCCCCTTGTTGCGTTGTCTGGATATGCACGTAGATGAGAAAGGGCTATTTATCTTTTTCAGATCTCCATCTAAAAAAAAACTTCATTATGTTTCCGAAGTGTTTTTTCTCTAAGCGAAACCAGTCTTTAAATATTTAATTCATCATGTATAAGGGGGTATACAATAGATATCAAGAAACGGACTTCGCTAAAATTTTCGAAAATGAACCCTCGTAGGTTGGTTTCCAGATTCCGAGATCCATCAAGTTATTGAAGTGAATTTTTCAGCTTTAACATTTTTTGATGGTGCTATAGAAGAAAGCAAATTGAAAAATAACCCCGCTTTGTTCATGGAGGGAATTCGGATTAAGCAATAGGTGTGGTACCGCTTATCCTCTTCTGAGGGTGCTAACTTGTTTAAAACCACATTTATGGGGAAAGGTTGAAATGGAATATTTTAGGGTTTGGTCAGGTGAGACTTTTTGTGAAAATTTTAAGTGCTATAGCTGCAAAGTTTGCCGAATTTTAAACACTGGAAGTAAATCATCGGGAGGAAAATTTGAGGTGTTTTGATGATGGAAGTACTAGTACTTTCATGTTTTGAATGAGCGGGTTGTAACTGTTTTCATGGAGAACACTTTAAATTCAGAACAATTCTGTACTGCCATGAGTCAGGGAGCTGTAGTGGCAGCTCCCTGTATGAGTAAGGGAAGGCACAAGGTAAACCACAACCTTCAAGGTCCGTTGTAGAGAACTTGATCTCATCCACCCCGTCCCCCCCCCCGGTATACGGACCCCCTACCAGTAAGATCAAAATTATTGTTCCGGCTGAAAGGGCAAATATGACGGAATATAACGTAGCATTAAAATATCATATTTCACTCGTAAACCTAAGACTTGCATATTAACTACTAGCCCACTAAACGTAAGCTGGTACGTTGGGAGAAGGGTCAGCTTCCTAGCTGAACTTGCATTTAGTGAGTTTCATGTACTTTCCCCCCTCTCACACCCCCTCCGTTATGGAATCCTTAGGGAACACTTAGGAAAAAACGATACTCTTATTTGTGCAAATGCAGAAGTTTTACCAGTTATAAATTAAAATCATAACGGTCTGCGGAAAGTCTGAGACATTGGTATAATACGGATATTTACCGCAAATTACGGGAAACTAGCAAGTTATTTTGAGGCACAAGAGTGGCCCCCTTTATAGTGTATATTTAACTCTTTTCTTTGCTCATCATTGAAACTGTACTACTAGTCAATGATGATGTTCTAATAAACAGTTCCCGTTGTACCTTCAAATTGATATAAAAGAGGTTCAAAGTAATTGATATGGAAGTAGTGAAAAATACGATCTGTTCACATGATCCCTCCTCAAAGGCATATTCCAGTGGCTTTTACTTGGATCTCATGCGAAAGCAAAAACTGTTACCCACCAGAACCTCCAGACCCTGTTGCAGTACTCTTTTCCTAACTCAAGATATTTCACTTTGAAAACTGGCCATTTTTGTTACAAAATACCCTTTCTTTTCAACAAAGCCACAGAAATTTATATGTAATGTGGACACATTGAATTAGATTCCTTTTGTTTTTCTTTATCATTGTGTATATCATGTTTGTCCTTGAGATTTCATTCTGTTGGAATTTTTAAATATCGCCTTTCCCTGTACATCTAGCATTAATCTAAATGTCTAAACCATATGTAAGGTATAGCAAATAATGTCGCTTATAATATCCCAGCATGCAGGGGTATCAAAATTGAAAGAACATTGAATGCAATGTCAAAGTAATGTGTTACGATAACATCACAGATTTCCTATAAAGGGCCAAATCTCAAGAAAAAATTACATTAATTTGAATAAACCGTAAGTATTTTCGGAAAACTGTATGCTACTTAGATGAGGGATTCCCATTTTGAAAGAGAAAGTTTTTCTACATATATTGATCAATGAAATTCAATTTTGCCTCTAGAAAATGCCTTTAGAATAATAGTCCAGAGTCAAATTTGTGTTTGATATACTTAAGAGGAAAATATTCTAAGCATTCTGTGGAAACTTTCATCGATTTCCCATCTTTGGTTTTTAAGACATTGGCAATTGAATTTGCAAAATGTTGTATAAAAAGTGAACTTGAAGCAAGCAGGTGTGATATCATGGATTCACAATGTTGGTCAATGTTTTGTTTCTTTCATCCAACTATTTTGATCTTGAATTGATTAGGGATGCTTTCTTGACCCTGAGGGATATAAACTTTTTTAAAATTCCATTGCTCAGGATTCACTTACGGTATCAATTTATCAGAGTTCAGTTGCATAAAATTGTTGGTAAATTATAAATAAATACAAAAAATTGTCGAACAATGTCAATCCAGGACGGCACGGCTTCTTCATGCAAGTTCAATCTATGTAGAAAATTTGCCACATTCAATTGCAACTATATCTCTAGAACCGAACGGCTTGAACAATAAATATTTCAACGGAATACGTGTTTCTTTAACATATGAAAAATTAATTTGACTCCCGACTGTTCGGTTGTAACATCTCTGAAATACATTTTCACGGATTTGTGGTGTAAAAATTGTTTGGTGGCAATGGAACTTACAGAATGAAAACCTTGTCCTTATGTTCTGTATTTTGATTTACCAGAATGCTTGAGAATGCTCCTTACCAGTAAACTTGGATGAGAATTCAATGTAATATTTTATTATAAAATATTATTGTGTAGACTGTGCACAGAAGGATTTGGTCATTGAGTGTAATACCTACCGTCTCCCTTTCCCCCAAAAAAGACATACACCCAAAAGATCCCATGGCACCTAAATGCTGTGTGTGTCAATACGTCAGGAAAAAGTTCCCTCAAACTTTGACAAATGTGAAAACAAGGGAAAACAGACTTTGACACGACATCAAGAAGTAAAATAAGAAAACATCCCCGCCTTTCCCTAGACTTCCATGTTAGAAGCCTTTTCTCTATTGTCCTGTGTTATATATGTTTCACCAGTCCTTTCGTTTCTAAAATCAGAAATACCACTAGCCAACATTGCACATACGTACGGGAATATAAGTGAGTCCCAAAACAACGTCGAAACTTTAAGTTGTTGCAATTCCTCTCTCGTCTGCTTTGAAGGGCGCCATCTATTATAATACATAAAAAGAATCAGTGCTCATTACTCGAAGATATAATTGAAGGCAATTAATATTAAAGACGATGTATTCAACACTCTCCCTCGACCTTGGCTATTTAAACAAATAAATCAAAACTCGACGATCGTATGTTACCATTTTAATTATTTAAAATGTTTCGAATGCTAATGTTACTCCAAGATTAACTGTAGTGTTTGCTTTGTTCCATTGTCATTGATTCTTCGTATATTCTTACCAATGGACAGTTACAGTAGTGGAAAACAGTAAGGGTTGTTAAAGGAGGAAAATTTTGTGTACAGGCACGAGCGTCCGCAGGTATGGGCAAGGGGGGGGGGGGCACTTGCCCGCCCGGGAAAATCACAAATTTGAAAAACGTATAAAAATCAAATCAAAAACCCGAACAAAACGTGTTGTCCAAGTTTCTATGCGAAAAATAGGCTTTAGAAATGCCATTTCCAGCGATCTGGGAGGCATTTTGGGCTGAAATTTTCGCATGCTTTGTGTCAGTTCATGGTGACTTGGAGGTTTTTCCCCTCCCTAGAAATTTTGCCCCCTGACTTTTTTCTGCGGACGCCCATGTGTACAGGGGAATAGATTAGGACCAAATTTATGTTTTAAAATGTAAAAGAGGAACACTTGAGAAGCTCTCTTTTCAATGTTCATTCATTTCCGATGTTTTGTCTTGAGATAAATTAGCAGTTAGAAGTTGACAATTTTCTACAATTAAGACCCTCAAGAAAGCAATCGGATGTCATAAATTCACAGTCATGACCAATGTTGTGAATATTAAAAATTCCTAAATGGTCCCAACAAATTGAAGACAGAGAGAGTAATTTATCAGCAACTATTGTCGTTGTCCAGATAATTCTTTTGCAGCTAAACAGGGTATTGAAATAAGACGAAATAACTTCCACAAACGAAAATATTTGAGGGACCAAATGGGTAAAGTCATGCGTTAAGTCAACTTAAAACTTGGAGTTATCTCCCTCTGTTCACCGTCAATCGGCGTACGGGCCTGTCGCCCTCTACATGTGGTCAATAAAGAAAATAACCCAGGAAACAAACTTTGCGGCAATTCTAAAATAAATTAACCAAGAGAAATATAGTCTTCCACGTAGTAACCAATGTCGGTAAGAAATGGGTGTATATTAAAGGTCGTGTGACATAAAAATGACAGAATTTGATATTCGAAGTAAAAAATCTTTAAAAACCAAGAAAGTAGCCCCAATTTCCACCAATGGCGTCAAAAATTTACTATTACACGGGACACGGGATATGTGGAGATTTCTTTTCTTTCAGAATCATCTCGGGATAATGATATCGAGATAACTATCTCGGGATCTTTTTATTATCCGGAGATAATCCTGAAAAAATATTTTCATATGACACTTCCCGGGCTCTGTACGAATGTGTTTTAGGAGTCATCTACATAAAAAATCAATACGTTGGGATGAAAAGCGACAGGGAAATAAACATATGGGAAACAATACTTCTGAAATTGACAGACAGAACTGAGCAAGTGTGAATTCGAGAATTAAGGTTAAACTCAAATATTGTTCAAGTCCTCCCCTTTAGTCTTCTCTTCCGACAGGCGGGCGGGGAATGACGCAGGCATATTTCACAACCGTGACTCAGCCTACTGGGACTCAATGTATGTAGCAAATGTCTGTCATTGCATTCCTATCTATAAGCTTCTACAGCTATTTTTGCACTAATTTATGATAACCATAACTGAATTGTGAAACGTTTCCCGAATGGATAATTAAATAACGGCTTACTCCACTGCTTGGTCCGAAGTGGTTATAGCATCCGACTTGTATCCGGAAAGTATGCGGCCATAAATCTGCAGTTCGACTACTAGGCCGGGTCATACCGAAGACTTTAAAAATGGAACCAACAGCATAAGCAATGGAGTCGGGAAAACAAGCCAGTGGGTCACAACTGGAAAAGGGTCGTTGCCGGTCCGACTAAATTCAATCGGTTAGAAATTGAGCCGTTAATCCTTATCCCACTGACTTCCAAAAGGACTGATACATATGCCTTTTTATGTAATTAGGCCTTTTTTAAGCTTTCGTATGTTCGCAATCTTCCTAAGAATTTGTAAGATACCTAGTACGTCATTCAGTGCTCGATAAAGGTTAGACACATTTCAAACTGCAAAGGATGTGAAAGTATTTCTCTCTTCAAAAGATACCGTTACTCAAAGTTCCAAATATACAGTAAACTGGTAAACATGAGTTATGAATAAAATAAGTTGTGAAACAAATAGCCCCCCCCCCCCGAAAAAAAAAAACTTTCGGCTTTTTTAACTTACAAATCATTGGCTACTGTTATCGCAGGAGTAGGAGGCACAATTGTCCACGTTAAAAATATCTCACCTACCGTAATTTATCAAAAAAAAAAAAATCAATGAAACAATGTATTGGCTCCAGACAGTGAACAATAGGTCTATGTAGTCATTCAGTAAATTAGGAGTACCTGGCTACCACTGTTAACTGGTTACCAACGTTAAGAAAGTCAACGAACCATGGGTGTCCGCAGAAATTTTTACAAGGGGGGCAAGGTCATTCATGGATGATTGAATTGTGTACACTATTTAAGCGGAGCGCCACCATAGGTTGGCGCGGAGCGTACAAGAAAACTTTGGGCCTTACAAACCCTCCAGATGGCCGGAAACGACACTTGACGAGTGTTATAAGCTGCATGTACCCATCCCTGAAACAGGAATTTCATGTCTGTAATTTTTAGATTATTGAAATTTTTAATGTAAAAAATTGTTGAAGGGAAATCTGCCTCTCGGTCACGGCCTTGCACGCCTATGCACGATAAAACTTATAACCTTCAAACAGCCTATACATGCCTATATCCGATACCCAATTATGAATCATCCACCCTCCCCATGTTAACCTTGTATATCCCAGTTACATCCGGGCTTCGCCACTTGAGATCAGCACGGGACCAAACCAAGACCAACGCATTCATCAATAGTCGGATGCTATATGCACACTGCATACCTGAAAACTAGTACAATTTCGGCATAGTTTTTACAACTACAAATTTCCAATAGATATCACGAATGATGATCCCCAAATTACGATTTCACTATTCAGCATACCATCTTCTCTTTTGCTATTCCTGGTCAAATGTCCGCATATTTCACGAGTAGAAACTGACGCTGTGAGTGAAGATATTTTGATAATTTATTTTTAATTTTTTAATTTCAATTTTTAATTGATTTTTTCACAAGTTTGATTTTCCAGGGGAGCAAGTGCCCCCCTTGTCCCCTTTCCGGACGCCCATGCAACGAACCATTGTATTTCGCCACTATTAAAATGCACGATCGTTAACTCGTTTTGCAAAGGTTGCGTCTGCATGACTCAGTAGGTATTCCCTTTCGGGAAACCAAAAATCATTCTACTCTCTGCTATTTAAAAGCAATAAACGCTCACCCAAACTACATTTTTGTAGTAGTCTACAGAAAATTTCAATTAGTGCAGCTCTCTTATTGACAGCAAATAAAAAAATACATAGTACTGTTGCTCATATTGCACAGCATGAACTGTGCCGAAAGTGTTCTGATTACACGTTGGGTATTGTATATCGTCACGCTTAAGATAAAACTAAGATTGTGTCTAGACTGCTAGATGAGGATGAGTGTTAGAAAGTTGGGGGGGTTCAAGGACTGTAAGTAAGAAGGTTATAGAATTACAAGTTACAACTACTGTATTTGGATTGAGAAGATCAGCTCTTTAACACTCTGCACATTCTACTCTTTATGTTTTTCACATCTTCCTTCAATGATATATATGAAGACCATTTAAGGCTAGCAACGCAGATTTACACCAGATTCGCAGGATCGTCCAATGCTTGAACTGTTTCAAACGGAAAAATGTTTTTCATGTAAGTGGTGATATTTTAAATTAGTGACGAAAAGACAATTAAAAGGTTTTGGAAACTTGGAATACTGCTATCGACGTACAAAGCTTAGATTATCCGACAATTAATTTGGGTGGTCTGTAAAAAAACTCAATTATCAATGAAATATGCGAACACGATACACGAATGATTACAAAAGGCCATAGGACCACGCTAATCTAGGTCATTTCTCTTCTTAATAACACGATAGGAAAATTTATCTATTAAAGTGTGAGGACAATCTTTTATCAAGGACGAAATCTATCTACCTTGATACATTAAACAGCCTTTCACACCGGGATATATAACCTGTAAACTTAATATGTGCGACAGAAATAAGAACGCCACTTGTTCCCTTTTGGCGGGCCATGTGCTTTGACGTAGGTAACCCTAACTGGCTGTATCATGTTGAAAATGTCAACAAAGTGCGTTAAGTTATATGGCTTATACGGCGAGGTTGCTCTTATCGTCGAAGAAACAATTTATAAAGAGCATGGAATTGTGTTCCAGGTCCCGCTACGGAGATCTACTTCTGTGACAATTATTTGAAAAGCGTCCTCGCCAATTATTTCCGCACCTTTGATGGCGTTTCGACTTTCTGGACAATAGGCGCCATGTGTATGAACCACAATGAACCTTACGTCCTTCTTTATTGTGGTAAAGTATAATGAGATGGACATATTAATTCAATATCCTATATACAAGAAACTGTGCACTGTTTAAATCAATGTTTCATTTACTTTAATTGGAAAATATGATACTTGGGCGTCGTCACGTCGAAAAACACCATTTACGATCAACCCGAGTGCCGTCACCATAGTAACTGTGTGAAGAACAATGAGCAGAATTTGTGAGTAAACATGACCAACGTTTTTAAAATATCCAAGTGAGTTGTTACTTAGTATGAACTCTATGTTCTAAAATACAATTATGATGGAGTTTCTGTTACAGAAAAGTGTGGATGGCTTCAAAGCAAATAAATCAAAAGAAATTTGACTGAAAACTAAAGACTACTAGTTGAAACTATACCGAAAGGAGAGTTATACGGAACGGGAAGTCTGTGAAAGATATTTTAGCTTAAAGGCAACTTAATAATCTGTTCTTTTGTGAATGTATGAATGCATGACAATTTAATTCTGTTGCGGATCGAGCCTGACACAACATTGACCGTCACGCTGGTTAAAGTTTGCTTCAAAATGTGTCAAACTCAGCATCATTTTGCATCGCAGTCCTCTTCTAGGTCAAATCTTTCCGAAGATGAAAGGTTAACAGAACAGGGATCAATAAAGTCTTGTGTCCCGTATATTGAAACTTTCCGAAACGTCCAGATGTGGTAAAATTTCTTTTACAGTATTGAAAAAACATAAAACACATACACGTATTAGTCAATGCATATACAGGGGCAAACAGTTTAACAATTACATTTTAAGTAGTTCTCCTGAAGGTGGAATTCCTCCTGTCTATTTTGTGATATTTTCTCCTTGAAATTTTAGACCTGATTTGTTTCGATCGAATCAAACTATTATCCCAGCTATTATCACCAGATCTATCACTTTGTACGAAACTGTTGGGACTAACCCACATTAAAGTATGTGTGATGCATTGATCCATTTTTAAATGGCCCGTCTTCCACCTGCAATACGCCCCTCTCTCTTCGTACATTACCCGCCTGCCCGTGTAAAATGTTTGGTCCACGGACTTCCTGTGTATGGACAGAGCAAACTGCACGGTACATTATCGCTAACCTACGTGTGAGAAAGGGCGAAGCAAGATGGCTGTCTGCTATTGATCTATGTTGGAGTTTGGTCTTGCTCAAGTAAACACACAGATTTTGCAAAAAAGTTGAAATATTTTCGAAATTTTGCAAGGTAAGGTCCATATTACTACATGTACTGCACGAATATGATATTTTTCCCATTCAAGTTTAATTTTTGTTCAAAATATTACAGAATCGTTGTCAAATCATACAAATTACAGCTTCACGGCGGCCGCGTTGGTGCGTCTTTTTGTCCCAGTCGGTGGCGATAACCTGCGGATATAATAGGACGTACGCGTACGCGTTATATGCAAGTCCGTGGTTGGTTTACAAAGGAAATGACGCGTCTCGAATTGGTCGTACAACCTCTAACATAGTGCGGGAAGCGGGTGGAGTTGTGTTCCACCGTAGCATTGTCCAAGATTGTTATTTAAGTGATAACAATTTTAAATATTTGTAGACATTATTTCATTTCCATCATTTGTTTCGTTTGTATACATGGTCAGACAGAAATAAATACCTTTCATCAAGAAAAAAAAAAGAAAGGTTGTAGCTTTTGTTTGGCTGTTTTTGTGACTAGTTGTTGATGTTGATTCTGTTGTTTTTTATATTGTTATGTTGTTAGCTACCTGGTAAATTCATGGAGAAAACAAAGAAGCTTCGGACTGGGTGGAAGTGGGGTTGGGATTGGTGTTCATTTGAAGATAGCAGCTTTAAATAGGTTTCTTCCTTTTATAAAAAATAGTCTTTTCAAACTCAATTATTAACATTTTCTCCGGACTCCTGAATTTCTATTTATACCCCTCAGTTAGCCTCCAGGTATTTAAATAATTTTCTCTCTGCAAATTGAGATGCTAAAATCTTTCAGTTTCGTTTTCTCACAGAATTATAGGCTCATAAATAATTATGTTCATCGCCAAGGATTAGTTGGTTCCGCATTGTGTACCTTTTGTAAATCATGTGAAGAAAACATACCGACCGTACAATACATTTTTCTTTCAATGTCAATGCGTAGAGTGCTTTTGGTCCCAATTTCAAAACCTGATCCCTCAGGATAGTCACATCTTATTAGATTATAAAACAATTTGTTTTAGTGGACAAAACAATGGCAAGAAACACCCCGTTAACCTTCTTTTAGTCAATGCAAAGTTTTTTATATTTACACATGTTAGGCAAAACAACACAGTCCCTGATTTTACTGAATTTGTGAATAAATTTCATTTTACTTTATTGGTTGGGTATTATATTGATAGAAAACAACAGCACACACCACTTTAACAGATTCAGCAATGACTGATTATACCCAAATACAAATAACATAAATAAAACTACGGGTTAGCCAGCCTGGTTAAAGATTGTACGTGTTTTAGAATAAGTTCATTACAATGTTTCTCTCCCAAGACTTATGAAACTTGTTTATATGCAAAATCTTTCCTATTACTTCACGTTTTTAATCACCTATTGAATGTTGCTGTAAGTTATATTTACAATCAAGCTATCTTATTTTACAGAAAACAAAAGTAATAGTATAATACGTCGTGAGAGAACTTTTCCTGAGCCAAGCAGTTATTGATAAATGTTATTTCCTTGTTACTTTCCACCACTGCACTCATACCTTCATCCGTCTTCGGCCTTCCTGCAAAGATACCCCCAAAATCTATTGGACTCTCGTTGATATTGTTGTTTGTTTATCCGTTCACAACCCCCGCCGTGCCCTGTCGAGTATGTTTGACAACAAATAAAGCAAGCGGCTACTTGATAAGTTTATCGCCAGACTCAAATTGATAATATTATTGTCATCCGACTGATAAAAGATGTCATTAACTATCGGTTCACTCATTCACAACTTTAAATTGAAAAGGGGCACCGACTTCGCTTTGCACAAGAGAACAACGGCCAGAGAAACTGTGTTACTGGCACACAGTAGCAAAAGATTTACACAAAAACGTGATTTTCACCCCTTTTCTGGGTGGAAAATTAAATCTTCTTTATCGATCTAGCAGCCATGACTTTGAAAATTAATCGCTTTTAGGTTGCAAGTACTTCTGCGTTTACTTTCTTTCTGTTTGGCCTTTAAAATTACCGGATAAATAGGTTGGTAGATTGGCATGGACAGCAGATGATTGCCGATGATTTACGCTATATTACTTGACTGGACAAAACAAGATGAGAGAACGCTGAGGCACTGTCTACTTTCAATAATTTTGAAAAGTACTTCATTCAGATACAACACGGCTAGTTGCATTTTACTATGCACAGGGGAAAATGGCATAAGGGGGCAAAAGAACACCCGTCGAAGTTTCAAAAGTAATAAACATCAGTTTTTAAAAAGTGTAACACCGTGTACAATAACTTTAATTCTGTGGTGCTGTGTTCAATTGTTTAAACAATTGGGGCGTTTTGAGGGTGGCGATAAATTCTCTGTGACAACGAACGAAAATCACCCTTTTGTATAACAATGATGTCAATACATTGAATAAAAAGATCAATTCATCTGTAGCTCAAAATTGTTCCCCAGAGTATCAAAGACATTGCATAAATGAGTTTGTTTGGCAGCAATTTGAGTAATGACAATTAAAATGGGCTTAAATTCATGTCTTCTATTAGTAAAGAGAAAGGATAAGAAAAAATATTTTTCAGGCGCGAAAGAAAAACTGTGATCTACACAATTTTGTAAAGCTTCAGTTCAAATCAGCAATGTATTCTTCGAGATAACAGCAAATGATGTCTCAAGATTTTAGAATTCGTAAGGAAATCAGAGGTTATATACTTCCTCATATTGTCAAAGAATGCTTTGTTTCTTACAGGTTCTACTGTGTTGACCTGGAATACGGTAATTGGGATAGACCGTCCCCCTGTGAGGAATGCAAAACTTTGTAATAAAGTTCTAATGTCGTATATTCAATTGCATTCCGATATGAAAATTGGTTGTTAAATTCAAAGGAAAACCAATGTCTGTTTATAAGTAAGAGGCTCTGATGTCATATGTCCACCTCGCGGAATTCAGTTTCAATCTGAACAAATGGAATCCATGTATAACTTTGTAAGTAGATGTAATTTTTTTACACACTCTAAAAATAAAAACAATGAAATTTCACTCGCCAGAAAAGCGAAAGTAATGAAAGTCAATCCGAAAGAGCGAAATTTCATTCCAAGGACAGTGAAATTCACTCCAACAGAGAGAACTTGGGAAGTTTCCCTCGTGATGAAATGCTGCAAGGACCACTGTCAGACTGTTGAAAAGGAGTAATTTGTGCTGGCACTCATCAAAGACTGATTTTCACTCTTCTTGGAGTGAGTTTCACTATTATTGAAGTGAAATAACAAAGGAGTGAAATAAAAAATTTTCGCTCTGTATAAGATGACTTAGTTCACTTTTTGGTTGTTTAGAGTAAGACATTTTACCCATTTGTGTAACAACCTGAACTGTATTTTTTTTTATAATTTTAGTACACTTCATTTCTCTGTTTATTGGCTACGATTTCAGTGCATGGGACGGTAAAATAGCAAGACAAATGTTATTCAATCGTTTGAGATGCAAAAATAAGTTTTTATCACAATGTGGTGCCAACTGTTATTTTGATGGTCAAAACTTTTAAAATGAACCCATTGCAAAAATAGATTTTATACAAAAAATATGACGACGTTTGACCTTTGTACCTCCTGCAACGTACTAACATATTTTCATAAACCAAATCATTTTTTTAAAATATAGAGGCTGAAGCTCTCCCTTTTCTCTATCGGGTCTAAATTGTAAAACACGCTAGCCTGGCAGTTGAGGCCATACAGGGAACTGGCAGAGAGCTTCCTGGGCAATGCAATGCAAATTTGTGAAACCAAACCTGACCGATTACAACTGTCACGTGATTTTTTATGTCACTTTTACCATTTAAATATTCCAATATTCATTTATATCATTTGATTGACTTCATTATTATTTTCAATTCCCTTTTTCAAATACTCCATTTTATTCTGTTATTATTTTAAGTAGTTCTTCCAATTATATAGTCTCATTTTAAGCCATCCATACTGTTAAATGTTGTCGATACCACCTATTTTTTGTAACATTTTGTTTCCGTTAAGAATTTGATCAATACTGTGTAATTTTCTGTTATAGTTCTTTGATGTTTATTTAATCGGGATCCTATGAAAGACCAACTATACCCCACTGTGTTCAACGGTAGAGCATCACCAATCAATAAACAATTTTTTACTTTGAACAGTCAATTTCATGAATGATTTGGAATTGTTATGTCCACAAATATGGCATAGTAACAGGCTCACATTCCCTTTGTCAGTTAGTTTGGCAAATTTGGAGTCTTTGTGATTAAAATAACCAAAAATGCAAAGAAAATACTTTTTCTAAAGTCCTCCCGACCCTATGGCAAGGGGACGTTCGGTGGAAACAAACTTCAATGCAAAGAAAATAAAAATGCCATTTAATCCGTAATCATACATAGACATTGCAAGAATCCTTACATGTTGGTTAAAATTTACATGTAGAAATTCCAAATAGCTGAATATGAAAGAAGTACAAGGAATCAAGACTTGAATGCGAAACGGTTCCTAATAGACTATATGAAAAAACCTACCCCATGTGTCCCTCAACCGATTAAAACGGCCCGTCTTTCTTTAGGGTCCGGCTACCGATGAATGATAGAATAATACAGAGATATTGAAAGCCGCAGTTTTCTATTACATGCGATGTTTACCCTGGTGATATTTGTACGTGTGTTAAAAAGAGACTCGAACTAAAATTACGCTGTGAAAAGCGAACCTCTTGGTGTAATAAGCTCATCAGCTTACCAACTAACCGATAAATCATTGTCTGAACAAGGCGCCTTGGTTTTGCCATCATTTTGCATATTCGTTGGCTTAATTTCATTTGCATCCAGTTTTGAAGAAACGTTCAATGTTGAGATCTCATTGAAATGTCAATAAGAGCAACAGTTTCCTTGTAATTTTGACACATCATGCGGTTTTCGCGTTAATCTTTTCTTCTACGCCGCTGGGTTGTTGATTCTTGATGGAAAAGTTCACTGTCAGGAGGAGGGGTACACTGCTTCAAAAGACAGGAAAACAAAAAGTTTATAGTAATATTAAAACTCCATCAAGAGAGGAGGTATGTTGCCTTTAATGATACTTAGTATGTTTGTTGTACATTTTGATAAATTGTGAAAAGAGAGCATCAAATTGAAAGTGTTAATACATGTCAAAGGTTATTTGTGCCAACGTCGTTGTCACTATGGTGATAACTAATAAGGGCACGTTAAGGCAATTTTTCTTATCTCTCTCATAGTGGTGTGGCTGAAAATTGTATGATGTTCACAAAGGTGTCAACGCATTACGCATTGTCGCGTGTCCTCATGCGATTTCTGTGTGAGACGGCATATGGAAGTTTTCAAAAAGTGGGGACTATAGGGAGGTTACACTTACAAATGTAAGGGGCACCTCTAAAAGGTTATTGTTCTACATTTGAAATTACTAGTATCTTTGGTTCACCAAGTTGACATTTCTTATTTTGTGAAACGATTAGAACTTGTTCATTCTGAAAGATCTTTCCTGAGGAACCAATAAGCTACCGTAGTTCAGAGTTAGAGAGTAATTTGATTATTATAGTTACATGAGGTCAAAGGTTAAGTGTAAAAACGGGAAACACGCAATATCAAATGTACCAGCCTTTTTTCGGTACCGCTGAAAGTTGGTTATACTGCCTACATTAAAGGACAAGAGCAGTCACCCCAACTTAAAGTAGTGTAGTAGACTTTGCTGTTACATGATTGGTTGTTGAGAGTCATGTGACAAAATTTTTTTCTTCACATGTGAAATTTACTTGAAATTACTGCTTTAATATGAAGTTATAAAATATGATGTAAGATACTTTGAAGGGAAATAAGAAGAAAATTGCGATATTTAGCTGTTGCTTCAAAATAAGATTTGGGGGCTGCTCTTGACCTTTAAACTTCACAGATGGGCCTACCACCCCCGAATATAGAACAATAAACTAATCATAGAATAAAGCGAATTGGTTAACTGCCAATGAGTTCTGAAGGTTTGGGCGAAAGGTACAACAGTAAGCCTAAGAGCCTGCAATTTACCGTTCATACCCTCACACGTTCTCTAGCTTAAAACCCTTAACCGGCCTATTGAAGAGATTCATTTCTGTTGTTTATATAATAGTAAATTCAGGTTCTCCGTGAGGATAAAATGTTTGTTGGTGGTTTTATGCCTTAACTAATTTAGGGGGACTCGCGACCTCTTTCCACTTGTGAATCACTGGATAAACTACATTGCTCATATGCACTTATAGAACGCACCTTCTGAGACGAGGCAAGGTCAGTCAATGGAGCGTCAACATATCTGTCCATTGACCATGTACCAATTAACTGATTCTACTTTGACGCACGTTTTCTGTAAAATGTGACTCATTCACTTATGACGAACCTATTTAGCAACTTTGACGAAACATTTGGAGAACTTTGACACACCTGCGCCACAACTCAGACAAACATGACACACACTTGACTCCCCACTGCCCGGGGGTTACACGGTGTGTCTTATAATTGATAAGTGCATCACGCTGACCGTCACGCACGATGTGTCCCCTTTTGTAATTGTCTTTAGTAAGACTCTATCCGAGTCTTATATCCGGTTGCGCCCTGATGAGAGGCCAATGCTCACCATCATAGACCACACACCCATCGTCAGGCTGCAAGGAGGAATTTCACGTCCATTGTTAGGGTGATTTCAGGTTCATTTTCAGGGTACAAGGAGATAGCCAGAAGAAATATTTGTTCCCTTGAAATTTCTCTTGAAAAGATGGCTATTGACATCTTAACATATTTCACCAATACCTCGCTGATCTGGAAGCTGGCATGCTTCTATTTAGCACCTTATCTAGCTACGATCGGAATAAATTTAAAATAGAAAATTAGAACATCGTGTACAAGTGATTCGTCACAATAATTCCGGTAAATAGAGCAGTTTTTAAGACTTGAAGAAATGTAGCAGGTATATTTCCTTACTATAACATCGGGTAAACACAGGGTAAACTATTTGAAACTTGGACAGGGTAAATTTAAGAGGAAATCTTACGTCACTAGTATGTACATCGATGGCGACAGTATTAGCGTACCTGCCAGGAGTATGGGCAAAAGTGACGGTTTCGACCGAAAACATCAGTTGAACCACCGAAATGAAATGTGCTAATTCAGGAAAAACGAAAATGAAGAAACGAAGAGGAAGGTCTAAACTTAGATGTATAGAAGGAAGGGACATTTAGCTTCAATTTAGAGACAGTGACAAGTTCTGCCAATTTTCTTTGAATACGGAGAACGGTTTCTGTGCAAAGGAACCGTTCTCCAGAGAATGGTGTCCTTCGCTAAGTTTCCATGTGAATGCACTAACCTTATTTTCTCAAGACCTGAATTTGGGCAGGGGGTCTGATAAAACTCGGGCAGTTCTTTTCGGGCCGATGAAAAAATCTGGAATGTCTTTCAATTACTCAGAAAACCACTAAAGACATAAACGTGCCCGAATTCTTCCACAATTATTTGTTCCGAACAAAACTGAAAGCATCAAAACGACCGTAAACTTTCATAAAAAATCAAAACACAAAAATATCGCAAATCATTTGGGCGGCTTAGAGAAAGGGATTTTATTCATCAGTATCGTCTCAGAGTCAGATATTCTTGCGCAGAATAGCCGAAGTCTTTCAATAATTTCCCTGAAAAGTTAGATAGCATCATAGTCGGCACGGTAAAATTTTTCATAAAAACAATTTCAAACATTCGCGAAACATTAGGACAGCCTATGAAAGAACACTTTCTCGCTCAGACTCCTTTCATAGTTTTGCGCAACACTTTGCCAGAAATGGTGGGATATTCGCGAAATTTTATTTTAAAATTATTTTTTTTTTAAATTTTATCTGGTAATGTTTTGATAATCTCATAATCTGCTCATTTCTTTCTAAAAATAATGATTTTTTTAAATTCTTCTTACAAGCATGGAAACTGCATTTCTGACTGTCTGAAGGTGACGAACTTATCTAATGGAATTTTGGTAGTGGCATATTCACGCAGGTTAATAAACCCCACTCTCACATGTCGAGCTGCTATGCATGCACTGAATGTGCACACATGAAGAAACATCAAAATCAAAATTTGAAGCCCTTATTCTGTGTAGTACAATTTGTACAACAAATTGAAGAATCTAAGTCTTGCGACGCCACCATTGACTTTGTTTTGCTCTCTGTATAGCCAGTATGGTTTTGGGAAGGTAGTCAACTCCGGCCGACTGAGCAGTTTAGAGACTAAAATTTTCATGATTGTTCTTGTCAATGGTAAGATTTAGTCCATGCAAAGACATCTTAACTCTAACATATCCACACAGAGCTTGTAAAGAGAATAGCATCCCTTCATACTCACTCCCATCTCATCCACGTAATACAAAAAGATGTGACTTGATTTTAATGACGGTGATGGAATACGGTACACAATTACATGTGGTGTCATTTAGTACAACCTGGTTCTTTTGCATGCTGCCCCCGACGATGAAAACAAAGCCTACATGAGTGAGAGACAGAAATCCATTCCTGAATTTCTATTTCGGCTTTTGTTCGTTTCTTTTTTTTTTTTTTTTTGAGGTTTGGGTTTTTTATTTGTTTTTGCAAGGAGGAAGATTCAATTGTTAGAACATAACTACCGGTAAGTATTTGGTGTAAAAAAGGACAAAATTCCAAAATTAATACCAACATTGCCACGTTTTGCGCTTTCCTGTTGTACATGTCACCCTGGTTGCATCTGAACAAACTTTTGGAGTTTTTACTTAGCAAATGTTTGTAACAGGCATGTGATAAAATGTCACGGTACATTAAAGGCCCTGTTCTCTCACCCCAAACAGTACCAATTTTCCTAACCTTTTTACTGAAGTCCCTCCCACAATTGTCTGAAATTAATCCTCATCCAGACACAATCTCAGTTAATTGCTTCAGGGTGAGTATAGAAAAACTTAATTTATAAAATGAAAAGACTCCCGGTGCCGTTCATGCTGTGTAATGTAAGCTTCTGTACTTTGCATTGTTTGAATTAGCTGTCAATCAAAGAGCTGAGCCAATTGAGAATTTCGGTACCCGGGTGCCAAAATGGTAGTTTGGGATGAGAGGTTTGGCCCTTTAAGAACTTTCGGACGTAAATGCTACATTGCCCAGCTTATAGGAACAAAATCACCTTGTGATGTCCCGAGGTCTTGTTTAATCAAGCCTATCCACTTCAATGAAACAGTGGTCACATTTTAAAACAACATGGCTTAAGAAAAGAAAATGACAGAAAAAAAAAAAACTATTAATTATTGTACAGTTTTACTCAATTTTCGTAATTGTTCTTCTCTGCATAGTGCTGACCTGCTGAAAATGAGAATAAGATCAGCTGGGTTTATTCTTGAAATCCTGTGAATTTTCATATTTTAATGAAACTTCGGACTTTTCGGAGTTTTATGGAAATTTTAACGTTAAAGTCATTTGACAAAAGTAAGATTTTGGGTCACTGACGTAGAATGAAATTCACCAGTCACAGAGTCGGTTAGACGGTTGCTAGACCCTCCCCCCCCCCCCAAAGAAAAATGGTTGGAACTGAAAAGGTTATACCCATAGGTCTAACTTTAAAAAATTAAAAAAGAGAGAAATTTTTCTTCAAATAGTGGAAAGTCTCGTAACGTATCATGAAAAATATAACGAGCTTCTATTTCGCAATTTTCAGTTTCATCCCCCTTTTCAAAAAGAATCAAACTTTACTTGAACACGTGACTTACCAATTTGGGTTGACGAAATTACCTGTTTAAATTTTAACACAGCTATTCAAAATCGTTTTCTTTTTATTTCATTTTAAACACCGATCCACAAGCATATTATTGAAAAAACTTTACACACTATTATTAGCCATAGAATTTCCATAGAAATAAGACGAAATTTGTCGTTTCCTTTTTCAATTGTCCAAGGGAGGCAGATGACATACAACAGTTTCCGCCAAATGAGTTTTAAAGACAGGTAATATTACAATTTCAGGATGTTGAAGGGGGAACGTATGGCCTCATGTTTTCCTTTTTGCCTACCTTTTCTTTGCCTCCAAACTGATGATTTCCGCTCAATTTAATGACACAAAATTTAAATAAATAGTAAAAATAGTAAACACTATTATGAAAGTCAGTTGAGTTAATTTCATAACTAAGGAGGCAACGACTTGTTTTCTGAGGTGAATTTAAATAAAAACGAATAGTCTAAACCAAACTTTCCTTTTATTTATTGAAGAAGTGCTTAAATTTGTCATTAAAACCAATTTTGCTTTGAACTCCTTGCTGATTAAAAGGGTTTTAGAGTTTGAACTAATAGCAAAATAATTAGCAAATGCTATGGCAGGAAAGAATTTGGACAAGGCATGAATGTCGTCACAAATTCATAATGATGACTGCGGTTTCTTGTTGCTTGCGGTTTATTCCATGCACTTTAAAAAAGACCAATGAGTTTGTAGCTTCTGATCTATGTTTGGAAAACATGTTATTAAAAGCTGTAAACAAGCTTTTCATCTTAGAAGGTTTGAAAAGTTACTTTGTTCTTTTAATTTTCCATTGTTTGTTTATCCAATGGGCCTATGTGCATAGCTTCGATTACTTACTTTTACAAACTAGGACATGTTACATGGTGTGGGCTACATCAATTACCATTCCTTAACAATGGATGGCTATTTGCTGAATAATTATGGTGCATTTATTGATAAAGAATAAAACGGTCGAGAAAAGCTTTTTAGTGAATTTTCTGTGGGTCAATTTTCATTGGAGGAGAAAACTTGAATTTACCCCCAAAAGAAGATTTAACCACAAAAGGACACGGGATACAACGAGAGGTCATCCGACCATGGAGCTACCACCTCCACAATCTTTTTACAATTCAATTAGTCAAGATGGTGGTATCTGATGGATTTGATAAATGATGATATACTTAAAAAAATTATACATTAATATACTTTCAGCGTACATAGAGGATATATTGAAACTTTATGGGCCTTTCTTAATGCGATACACTGTTAAAAACACGGTACGGTAACACTGGCAGCTAGGATTCTGATGCTCATCTTATTATTTTACAGGTGTCTGTAAATCCATATAAACGGTACCCATGAAGCCATTCCTGGACACCAGAACATCCTTTAAGTCCAGCATTTGGGGATGAAATGTTACATACATATAGTCACTAAAAGATATACCGGTAGCTCTCTGAATCAAAACTAAACTGAAGTTCGCTGTCAGTGGTTTCACTGTAAAATTTCACTTTTTACGTACAATGTGTAAGATAATGGTTAGGCCATAAAATTTCCATAAATATCTGATAATTTTTTAAAATGTTGAGAAAAGGGCAAAGGATTTAACCCTTTCCTTCCAATTTTTTCATACCTCTTTTGATAAGACAAGCATCTGTTACAAAAATAGAGGGCGTTCTTTTCCAAGGTTGCTCTGCCTTCAAAATCTGTTGGGATCACGTCTTCAGTGAATAAAAATAGTTTTTTTACATTTTGGCTGTTTTTCCTGTAATTTCATTTTCAAGCGAGAAACATTTTTGTGTCGTAGTCATGACTATTATTTTATCTTTTGACACTTGGCAAAGCTACGTGCGTAAACAATTTAAATCATTATTTGCTCAAACGTGTCAACTACTAGAATGTAATGTCCACATCCCGTACTAAGTGTTCTGAGGTACTCGTCATGTCATTATGAACACGTAGAAAATTAACGAATGTTTGCTCGTTAATAATAATCTTTTTCCTGTGCTCCCCCAAGCTGATGAAAATTCATGGCAATAATAAAACTAAAGATATATCTCTTTTAAAGATTTAGAATGTTCGTTAGGCTATGATCAGTTAAGAATAAAAAAACGGTACAGGTATTTTTCACCTAAGAATGGATGATCCAGCTATGTCGGATTCTTAATCGATCAAAATCCGAAGAATTATATGCATAAAACTGCTACTGGAAAGGTTTATTTTTATCCGTCAGGGTAGAATTTTTTCTTTCTTTCTGGCGTGTCTTGAAGTAAACAGTGTGAGGGTAAGTTTAAGGACCTTCGACCTATATCACGGAGACGTGCCTGGTCAAGTAGTAGAACTAGAGCACCTGCTTCTCACACGAGAGGTCCGGATTCAATTCCCTGGTCAAGCCTTAAAGAGGAAGTTTATGCAAAAACTTAATTTCCATATGTGAGAGAAGAACCAAATCTTCACAGTGTGGTGAAAGTTCCATTCAAGTTGGACATATATTTCTCGAGATATCAGTAAATGAAGTCGATAGATTTGTGTTCCAAAGTGAGTTTTGTGGGCAGCAGAGCTTATATCACTTCCTCACTTATCAGACTGTTGTGTTGACTTTGAATTAAATAGGAATAGGACCTCCCTGTATGGGATGCAGAGGTTGTAAAGTTCTCCTGCCACTTGCAATCACATTTTAATAATATGGGATTGTTGAAGAGAAATCAACTAAATTTTAAAGAAAAACAAAAGACCTTGCACTAATGTGGTAGTATGATGTCATATGTGCTTGTTTCGAGTTTACTTTTTCTTGAAAATGTGAAAACTTTACGTGCTCATATCTTGGAAACCACACATCGGATTTCAATGCAAATTTCCCACCAAAATGCTTAGAATAAGGGCCTCTAACCTACTCAATCATACTGTGACCTCAAACCCTTGTTTTAAGTCGCGGTCATGCTATACCGAATTCGGATCGGATTCTGATCCGCTTTGTAAGTTTTTGTTAAAATCTTGTTCACCTCTGGTCGAAAAGAGCCAAAAATTTGTCACCCAGTGGCAGTCCACATATGTGATTTGCATATAATGTTTATTAAGATAATATGTCAACTGATTTTATGTGACGTCACACCGACATCCGTATTTTATTGGTCAGCGTAGTCCTATAAAATCTTGTCTATCGATGTGACGTTTCGAGATCATTAGCATAGCTTTAATTTTTATAGTCCTGCGGAACAACTTGAAAATTTACTCAGACTGACAAATTTTTTACTCTTTCCGACCAGAGTTGGAGAAGATTTTGTCAGAAAATCACAACAATTGGATTGGAATCCGATACGAAAATCGTTGTAGTGCGATCTCGGCCTTAACAAAGATTTAAAAGTGGGATCCTCTGCCGTTGTGAGTGATGTTCTGCAAACGCAATGGAGTAATGGAACAATCCAGTACCCACAACTGGAGCTGAGGGCGCCCCTCAATTTAAGGAAACTATTATGCGGTGAGGTATAAATCACCGTCTAACTAACAGATATCTCCCTACCTGACTGAATGACCTATTCGACCTACATGTGTGATCTTGGCCATATAAGCGTAGAGAACAGGGGCTGGGGACTGCAGTCCCCTACCACATATTTCTGTTACTAAATTCCGGCAATATGGCGATGTATTTCTTCTGGTACCTAACGAAAGGAAACACATCGTAATTATGTAGCCGAAGACAAGGAATTCAAAAAAATGTTATGGGTAATTTAAACAAAGTTCTAAGTTTGCCCGGCAAATTCGCCACTGACGAATGTAAAAGAGAGTTTGGATCTATTTGGCTTTCCATGCGTTTTCTCCAACATCATGCAAACAGATTATATAGTTTACGTTTGTATCAGGGGCACACTGCGGCATTTTCGCCGACCAGAAGTTGACAATAATTCTGGGATGTTTTCAATTGCCAGTGCCCAATAGCTTGTCATCTATCCTGCCAATACAGAGGAATTCGGTCAACTATAATGAAATCAGATATGTAGTTTTTCAATTACATAATGACGTATGTCTTCCAACAAGGTTGCCTGAAAATTCATTTAAACCCATCTCGTAACTTGACATTTTTTTCAAAAGACGTTAGAAGAAATATCATTTATAGTAGGAAGTTCGAACAGCCACGGAGACAACTGTATCAGTTCAGCACATCCTAAATTTAGCTAAGAGTCGCAAAAGTAAAAACATTAGCATGTTTTTAATTTCGTGGTATAGTTTTTCCACTGACTGCCTTAAAAGGTACAAAGAACGAAGACCATTTTATCCAATAATAGTGGTACATCTTGTCTGGTGATTTTTTAATCACTAAGCGTCTGGTGATTTTTAATCACTAAGCAGGTAGCTGTTTTTCTATCGGAGTGAAAATTTTATTGGAAACAAAACCTCAAAACAACGAATGCTTCGTTACTAGTAACAAGCCTATGAATGGTAATTTCCGACATGCAAATTTTTCAAAACTTCCTGTACACTCCTCGCCAACCAGTGGTTAGTTAGACAAGGGAGTTGCAACTCCCTGGTTGGAAGAGGTTTTACTATTCAGTTGGTAACCTTCCAACCAATTGGATAAAGTAGGGCCGGCCACAGTCTTAATTTCAGTTGGGGCTCACGGGTTTGCTTTTTCTAATCATATCTTATGCTGAGCACTAAACACAATGAAGACAGGTTCCATTAATTCCTTGCCGAAGGCAGGCATGGAATCTATGCGATGGCGATGTCGTGTGGATGTGTGTGTGTGTTTGTGTGTGTGTGTGTATGTGACACCCTCTTGTAAACACGATATCTCAAGAAGGAAAATGTGAGTGATCTCATACTTACCATGCGGATTGCCCATATTAAGTAGATGATCCCTATTGTTTTTGGTGGAGGTCAAAGGTCATTTGGGGTCACCAGAGATGAAAAGATCAAAACATTGTGAACATTATTTTTCATGAAGGGTAACTGTGAGGGATGTCATACTTACCATTTGAATTGCCCATATTGAGGAGATGATCGCCATTGTTTTATTGGAGGTCAAAGGTCCTTTGGGTTCATCAGAGGTTAAAAAATCAAAACCTTGCAAATGCTACATCTCAAAAAGGGTAACTGTTAGAGTTAATTTTCATGAGTGAATAGGGTTCAAGAGTATTGCATGACATGGGTAATGTAAGAGGCATAGGTAAGTTTTTGAAACAGTTTATCCACTTCATTATGTTTATGATCAAGTGAGGTAATTTGACAATGTGTATTAAAGGAAACTCAAACTCGGTGATATTAAGAATATTTAAAGTGCACAAAATTGCTCATCATTTGGTATTTATGTTGATTCTGGTTTGAGGTTTTGCCTTATTATTACGTTTAGTGCCACTATTAATACACATAGGAGTAGGTGGGTAGAGCAAGATATAAAAATGTCAAAAGGAAAAATATGTTCATCGGGTTGACATGTTAATTACTTCATCTTTGGCATGGGTATGCTGATTTCATCACGAGTATATAGATTTTCATGAAATTTATTTCCTTATGTTACATGAAAGTTCCTAGCAGTGTCTGGAACATGTGATTTTAAACAAAGGCTGTCTGAAGGCAGGGGTGGCGCCAGGATTTGCCCGACAGGGGGCCAGAATTTTAAGGCCCCGACAAAGGTGATGTTATGTCCCGGTGGGACGATATTTGGTAGAATTTGAGGCGCGCGTAGTGCGCCGAAATTTTGGACTTTCTTTTTTAACAGATACTTAAAAATCTGGAGTTTTTTGATAAAAATTTGGCTTTTGTTAGTACCATGAAAAATCTTTGGTCTCTATTGGAGAATCTGTTCTTTATATGGCAAAAATGAAAAACGTTATATAGGCGACAGCTGAAATTCTTTTGAGGTTTCGCGTTAAATCGAGACCAGACTACAAGTTTGCGCGGAAAGTTTTTCCCAGTTTTGAACGAAGATTTGAAAAGTAAGGGCTTATTAAATTGGAGAAATTGTGGCATTTAATGAAAGAAAATTTGGTTTTTTGGCAAGGTTATGATGAATATTTGGTTGTTTAAGTTATATGCCTTTCAAGAGCAAGGCAGTATGCTGGGTGATTAACAGAGTTGGCTTTGGTTATTTATTGCATGGAGTATCCATCGGAAATGGCAAATTTTGCCAGTTTTAACAATATGAAGCTTATATTGGGGGAAAATTGTAAAGCTTATGGCAGAGTTTGGGTGTTTTATGGAAGAATCTTACCTTCCCATGAGAAAAATCAAGTACGGGGTGATCTGTAGTTTTGTTGGGGTTACTGAATAACATCATGCAGATTCAGGCCCTCAGACCATATTGGAATATTTTCCCCAGGAAAAGGTTTGGCTTGGCATATATTTGAAGTTTAATATTTTATGCTATCGTCATAGGCGTACGGAAGCGTTTCAGTTTGGGATCAGAATTGTTTTTGTCCAAAAAGTGTAACCCCCGAAAGACCATTTAAGTCGAGCGCACAGAAATTTTGAAAAATTGAGAACCCCCAGACAGCAGGAAATGGCATTTCCGTGTTCGAAACTAGAATTTAAGAAGTCAGCTTTCGAGCTTTCTTACGCAATAAAATTTTCACTTCATAATACGGCCCCCAAACGAAGAATAATTTACAAGCATGCTTTGTTCCGTTAAGTAATCTGTTCGACCAAAATTCTATCTATGCGGATTGCCACCATCAGTTGGCGCGGAGCTTACAGAAAATTGCTAAAATATCTAATCCCTCAAATAGCCGGAATGGCATTTCCCAGACTTATAACTAGAAATGAATCAGTCGTTATTTTGAGCTTTCCTTTAAAATAAAAGTTTCATTTAAATAGAAAAAAACCCAAATTGCTAAGTGATCAGAAAAGTATCATATAAAAGGTACTGCCACAAGTAAATGTAGTGGTCTTGTCTGCCCGAATTTCAGATTATAAATGGTTTTAAGTTTCAACGTATTTGAAAATATGTCACGTTACAAGGTACCTTCAAATAAATTTTTCAGTCAGATTATGGGGAGACATTCTAACACTACTTATTTGTCAGTAAGTGTAACTGAAAACGGACTCGTCGATTGTCATAACCGTTGCTAGAATTCGGCTGTCAGGGCAGGCCAAATGGCAGACCATCGGGCCCCGCATGCACATAATCAACCCCTCGTCTTTTTTTGTCAAGAAAATTCGGAATTGTGAGTTTCCTTGAAGAATATGGTCATCTAGTGAGCAAAATCAAGAAGAACTTTCGAGTGACGGAAGTTTATCAGACCCCCATCTTTTTATCGGTTTACCGTGGGCATGAAGATGAAGGCTCCCCGACGAAATCGGGTTTTCTAAACAACAGGGGAAAGGCAGGCAGCCTTCCCCGACGGGGGCATGACCTTGCGGGTTGAAGATGGGATGAGGGATGGCAGAGCTAGAAAGAATTGATTAAAACAGATTCAGATAGGCATTAAAATACCGTTACAAAAGAACAGAATGGTGCAAACAAGAAAAAAAAAACAGTTCATAATCATCCATCCAGTAACTTTAAGTCCTTAAGGAGATAGGACACGGGTACATGGAATGTGGTATAACGGAGCAAAGAAGAAGTGATTGAAAATCGATTCCGATATGTATAAAAAATCATTTCAAAACAAAAAATATGTTCACCCATCCAGTAACTTCAGTCCTCGTAGGTTTTTTTGATTAGTTTTTTTATTATTATTTTAGGCCTTCCCGACGAAACCGCCGACCATCCCCGACGGGGGGGGGGGGGGGGCAGTGTTCCCCGACGGGCCCCCCCCCCCGCTGGCGCCACCCTTGTCTGAGGGTTATTTGGGACAAAGTCTGGACATATTGGAGAACGCCTCAATGCCCACAAAGCAGAGAATTGTTCAGTGGGGAACTTCAAAAGTGTAAACTTTGAACAGATCAAGTGCTCTTTGTGATGCACCAGAATTTTTGGGGGGGATGCGAACATTATCTCTTCGATGGTTCTAAAGAAAAAATGAAGATAGTGTCAAAGATTGTTAAAAGTTTCAGACAAACCTTGTGCCACTGTCCTCTTAAGGACATGAAAGTGGGAACTAAATAATTAAATACACCACGGGTTATTAGTTTTATAGAAAGAACTAAATTACTGATCATTTGGATCAATACCCTTCAGCGTCCGTGAAGTGTCATTGTCTAATTGAATGAATCGAATTTTAACTGATACACATCTGTGCAAATTGCAGGTCATTGTTATCTAACTAACATAATCTATCACAGTTGACCACCACAGTGTCCAGAAGGATTATCTCATTAAATCATACAGCTCAATGGAGTTTACCATTTCCTACCTGTATATAAATAGTGTCTGACTCTATTTAGCTCTCTGGGCAACTTGAAGGCTTATTTTTCAGAAAGTACTAAAGTTCAGGTAATCAAAGCAAGCATTATAGTACCTACTGTGTATCAAACAAGGGACACTCGACTTGTACTCTGTTATGCTGTCCCTATAGGTAGACAATTTAAGGGCAAACTACAAATCTCGTTAATTTATCAATTAATGGGTTCCCATGTTTTGTCAATTTTCAAGGACATCATAGCCATTGGGGAAAGGCACTTCACCAAAACACAAATAGAAAAGGGCTGTCACTAATAGCCAAGGTTGCACCTCTCAGTTCAGATGTTTCTATGTTCCAATACATTGAGGACAGTGTTAGGATGAGAGCTTGTCCTAACACTAACCTTAATACGGTTGACTTTTCGGAACATAGAGCCATCAGTATGTAAATCTGTTTTCAATACCCGAAATTTTGTTCGAAATAAGTATGTTTTAAAAATACCTCTCTATCAAGTTATTAGACAACGAAGAGTTTACCAGCATCATAACTGTGTGGGAGATTTCTCTTTTCTCTGAAGGTCAAAGCTTATCTGGGGTCACAAAAGGTCAAAAACTTGTAGACATGACATTTGTAGGGGGATAACTGTGGAGGGATCTCAAACTCAGCTTGTGAATTGCTCATATTTAACATGTTGATGGTCATGTTAGGTGGGGTCCCTATTGTTTTAAGTGGAAGTGAAAGGTCCTTTGGGGTCACATGATTTAAAAAGGTTTTGATGTTACTAGTATATCTTAATAATTGTGAGGGATCTCATGCTGGTCATGAGGGCAGCCATGTTTGTAAAAATATATCACATATGGCAAGGAATCACTAAGCCTTTTGGCTTTCTAGTTAAGTCTTCGGTATGAGCCTGCCATGACTCGAATTCTAGAGCTCCGGGTGAAAGTCGGATACTCTAACCACTTGCTTGACAATGCAGTCGGACAGTCGGAGGTGCTCTGCTATAGTTTTTCGGGCAGGATTTCATTTTGGGGCAAAAAATCTATTGTCCCAAACTTAAATGATCCCGTACGTCAATGCTATTGGCTTAATCTTTTCAGGTTATTGGTCATAGCCTTTCTGCCTTTTTCGTTTAAGTTTACAAATGTGAGGATCTCGGAGTTCCCCTCCGTTGATATATTGAACTTCCTCGTTACAAGATACAAGTATGTGGCATTTTGTTTCCAAGTTGCATAAGCTGTATATATATATATATATATATATACTGTACGAATATATATATATATATATATATATATATATATATATATATATATATATATATATATATATACTGTACGAATATATATATATATATATATATATATATATATATATATATATATACTGTACGAATTGCTATCCCGCATTGTGAAGATGTCCACTTTTTGAAAATGGGAGCACCCCTGATTGACTGAATGATTGACACCCTTGGTAAGACGTTTTGTTGATTTATGTTACAATAACTAATGGCAGCCTTTCTCCTTAGAGAATGTTATTCTATCTATATTGGTGAGGAAACACTAGCTACACTTCAGATTTTTATTAAATTCTTATCCGTTTATATATTTTTAAGGTCGCAAACCAGTCCTTTATGTTAAATTTTCAATGTATTGAGGTGACGAAGTTACGCGGATGAGTCGTAATCCTGACTTAACTATAGTATTTTGAAAAGACTTCAAACTGAATCAAGCCAGCGGGCAATTGAACATGATTTTTTTTCACTTGACCTAAATGCCTCTCATACGAAAACAAACCTCGCCTTTGAAATTTAGCCCAACATCTACTAGTTCTGCTGTTTATTACGCTTCATTTCAACAACCGGTTTTTTGAAGGGAAAATCTTCCAAAATAGGTCATTTATAAAGGTTTGTGATAAATAAAATCAACACGGTCAGTAATTGATGTGAATGAATCTTTTCAATTATTTTTTTGTTATCATTAATATATTTGTTCTGTGTCTGATTGGACATCACCGAGCACATTTGCAACGTTACTCGTAGCAATTCATTATTTCAGTACAAAATAGACGACACCATCACACATTATGGCACGTAGATATCTGATCCCTTAAATCTAATTACAAACATAATTATTACGGCCTCTAATTATTAAAGGCAATAAAACGATTTTACCAACTGCATAAAAAGGATCCAGTTGAATGGTTTGTGGAAAAGACCTCACCCAACTCTTGAGGCTTGGGTCTGAGTCACACGGCCCTTTCAATGTGCGTCGGACCCAGGGCCAGACCTGCAGGTCAGGAAAGGGGGTTACATAAAGGAACATTTACTCCATAAATGTGGTTATTTATAAGAGAGTTCGATGATTCTTCTGAGCATACACACATATTCCAAATCGTCGGCTTAAACCAGCACTCACACACCTTCAACACGCCTTGTAAAAATAGTTCACTTGGTAATTTTGTTCGAATTAATTTGTCTGTGTTTGTAATGTGAACTGCGTAAGTCTCATTCGTGTGCAGTGTTTACGAATAACACATTTTTCTAAACATCACCTTTTGCCTTTCACTTTGTAAACAGATACTCAACGTATGTGTCTAATTCAAAAACATGTAGTGTTAATAGTTAAACGTGTTTAAAATCTAAATGTGCTTAAGTGGGGAAAAATAAATGTTCAATTGCTAAACATTTGGTCTCAGTTCAGCGTGGAACTGCAAAACACGGGTAGCATGCAATACGAAGTACACTACGTGCCTAATTTAGTTTGTGTATTCCATGTTTTTTTCACAGAACTCAATGAGAATAATCGAACTACGTTTTTGATTTGCACTTGAACCAGGGAGTGTCTGTAAGCAACCTTCTCCTTGGACAGTGGAGGATTTGAAATATATCCCTAGCTCAGTCCTAGCTAAGACACATTCACTTTATGTCATACCAACACTGTGTGCCTGAAAGTGACTAATCACGTTAGTCAACAGTATTGAATAACATTTTACCAAAGTTTGACTGATATTTGACCCTGTTGAATTAGTTTCAAATAAATATTAACACATCTTTACTAAGTTTTGACTAACATTTTTTAGTCCATTACTGTGAAATTAGATATGAGTAACTAACGTGGTTAGTCAATTCAGACAGACACCACTTGACTAATTTGTGCTTACAGTGAATCAAAATATTTTAAACAATAATTCTCCCTTTCAATGTGCAGTATGAGACACGGCGATATACCTGCTTATTGTGATAAGTTAATTCCTTTAAAAATTTCAAGGAATTGTTAGAAAAGATTTTAATCCTCTCTATAACCTAAATATAAAAGGTTTCATTTAACCTCTAACCTATGAATTGAGCATTACGGAAATTTAAAGTAAATTTAATGTAATGTTCAAAGGGTGACCTAATTAAAGTTATCACGTCTTTTGATTAAATTAAATCATCATCTTCCTAAACCCAAATTTATGTAAAGAATGCGGGCCTTACTTCTTTAAATTTTTATCGAAAAATTACATGTTATGCATTTTGTGATGCTATTCGCCTTCAATAAAAAGTTTTACAAAACACAAACTTCGCAGAGCCCCATAAGGTTACTAAAAGCAAAACCTTACCCTGAAAATATCATTTGTGATTCTTCTATTCAGAAATGTTCTCATTGTCTTTGTGGTATAATAACTATCTGCATATAAAGCAGTTAAGACGCATATCACATCTGCCTAACCATTTTACACAAAATCATTATCAGATTCCTGCAGAAACATCGACATTTAATGTCCGTCGGACGATAAAGTTTTAAGGCAATGCTCATGGGCAAGAGGGACGAGAACATTGCAAAATAGTTCGAATATCGATGTCCATGAAAGTTACTAAAATTAAATGTATTTCAAATACGATATATACAAAAAGATGTTAATGTACAGTGTTTGTTTTACATTTACATATAGTACATTGACCCCAAAATGTAGTTCTGGCCTAAGGTTCAATATGACACCCATCTGCAGATCTGGGACAAGGTATACAAATAATGAATATTTAAAAGTACTTGTTAAATTTTTATAGTTTAAGTTGAAATCTTGAAAGTTTAATTATGTTCGGGGAATCTGGATGAACATTAACGGATGCCGTTAACTGACATCTCTCACCGTTCCCCCTGGATATATTTTGGTGAATGAAGTCCAGCCAAATACCACAAATGAATTCTTGACTTGTCAAATTGAATACATCACAGTCAGCACTATGCACAACATTTGAAAAAGAAAAAGGGTAGGCTGAGGTTAGAGGGCGCCAGACGAAGAAAATATAGTACGTTAAGAGTTGTCCTTTAGTGGACATAGTTTCCCTGGGAAGCAGTTTCATAGTTTGGTTTCGCCGAACGGCTTTTTGCCAAAGAGTCGGAAGAACTTTAGAAAAAGTACAGTGGAAATAAAATTGGCATCATCTCAAAGGCAACACGGTCCTCTACTCTGCATATGGTAAGGAATTTTGCATCTTTGCCAGACAAGTTTCGCCCTGAAACAAGGTAAAGAAAGGCTAACCAATATTTTACCGAGATAAAATTCATAGAACAAAAATCTCAATAATGTTGCCATGCTTTACTGGTTACATGCCTTTATTTGCTAAGGAGGAATTTAGCATCCACGATAGTTTAACGTGAAACATTAGGTTTCAGGATTCTTGATGTATTTATACCCTTCACAGATGCTGAAAGAGAGTTTGAAATGCTGAAAAATCAGAAATCTCTTGGAGAGGCTATTTGCATGAAAACAATCCCAGCTAATTAATTTATCCCTTCTGTTGGTACCTTACATGCTTCCATAACTATATTGGCCAACAGCTCTGATACCACAGTGAAAAATTTGCGTCTGTCCATAAGGGCCTGGTGAAAACAAAAGTACATTTTCAATAGAATTTCCATGCATATTAGAATCAGGAGTCCATTCTAATGGCTGGTTTATAATTCCAATTCTTTAAGATCTACAAAGCGATAATATCCATATGTGGTCAGAGTTTGACCAATAAAGATATGTATCGGATGTAGTTCCGGTTGAGACGGGCTAAAGATTTTCATAACCTTTTTTGAAGGTCTTATTTCGTTTAGTTTAATAGAGTTTCTTCATAGCCACAAAATTTGACTGACACAGGACACGGGAAGAGGGTCACCGCTGTTGAGGGTCTGGTGTCTACACGAATTATGTTTTAACCTAAATGGATTAGGTTATGGATTTTTGATATGACGACATATAAATCTTCTTGGAACACGACCTTTTTCTTGTTGGTTATGGTTATTTCCATTTCGTCTTTAAAATATGAGTGTAGTTTACCGAGATAAAACAGAACAATAATTCAGAACACGCATGCATTACAATAAATGTAAGGCCCTAGGCCGTAGTAGTCGGTGATTTATTTTCTCTTGGTTCAGGACTACTAATAGGACTATTGTGGTCTTTAAAAATGGCTTCTTTGTGTTCTTCCGCCCTTCTACGCAAGGCCTCTACACTCATATTTTTTCTATTTAGTCCAGGATCTAGAATGCCAATAGGTGCAGCTACAGATGGCCAAAAAATTCGGGCGAAGTGTCCTGCCATGATCCGTTGTTGTTGTGCCATAGACAAAGCGGTTAGGGCGTTCCATGGTAAAGGCGGTGGGACACTAGGATAAAGTCCAGTGAAACCGTTAAACCAAAGTGAGGTCATTAACTTTTGTTCACGATTTAAATCGGTAGCAGAGTTTGATAGCAAATTATCGATACTGAATGAGTCGCGTGTTGTGTTCTTTCCACAACGGACATCAGTGTCGTCCATGGCACAAAAAGGTGGCATTTGCGATAAAAAGGGATATTTGTTGTTCTTCACTGCCGAGTCAAACGCCACGTGATCCTTAAACACTGGCATGTCTTTCCATAAATTTTTGTCTATGTAGTCGCCATAGAAACATCGTTGGTTGTTCATGTTCATTGATGAAGAGCGACATCCTCCTTCATCTCTTTTTTTAAACCCGGGATCTCCTGGCGATACCTTGTATTTATCGGAACTCAAATCGTGTCGTTTTTCGTTCGTCCCTTTCTTTTGACTTTTAGAACTATGAGTGGCTTTCAATGTCTTTTCTCTTTGGCGTTTCAGTTTCTTTTCCAATTTAAGCCTCTCTCGACGCTCTATTTCGTCGGCCGAGATGGGTTCTCCACTGCAAACGGTCAGCTGCGCGTTGTGAGCTGGACGTCCCGGACCTTTCTTTGTGTTTTCCTTCTTGCGCCATTTCGCTCTTCTGTTTTGAAACCATACCTACAGGGCAAACGAGAGCAAGAAATATTTTTGGACTCAAATTGGATGGTTCATCAAATTATATTTCGAGCTATGATAAAAAATATTTGTTTGTCATGGAGAGGCGAATACCCAGGTCATATGTTATATGCAAAGGGTACACTTTTGATGAGAGCAGTTACAAATTTTTATACGGTCTACAAAGGAATCTCTCTTCTGTAAGTTTTGGCTTCAGGCACGGACTTCCTATACATGGACAGAGCATACTGCCCGGTAGATTGTCGCTACCGTACGTGTGAGAAAGAGCGCACCAAGATGGCCGTCTGCTATGGTTATGTGTGAAAGTTTGGACTTGCTCGAGTATATCACAATATTTTGCAAGAAAGTTGAAATATTTTCGAAATAAAGCAAGCTAAGGTCAAAATCACGTCATGTATTGCAGGAATATGATATTGTTTCCCATTCAAGTTTCAATTTTGTTTAAAATATTACTGAGTCGTCGTCAAATCAGACGATTTATAGTTTCACGACGGCCATCTTGGTGCGCCTTTTTTGACCCAGTCGGTGACGGCTAGAACATTCGTGTTACATGCTCTGTCCATGTATATAAGTCAGTGGTTTCAGCTCAAAAAATGCTGCAGCATGAGGATATGAACTAAATAAATCTCTTCTGCCCCCGATCAGTCTACTTTGGTTTTCCTTGTTCACTGTACATACTATATAGGTTAAATTTCGAATGGTAATAAGGAGTTTAACTTTCTACGTTTTCTTCCACTGTCGGTAAGTCACCCAAATGAAACACGCTGTAAGCATGTTGTGGTGTAGCTCTCTAACTATTTACAAGTCATGCAAGTCAAGATTTCCTCAACTTTTATGAATATTGAAATAGTCATGAGTTTATTTAAAGGGGTAACCAGAGTTTGACAGAGAATATTAACCTTCTAAACTGATTGTCATATCCAAACCCCTTACTTATGTTATCAACAGGTCGCTTGGGACCGGTATCGTACCGGATCATATTAAAGTAGCCAAAGTCATACCTATTTTCAAGAAAGGCGATCCGATGCATTGTGATAATTATCGCCCAGTTTCCATTCTACCTTGTTTCTCCAAAATATTTGAAAGACTTATCCATAATCGCCTTTACAACTTTATCACAAAATCCAGTGTTTTGTACGACGGACAATACGGATTTCGGCCAAACCACTCTACTGAGCTAGCTCTCGCCCACGCAATAAATCAATTGAATATAGCCCTAGATCAAAACAAAACATCAATCGGAATTTTTTTAGACTTGTCGAAGGCTTTCGACACAATTGACCATGCCATTTTGGTGAAAAAACTTTTCCACTATGGTATAAGGGGATTAGGACTTGAGTGGATTAAGAGTTTTCTCTCCAACAGGAAACAGTTTGTGAATTACAATGGAACCAACTCTGAATCATTAAGCTTAACATGTGGTGTTCCTCAAGGATCCATTTTAGGTCCTTTACTTTTTATAATTTATGTAAATGACATAGTAAACGTTTCTAATGCTTGTACTCTTGTTCTTTTTGCAGATGATACTAGTATATTCTTTACAGGTGATGATGTTAATCAGTTAAAAGACACTGTATGTACTGAACTTAGTCAATTTCATGAATGGTTTTTAGCTAACAAGCTCTCTTTAAATGTAAAGAAAACAAATTTTATGCCATTTAGTAAAGTAAATTGCAGTAATACACCTAATATAAGTGGTATTAGAATTTTCATGAATGGTGAATCATTACAAAAAGTTGATTGTACTAAATTCCTAGGGGTTTTAATTGACGATCGTTTACCTTGGAAACCACATATTGACGCCATAAGTGTAAAAATTGCCCAGTGCACTGGAATTTTGTCTAAGCTTAAACACTATTTGCCCAGGAATATCCTTCGTTCCCTTTATCTCACCCTCTTCTTGCCACACCTTCTATACTGCCTGTCTGTCTGGGCTGGGACAAGTAAGACACACCTAACCAAACTCATTACATTACAAAAGAGGGCAATCCGGCATATTTGCTCGGCAAACTCAATTGAACATACCAGTAAACTTTTTTCTCTACTTAACTTGATGAAGTTCACCGATTTAATCCACTTCAAAGAAGCAATCTTTGCTTACCGTATCGTACATAATCTTGCTCCACCGTACTTTCAACAAATGTTCTCATTTAACTATGACACACACGACTATAATACAAGGCAGTCCGGATATCTCCGGTTACCACGTTTTAATTCAAATTTTCTGAAGCAAAGTTTACACGTAAGAGCATCCTCAACCTGGAATACCCTCCCTAATGAAGTCCAACTCTGTAAATCAATTTCTAGTTTCAAAATTAAGTATTGCAAGCACTGCATTGAAAAGTATTGATTAACGAAGTACTTCATATAACATTCACCATTCTTATGTTCACTGTATATCGTTTAGGTTAATGTTCATATTTTCCTCTTTGTACTTCACAGGGAGTGCTCTGTCCCATAAGCCTACCAAGGTTTTTTAGAGTACTTCCTTTCGTAACTTTCAAAACGTAATTTGTTACAACACTGTATTTATGTAAATATTGTTATTATTGGTCGTTACGATGAAACAAATAAATGAAATGAAATGAAATTGTTTACGAGAATATAGAAACATTGAAGAGGTCTTTCGGTTAGAAGAAAAGTTAATTTTAAGTAAATTATTGTTGTATAAAAATTTCTGACTATTTTTCGAGTAAAAAACACATAAACCACATAAACTAGACATCTTTCACTACACCGTAACCAATCACGACATCAGACCGTGACCGTACGGATCATGTTTTGTTAGTTTTTAAGTCAATACACAAATGCGCTGTACAAAAAACACTCTGTCGCTTCAACTGACAGAACCAGGGAAAATTAGAAACAATTTTCAGTCGATTATTAAAACAATACGAATGAATTTACGATTGTATGAGTTTTTATCATGCTCTCGTGATATTTTCCTACAATACTACTTTATGCCAACTGGCAATCTTTTTAAACCATCCCTGTTGCAAAAGACCAAAATTTGAAAAAAAAGGATTAATGTAATGCTTCCATTTCGAGCGTATTGGCATCACACCCTTCATAGCGGTAATGGTATATTTTAATCGCTTTATCACTCCCATCGCACTGCAATCAAAGCTCTTTTTGATATATTGTAATATATTTCAATGATAACAAGCAATACGACAAATTGTGAACACGCCGTGAAAAAATGGACAAAAAGACACCAAAGTTTCTAGTTTGCATTAACAATTTAACAAGTTGACAAAAACCCCATTGGCCTCTCAACAGCCATTCAGGCCTAGTGAAAAAAACAGTCTGGTACTTAGTTTGCTTTGGTTAGCGAGGAAATCGCTTAATTGATATTAAAAACGCTTTTAGCCAGGCTGGATTTAGGCTTTTTTATATTTAAAGTTTCCTGTATTACTTGTTGAGTTCTTTGTGTCTTTTTTTCAATGTATATAATTAGCTGATTCACCTATAAGTCCTCAGGCTTTTACTCTAGGCATAAGTGGATGTCATGTTTTGTCTGCATGAAAGCGCTATTCTTCGTCTCATATTATAATTATTTTGTATTTTGAATAATGCTTAGCTGCATGTGCGTGGTGCCACTCATCTATTACGTATAACAAAACGTCTGTGGAGATTATCTCAGCTCTAGTAGATGTGAGATATGCCTACTTTGAACAGCAACTGTTAAAAGAAAAACTCTTTCATATAAAATGAAAAAGTCATATGTTTAATTTTACAAAGCATTGAATACATTAGTGTGTAGGCTACACTTACAGTGCACTTATTATTAATATTAATATCAACAAGTAGCGTTATGCACTTACCTTTATATGTAACTCCGTATAGGCCTATAGTAGTTATTTTTTATTGGCATCAATAAATTAGTATTTGGGTTTTTTTTTTCATTTTTTAAGTGGAAAAGGGGGAATTCTTCTTCAGAACCAGGTCGCATACTGTTTTAATAGTTTGAAATGCAAAGTGAACAGGGTAAGAACTTGTTAACTGTTTGGAAGAGTTCATCCAAAATAAAATACACATGCTAATTGAGGGTAATTTGCACAGCGCGTCTAAGGTTTACCACCATTTAGACTGCCCCTCCATTTTTTTCACAGGGATGAGCTGAACGAAAACTTTATCCGCTCCGCGAGGTATCTGAGGGTCGATCCGAAAATGATTTCCACTACAAATAGGAGTTTTCTCTCATATTCATACATAGTGCCATGTTCTCCTAAAGTCACTTCCTTAACCAGTAAATCGATCCCAGATGAGATTAAGTTGGCGAAATGATTTGCAGATATGAGCAGTTCCTATTTTTTTACGGCCCATGAACATTTTTAGACTTAGGACGGTCTTATTGGGTCATGCCTTTACACTCCATCCGAAAATCGAAAGAAATTTGGGTTCTGGTTTACCGAATTGGAACGCAGAAAATTGGAACGCGAGAAATGGAACGCACATTTGGACGCCAAGGATATGTTAGAGATCTAATCTAAATTAACTCTGCTTTTCAACTTGAGTGTACACCATGTTAACTCCCCCCCCCCCCCCAAAAAAAAACAGAAAATAAGTTTGATCTTTATCAAAAAAAACTTCCTTCCGAACAACAACATGTTAAAAGAGTTATGAATTTTGCAGCAGCTGAACATTTTTGAAATGTGGGTGAACAACGTTAGGTGAACTCCAAAAACAGTGAATTTCTTTGTGTGAGACCAGTGGGCGTATTTCTTGAAAATGAAGCAAAATTAACTTATATTAAATCACGTGTATAAGTTAATAGACATAAATTGTAACTTAAAGGTCAATATTAGTCGCAAGAATTATTTTAGACAACTGCTAATTCACACTTTCTTCATCTTATACAGTTATATCATTTTCCAATCCTTTTCATTATATATATATATACATATATATATATATATATTTCAAGACTTAAATTTTGGATACGAAAGCCATGAATAGACCTTGTGCATTGACGACATAATGACGTCATCCGTGGGGGGAAACAATGGAACACGTAGCCGCATCCATAAGAATTCGCCCTGCACGTGTAGCAGACTTTGCGCGTATTCGACAGGTCGACAAATCATCTGTGTGTTTTTGTCTATGTTAGTTTGTTTAGCCCCCAAGCGAGGGCGTACTTTTAGTTCTGTGACATCATATGCACAAGGTCTATTGCTCCGCATAAATTTCGCAATGGAGTGTCTGAGAAAAAAATTTCACTTGATTCCAACGAGTCATTCATGAAATAAGAAAGGTTAGTAGACTTATCCAGAACGGGATGACTGCATTTCCTATTCAACGCATAAAACTACTTTGTTACAAAAAAAAGATATCTCATGGTAGTATAACAGTACATAGAACTTTTTTCGTATTTTTTTTTTCGTTCAACCAATAAGACCGCGTAGGCTACATTCAGGCACGATGTGAAATTTTCGACTATAGCCGTATGGGGACAGTCTTAATCGCCTGTAGCTTTTACAAGTTTTACTGCAGGTACATATAGAAAGTATAAGGTGCATTTATAGATTGGAGAATTTCTTTCGTTGATATTCTTACCATTCACTACTGCACCAAACATTGGAACGTTTCAGTATGTACTCTTTGTCACGGTAAACATCTTTAGTCTAATGATATTGTGTCAACGTCCATTGATTTCAGCGTAGGGGAGGTTCTATAGAGCATGACTAAATTGATTCTTGTTTTCCATGGAAAACTACAGAAAGGATGAAAATACTCCTCGAATGGCAGAAATCACAATATTTGCAAAAAGAAAATTAAATTAGGAAGGGTTCTCTACCGTGACGAATCATATGTATTGTACCTTTAATGTTTAATATACAATCCACAGGGGACTTCAGTCTTGCTCTTATATATTTTTCACGCTTAGCAGACGTACCCATATGTTGCTTAATTTTTGTAGAAACTCAATTTCTTAGACTGTAAAGGTAATATTAAAAAAATAAAAAATAAAAAAAAAAACACAAAAGTTTTGTCCGGTCTTATATAAAAACTCTCTGTTTTTAATTTTTGTGATTGGTTACATATGCTATTTGTTGTTATACTATAGAAGCAATGCAATCGATCTTTCTCTTTTGATCGCAAATTTCTAAGAAAATAGATGGATTAAATTTTAATATTTTGCCGAAAATGAAGAGGTCTTCGGTTATACTCCATTTTAAAATGTTTTAAGTTAAACAACACAAGTAAAATTTGGATATTTTTACAAAGAAGTAACCAGGAGATCAGTCAACAAGATTCTATTAATCTTGGAGTTACAGCGTACTGCTGTAAGGTGTGAATTCTAATATGTGTTATGTAGGAGTTGCCTCTCAAAATCTGAATAACAACCCTCTTTTAAAATCGTAAAACTGAATTGGATCTCCACAAGGTCTTGATGAAATATTTCATTCCATTTAATATTTATTTTATTTAATATTAATCAATTCTAACCGAGCAAAAATACCACTCGATGGAGAGTGGAATGCTGCTTGAAAATGGGCAGTGTAGTCAATCTCTTTTTGTACATTTTCACTCGTAAACGTTTACATAATAGGCTACTAGTGTTTTCTTTACAATAGGTAACTAACGTTGTTTTAAATTTCTTTCAGAAGAAATATGGAATATGAAAAAATTATCTAAGCCTCAAAGTGAATAAACTTTTTTGTAAATTTGTAGTAATTATATACTTTTTGTCTCATTTTAATTGTTTCAACATACAATAGAATCATTTCTTTTATTCTGCCTGCATAAAATTCGACATTGCTCACGAACACTGCGAAAAACACCTGTAGGTGAGGTTACTATCTTTGTCATCGCTACACCGCCGACAGTCTAATATTCGTTTAGTTCGGCAGATTATTTTAATTTTTATCGTACCTTCACATACATATGTTAGTAGAGCAACACAAAATCAGGTATAAAACGATACGTTAACGAGCGAATTCAATCAATGTAAAACCGCCGTCGCCTTTATCTGAAGCGAATTAAACTTTTCAGAAGCGGTTGGAATTGAAGTGTTATTTCCAAGTATAAAGCAAACGTGTGATAGTCACAGAAGGTACTAAGCCGCTTGGGACGCCATTCACGCCAAGATCACAATTAATTACATGAGCAAATCACCATTTGGAGTCCGAATGCAAATCGTACATGTCTGTATTAGCACCTCCAAGAGGATCTGACAACTTCTACTAGCAATAATTAATTTATAAAGAAACCGATAAATAAGATAACAAATAGCGAAATGTTCATTTCTTTAGTTTAATTTTGAATTTAAGTGGACACGCAGATTGAATGAGAAAGAAGGAGAAGTTTGTCTGGTTCAAGCCAAAATTGCTTCTTCTCTTAAGAGATTCGTATTTCAAGATAAACGACAAAACACGTGGGTACGTGATCAAACCGTCAAAGAAGAGAATACCGTCTCTATCCTAGATAAATCGCCTTTCAGTTTTCGATGAGAATGTTGCTCTATGTGTTTGGAGCACGAGTGGCCTAAGTGTGTAAGGTAATTATTTTGTTCTAGGTCTAAATGAGATGTCAGCGACCCCCTTTCCAGAGAGCAATCTCTTTTGAAACAGCTTGAAGATAGATACCTGATCAAAGTTCTCTACGTTACGTTCTTTACTCAGAGTTGGCCTGCTTACTACCTAGTATATGTTTAATTTACTGCTTTAAGGATTTAAGGGAAGGGTTTGTTCATAAGTACGGTAACGATGTACCACAGATAAATCTTGGATCTTTTTGTACATCAGAAATTCAATATTTGCAAACCTCCTGCTCCTCGGATAGCCTTTATGCCAATTAATGCTGGTTGATAAGCTCATGAGATAACATTTTCTCTTCAATTTTGCAAAGACTTTTTCTTTTAATTTAGGCCCTAAAATTTATCTCTGTGTGAAAGAATACACGTAAAGTCACAAACTCGCTGAATACTATACTGAGACAAATGCTTAAACCCTCTGTGGTTTGGGGGTAGAAAGTCAGCAACTGTAAAAGTCATAAAGTATCATACATATAAAAATATTACGTTTTATTTCTTCCTTTTTTCTTACCAGTTATAAAATAGGATTTTTAAGGCAAAGGAAAGTATTAATTTAGAGATGCAAGTAAGGCCAAATGTAGTGCTGTATTTTCATCTGAAGGAAAGAAGGGGCCCGTAGCCAAGAGGGGACGAGGAGGATCCCCCTGAAAATTTGTTACCCCTATAATTTGAAGTGCGCTATTGATTTAATACATCTGTACTCATTTCTGCTGCTGAAAAAGATTCGCTCCTGGAAAGATTTTGCCCCCCCCCCCTTCTCTGCCTTGTCTGGCCACCGTTCTGACGGGAAAGGTTGCAATAGGCTTTTATTTAAATCCTGTACGTAAGAGAAATACTCTTAAAGTATAAGACAAATGTACAAACGACATTTTGGGTGAAATAATACCCTTTTAAACAAATAATGACTTCCAATGTTGACTGCAGCACATACTAGCTGATATATGATTGCTAGGTTTCGTTTGAAATGACGTATATTACTCTTTAGTTGCATAGTAAATCAGACAGGTATATATGTTTTCCGTTACGGTATATGATGTGTCTGGAATCTTAATCATATCATTTTACACTTGACTTACTCTTCATTTCCTGTTGGCTAATATAAGTCTTGAAGTTTGGCATCTTGTTTACATTGTGGATTAATTACATGACTTTACTAATTAATTGTGCAAGAAACCATACTATCTTACACTAAAGATACTGTTATTAGGCAAAAAAATGTGGATATTTCTCCCACCAAAGTTTCAAAAGAAAGGAATTTTAATCACTTAATTTTCCTGAATTTGTATGTTAATGAGTAAACCAGGTTGATGATACATGAAGACAGAAATATCAGCTGAGGAAACAGTTTGACAAACAGATAGGCAGATAAACAGACAGACAGACAGACAGACAGACAGACAGACAGACAGAAATGTACAGAGGCAAACGGATAGTTAGAAAGCCGCACAGACAGCAAAAGATATATCATTCCTTTTGAGAATCAAAATAAACTCAGCATTTATTATCTGACAAAAAAAAAAGAATCGATCCCTTTAATATTTATTTTAACTGAAATATTTTTTACGCATTTTGAAATGTGAGTTAAATAGATTGCAACCCCACGTGTGATTAAAAAAGTTATATATACTGCCAGCACTCTGAAGCTTTTTTGGTGTTAAGCGGCAAATTTTTGTTCCGAAAACTTTAGCCTCCCAAAAATATAAAACAAAACATTAACTGGCAGCAACACCCCTATAGTTTGTCCACCTCTTCCCAAAAGAAGAGATAGGGGGCTTTACAGCTCAGTCTCTAACCAATTGATTTTAGTCGGACCGGCTAAAAGTTGTTTCTTAGTGGCTCGATTTCTCTAAATTCACTGATAAGGCTGAGCACCAAGCACGATGGCAGTTTCGTTCCACTTTTCCAATCTTAGGTATGGAAAAGGGAGAGCAGGGTGAGATCGAAGGTATTTGGTGGCAATACCTTCACCAGCAATACCTGTCTGACCGTACCCTGACTGCACCTTTCATTGGAAGGATAAGATGTCAAGAGAAAAACCCATTGTAATTTCCATGTATCAATATCTTTTCCTATTCTTGAGAAATACATCTTCAAATTTTGAATGTTTCGGTACAACTTGTTAACTATGCTCAACTATGTGAAGTCGTCCCCAGTTATAACATTTTTTTTCTATATCTTACATTATTTATCTCTTAATATTCGTTATCTCTTAATTACTCTTCAAACAGTTTACGGTTTCCTGTTCTAAACCTTATACTAATTACCTCTTAATTAGTTACACAATTTAAACTTCCAAACAACACCTGTATGACATACTAATATTACAACTGTCCTTGAAAAGAAGGTTATAAAATCAAAGGATAACATTAGCCATTAGCATGTCCCATTAGTTTATCTCTTTCTCTACATCAAAAGATTTGCATATTTGGCTAATGCTTATGCATTATTAAGTGCAAATCAGACATTATTATGTAAAATGGTCAGTTTTGTATAGATTCGTGTGGAACTGTGGCTAATTTCTGTTTTAAGTGCTTACTATATTAAAATTTCTCAACTTTTTGATTTTCACGTCACCAAACATCCTGTGCATTTGTAAAAATTTAGAGCACCCAATATTAGGTCGAAAGAAGAATACACAGAGACACACATTTTGCCATGCTTTTATGAACGAGCTTAAATTCGATCAGCTCTAAGATATTTTATTAAATTAATATTTGATTACAATATTGCTAAGGCGATGGCTACTTCCACCAGCCCTGACACAGACAAGTCAGGACTCATTAAAATTTGATAGTTGAAATCTTCAATGTTTATTGTAGAACAATCTTCATCTTGTTGAGTAAATGAGCAATATCCGTTTATTCGTTCTTTCGAACAATAAAATTTTTGCCAAAGAATAAAGCTTTCATAAATTACAGTACATTGTACACTGTTTCGCTGCAATTTCCTTTCTTGTGTTTACCTCATCTTGTAGTCGATTGTATGTGTCTATGTACGCATCCAACCAGTCGTTGAGAGTTTCTCATTGTACAAAGTTGTAATTATGAACAGTAATTGAAATATAAATCAATATTTCTTGTTGCCTACATCATTTGAGCAAAGACACTCAAAATGAACTGCAAGAAAGAGGTTAAATAAAGAATTCTTTTATTTTTGAGGTCGAATGCTTCACTTCCTTATTCGTGTAGAGTTCTTCCTATCGTTCGTTTGTTTTTCCTCCCGTATCCCACGCTTTTCCTCCACAGCTCATCATTTACCAATTATGGGAGTCAGGATCGTTTAGTAACAACCCGAATATGTGCTAATACCAACTAGAAAACAGCGCTCTTATTAAATTTACCAGATTTAGTCACTCAATTAAGGAAATTTCTCTTTCATTTTGAGGAGAGGTTTTGGTGACGGGGAACGAGCTGGTGTTTTACGCCCGCTTCGTGACAATTCTGAGAAGAGTAAAAAAGTAAAGCCTAATACAGGTCTTTTAAAATGCCTTTGAAACTAATTTCTTGAGGTAGATTAAATGTACCTTCTTGTTACAAGTTGAATTGTCAAGGCAAACAGTACGTGTCAAAAGCGAGAATCGGCAGACGAACCGTCGGTATAAGTGATTATTTTTATCATGAAGGTAAAGTGAGAAAATGATTTCTGCGATGTTTTCCATGATATTTTCTTTCTTTTTGCTTCTCTATTACTCCTTTTCTCTGGGCTCTGTTATTTGTCCAGACCGATTTTCTGTCGCTTCTATTCATGACCGATTACTGATGTAATGAAAAGTTAAAAGTGATCAAACTAAGTCTTGCAAGAGAAAGGCATGTGGTGAACTGGAGAGTATAAGACAAGCTTATACTTTTGCAAATAACAGAATAAGGTAACACGGGAGTAAGCGTCCCTTTTTTCTTCACTTGCTGAAGAAAATATGGATATCCAGCGTGCACGGATTTATAAAATGATTTACGTCAGAAGCCTGCTGGTTTACGTTTTTCTTTAAAATGTTACTCGATGCTGGTTGTGAGAGAGGTATTAAAATTGACAGAAATATTGAAAAAGGGATGGATAAATCAGCTTCAAAGTTGATTAGCAAGGAATATTAGAAGAAGAAAAAACGAAATTGATAATGAATCATTCTTTGTAAAACAGGAAATTTTCTATTGCACTAACTTCTCAAAACTGGTTTTCTTTTCCAACTTGTATGACATCTAAAACGAAAGGGCATTTGTTCCAAATAATTAAATAAAAAAAAACTTTAAATGTTAAAGATTGTGTTCTTTACTACACAAAGATAAAAATAAAATGTCCCAGTTTTAGCAATTATTTCCCTATATATCCCATATGTTTTTACAATTTTTGAGAGGAATCTCTGTAGTTCCATGACATACGTGCCATGACAAAGTCAGGTTCGAATTAAACCGACAAAGGATTAAACGGACACATATTCGAAAAAGTATAAAATATTTGACCAGTTATTATTCAAAATTAACCATTTTTAGCTCACAGTGGTAAACTTAATTCTACACTCTGAAGCCGTGTTGACCAACGGCTCGTTAGTCTAGGCCGATGCACCGAACCAAAACTGGTCAACTTATTCTGACTGAGCAATGGCCGAATCTGACTCCTTATTGGTCAAATTTCACCATAATTTAGCCAAATTGTTTGGCCAGATTTGACTCGGCGTGTTTAGTTGGCCCTGTCGTTGGTCAACTCGGCGGAAGTAATTTTAGTAAGTGTAAGTTTTTAGTCACGCGCTTAGCGAAGGGGTGAAGCTGACAACCGACTCCCCCTCACAGGTATATTTTTATATTTTGATTTTTTTTCATTCAAGACGCTAGTTCCGGTATTGCCCCTTTTACATGACGTAAACAGGCATAAGTGTATGGGGGTATTTTTTGTGGGGCTAAGAGCAAATTTTTGCCCAAATTTTGGTCAGTGGCACCATTAGTCATGTTGGATTGATCAACTGTTTTGCCCAAATTGGGAGGGCAAGTAATTCCCTACACCCGCTTCGTGCACCTTTATAAACAGGCCATATGAACAGACCTGGCAATTGTTGTTTCCAACTGTCTGAAAGGTGTTACACCTCCCTGTAATAACATCTCCCTGGTGGTGATGAGATAACCTGTCTACAGGCTTCATCTTCTTGTGACAAATTCCTAACTAAGCGCCTGATTCTTGTCAAACATTTTGACCACATTACAATTTGTCGAAAATTTGAATGGGTTCGTTCACATTTGAAAACGATGATTTTAGAGTAATAGTCTACATGATTAGAGTTAATACTTCACAAAACTAGTGATTACAGACTTTCAAGTCGAATCATGACTGACTGACTGACTGACTAACTAACTACTGATGTAACGTGCTAAAGACGTGATGTGTACGGTATGTTGTGTAACGCTTCCCTGTACAAGAACAAAAAAAAATATAAAATACGGTGTCAACCCTTTCCCCTTGGCATACAGACGCAATAAATCTCGATATGAAGGTTAACAAGGTGAAGAATTACCAAACTATAAATATTTAAAGACACGAGTTTATTCTTATTCAAGTGATGTATAATCTAAGTTGCAGGTCTTTAATGCACATATTGCAGTAAATAAATTGCACGGGTTGGAGCGTCCGAACTAGAAAGTATGATGTCCTACATTGAAACCATTGGAGTCAACTTTGTTTCCACTTCATTAAGATAATTTAGCTTCACCGTTTTAATTTACATATAAATATAGTGACCCAGTAATAAAAAAATGATGAAAATGTCACTGTAGCAAGTTTATTTATAAAGAGCACTATCTAAAAAACGATGCGTCACATTACATTATTTGTTCAACAATAAAAACATGAAAACAATAAACCAGCTAGGAAAAAAGAACAAAAACTGTATTAAATAAGACAAAGAGAATATTAAAAGTACACTAGGCTTGTATGTTCTTTGTATCTATACAGTCCGACAGTCACGTCTTTTATACTTCAATACATTTTGACGGTCCATCAGCTACTTCGTGACTCTATAAAAACTCACCTAGCCGTTAAAGTAACTTAAAATACAATCGTCTCATTTGAATAAGTCTAGTAGTATACCTTGTTTCATGGAAGGCCTTTGAAAACCACGTGACAATATTATATGTTTATAAATTGTGAAGTTTATTTAAGAGTAACTCATTGTTTTACCTGGAATACAGAATATTTAAGTCCCTAAATATAATAAAAGGTACAGGGAAGAGAAATGGGGAGAAATTATTGAGAATTACTTGTTGCTTCACAACGAACATTAGGCGCCTGCTCTAACCCTTTAACATACCTATCCCACAAATATCTATACAGAAACGGGGAAAATTTCACACATAGTCTTTACTTCTGTCATTCGATAATATATTTTAATTTCTTGTTTTATCTCCATTATTATCAATGTCCTTCGATACAGACAGTTACTCACAAGACAATAGAATTTAAAACAGTTTTCTTACTCCTCTTACCTCCCAAATACCACCCATCGATTTCTCCATAAGTCTCAAGTACCCCAAGACTGGGTCGCAATCGCACTTTCCATCATCTCAAATACGGCACCACAAATTATCTTTCATCTTTCTTGTCGTTTCAGGTTTTTTTTTTTTTTATCTAACTTGTTTGACTATTTTGATTTAATTTCGCAAAGTAAATGTTCTTTCCGCATAACATGGCGAGTGAGCAGCTCTTTAGATACCAAATTTAGCCCCTGGGTAGAAATAATTTTAAAACAAAGTCTTTTTGTCGGTTTGAAGGGAGAATCGAGAAATCACGAGAAGCCAAAAAAATAGGAAAAGAGAAGAAAAGACGGGAAAAAGGATAAAATCGTGGTAGTTTGCATTCGGAGTTTCATGTATGGCATTAAAGTGATAATATGACCGTAGGCAAGACCGCACGGATGCATTTTAATTGACATTTAAGGCCAGATACGACAGGTTGTTAAAATCCCTGAAAAATTAAAAGGTTTTTTCCGTGTTCCATTCTTTTGGGGGGATAGAAAATACAATTAGATGTATCGTAATTCGAGCAAGTCTGACAACGAATCTCACAATGTTGGGTTCGACAGGACAATTTTACGCTTGGTTGCTTACAGAATGAAAAAATGACCTACATATGGTTCCCTGAGTGGTTGAGGAGAAGAGAGAATTTCAAAAAGCAAATCTATCGCCCAAAGATCTTTCTAAGGTGAGAGAATTAAAGCCGGATTACCATCGAATAAACAGCTTACTTTCACCAACTCTAGAATTTTTAATTTGAAAGTAAAATAATTTACATTAATTCCTTCGTTGATGAAAACCGTTGAATTTGCGGTTTCAAATTCAAAACAGACTAAACACAATTGCCCATAGCAAAATTAAGATGTTAAACATAGCCTATTTAATGCCACAATCTGTTAGCTGACTTGTCGAATTGGTAAGGTTTGTTAAGTTCTTCACGGGGATAAAGTCAAATAAGGAAGACCGATTACGACAAACTTTAAAGGTACAAAAGTAATTTGTCCCTTACTTGTTAACATAAATGACATAAAGTGCTACTCAGAAAAACGAATGGCCAACAGCTTCATAAAATGAGGCGCGTATAGTGCAAAAATGACGAATTAAAAAATGTAAATTGGGTGTGATTTAAATTAATGCATAGTATGAAAGTACTTAATTTGGAAACCTCGGAGCAAGACTACCCTCACAAACATCGCAATGGGATTAAAATGCACCGAAAGCAGCTATCTCGTGTGACGACCCGGAGTTAAGATGCTAAATTGAAGTCAATGATATATAGCACTGCAGGCTGAAATCCCCAACAACAGAAAAATGAGAGGTATTTTTACATTAAGGAAGCACGGCATTCATTTTATCCGTTCATTTATTTTTGTTATTTGTCAAACAATATCCGGCGTTACTTAAAATGTTCATTAAAAGACAAATTACCTTGTAGGGGTAAATTGTATGGATTTTAATACGATTTGAGAAGAAAATGAGCAAAATATGCAATAATACATATAATTTGCCTTAGAGGATTACAGTCGCATGTCGAAAGTGCATTAACATTGTTTATGTATATATGGAACGATCTAGGGCAGCCCTAGTCGGCTAGTTTGTTTCAGCTCACAGTTTGTACTCGGTGGGGACGGGACTTAGCCACTAAGAGATTTTAGCACTTTGGGGAATTGTACATGATAAAGTTATAAAGTTTGACAACTTTTGTGAGTGAAATGGGAGGTGTAAAGGCAAGTACAACAATGAACCGTTAAGAGTAAATACAGACATGTATGGAAGGTGTAGGGGGCGCTACCCAACCTTTGTCGACTGAAGTAAACGGGTCTGATATCTTTAAGGATATGGTCACAGTTAAATAAGAAACGTCTTTGAGAGTATACAAATGAATCTTTCAAGTTAATTGTATAGATGGAGGAGAATTTACTTAGTTTGTGGATACACGTGTCTCTCTTCGTTGGCAAAGTGGATTAAATGGAAGAGGGCGGATTGGGGTTGGCATTCATCGTATCATTGAAACGAAATTTCTTTGTTGATATGGTCAATCTCCTCATGTACTTATTAGACATTACCGACGGATGGAGAGGGCAGAACTTGTGTAGTTAGAAGATAACTGCAGCACATATCACCAATTCTTCCATCAATGTAGCATTCAAAACGGTATTATCAACCGATTTTAACAAAAAGACAAAAAAGGGTGTCCCACGTGATTACACCTTAAAGGGCAAGAGAATGCAGTCGTCTCATACGCAGTTTAAAACAACAGTCAGATTCTGCAGATTTCTTCTCATTTCACTCCCAAGTGTCTTTCATAATATTTCATTGCATATTTAGGGTGAACCAATTAATTGCACTCTGAGTTCCATAATTTCATGAGGAAAATATTGTCACATGACTTCCAAGAGCCATTCATGAAACAGTGCAGACAACTTAACTAGTACAAATTAGTGAGACAGCATTTCCTCTTTAAGTACGTAACTAAACGAATGCTCTTATATCGTGAAATGAAAATTGGACGTTTCTTCAACATGGAAACAAATTTAAAGTTTCTTTTCACAGCAGTTAGGATGGGGTGGGGCATAGAGAAGAGTTTGGCCTTGATTGACATTGATGTATGTACATTAGTGTATTACCGACACCGCACACGCCCTTACATTAGAGAGAAGCAGAGTATGAATTAATTGTCATAAAACAACAGGATCGAACAGTAGGTACCTTTAACAATTTAGTTCAAATGTGTGTGTGTGTGTTTTTCTTTTTTTTTTTGAAAGACTAGCAAAGACGGTATATTTGAATGATTATTCTTGAGTGAAAACACCATCTTACTTCGACACTGACGGGGGGATTAAAGAAGAAACGTCCTGCTGTTTTTCTTCATCTCTTCAAATACTATCACTTCATCTGATTGGTTAAAAATCTGCCCTGCAGATGCAGTATATTTCAGAGGGTGTTATATTACTAAATGTTAGACCTCTTTAATGACATATGCACTGAAAAGAGCACAAAATACTTATTTGAGCTACTTGCTCTAATATTTGTTTTAGGTCTTTCAAAGAGTTAAACTACTTTATCTCTTCCTCCTTTTTAACCCTGTCTCATACTTTGGTTAGGACTGTCTTAAAGTTTATTATATATTTTAGAGGATGTTTGTCAGCTTAGTGTAAACAGGATGAAGGGCGAAAGAGTGAATTGAGCAGGTATTATGCCCCTGGATGGGTGCATAAAGAAGCCTTACTTAATATTTCCCAACTATGTTTCTAAACAAACATCCCCTCCTTACAACACCTCACAGAACATTTTTATGATTTCTTGAGGATAATATCCACACCGCGTGCGCTCGTTGCGATTAGAACAAATTGCGTACAGAGGTAATCCCCCTTCAAGAAATCCATTTTGTCACATCACGCCACTGCTTACCTGTATAACCCACCACGAATTTTGGAATACCCAGGGTTCAGGTGAACTTTATGGTGACGAGTGATTACCTTTAGGATAATACATTCACACTGCCAAATGAAAGTGCAGTTTGCATGTCGATATTCTTAATATGTCCTCTTCATATGAAATTTTAGCCCCCTATTACGTTCTACAGTTCTAGCTTGAAACCTTTTTCACAAGGTGGTCTTTTGTATTACAACCTTTATTTTTTTCCTATTTTATAACTCCACCCTTTGGTTCCAGGATGGTGTCATGACGAGATTTATTTGTACACGTGATTTGAAGATGCTTTTACCCCCACATCACTGAAATACCTTTACACGAGACAAACAAATCTGGCTCGTAAAGGGATGTCCTTTTCTAAACTAGTCTACTAAAAGAAATTGAAAAGTCACTCGCATCTATCTCGACAAAATATGCAAAGTCGAATGCCTCTTTGCTTTTGCAAAAAAGAAAAAGTGTGCTTGCAGACAAGACTTGAGTTTCCCTGATTCTCCCCCATTTTAAGGCAATTCAACTTATTTACCACTTTTTTATCCGTGGAATTGAAAAAGGTAGTCGTTTACTTTTCTCGACTAACAAGTGATTTTTTCGCTCTCTGTTAATTTGTTTGCCAAGCACCCTGTCTGTCAAAGCTTAAGTCAATTAACTGGCCACCACGGAGGCTAAATTAATTTGCTTGGCGATTCTTACATCAACCCACCGAATCATTCTCCAGAAGCTCCCGGGATGATTACCCGAACAAACAGAAAACTGGGCTGGCTGCATTCTACGGGAAACCACTAATGGTGAACGATACAAAAGGGACCCTTAAAACCTAAACGACATTAAGTCATCGAAAATTCAATCAAGGGAGGAACTGTCCCATTGATTTAGGTTTTATGAACCCAAACTGTGTAAATATTTGCTCTTTCAGCGTCTCTTGCAGACGATTTGTTCCGCTCTGTGACACGTCAACATTATCTTCACTTAAGTTACAATTCGTTGTAATGAATCGCAAAAGGGGAATTTTGTTTTCTATAAAAGAATTTTTCTCTTTTACTCTTCAATTAAACAATAGTCATCTCATCTCTGAAGTCGTAATTATTGCGTCTGAATATGAGAATCCATTACCCTTACGGTACTATATTGTTTAAAAGGTAAATTATGCATACAAAACGGTGTATGTATCCATTATTTCGTTACCGTACACTTTTGCCAGCATATTGTATATTAAATAGCTTTTCTCGGTAATTTATATTTCCCTGTAACTAAGCATTCAGTTATCAACACAAGAGTACGAAAACACTCAAACAACATTGTAATCTTTTTCCTATTTTTTTAAAGGAGCATTCGTCACCTCATACTAAAATTTTACTAGCAGTCTAAAGAAACTCTCAATTGATGCACAAGCTGATTGACATCAAACTAGAAAATGGAGAGCAGCTCATAGTACATACAAAATGTAATTCACTGAAGCAACAGACGACTATAGCACAATATATGGATAAGGATGCGTTGAAGACAGTAGTGGGAGGGACTAGCTATAGGTAGGTAGGGTGAAATGACACTGATTGAAACTGTCTGGGGTGATGATTAGGCTAACTACCTTTAAAGGGGCTCACTGAAATGATATCAATAACTAAATGAGAGTGTTGAAGGGTCACTACCATATGAAAATATTTATACCAGTATACTCAGCATAATGAGTCAAGTTTCATATAATATAGTTACAGAAAAGTTGAAATTTTATATTTTGTGGTATCCTAACGTGCAACGGTTTAGTACATAATTTGGAAAAGTGTCTGGTTACGAGTTTTTGAAACTTCAACAACATTGAACCGTTAAGTAAGTGACACTCATAAAACAGTTATTTGTTTGTAGGATATGGGGATTTTCTAAGTCTGATCATATGTCATTGGTTTGTGAAGAGGACTCAACAAGTTTGGAAAAAAATTGTTTAATTTCATAAACCATGTCAATGAGCCGTTGTAAGTTACAGGGATTTTAAAATGAAAACCAAAAACAAAAACAAATAAAGCGATCACAAGGAAACCACAATCACTTATTGTAATTTAAAATAAAATATTCTCTGGTTCCCTACTAGTGAATGGCTTTAAAGGCAGTTATTCGTCACCCCAACTACAATTATTCCAGCAGTCTACAGGAATTTCCAATTAGCATAGCTAGTGTTTAATTGCCACGAAATTCAAAAGGACAGAGCGACCTCATATATTTTCAGCATATACTCCAAGGGTTCAAATTACACATTGCGACTTTTCCTCTTTAGTTGCCCTGCAGCAATAAACTCGGATTGTCTCTGGGTAAGGAGGAGTTTTCGGCAGTTGTGGGAGGGGCTTAAATTAAAAATTTTGGATGAATTGGGACTATCTGGGGTGATGAAAAACTGCCTTTAAGACATGTGACGATATTTTGTCATACAGTGTTCAATAAAAGCAAAAAAAAAAAAATAACTTTTCACTTTGTCTCTTAGGCTACCGTATGAAATACTATTGTTTGGCAGGCGCGTAGTCAAAATTGTCACTTATGAGAGGGGTTTTAGGGAGTGTGATACGTGGTCTTTCTAAGGTAGGTAGTGGGGCAGCTCTCAATATGCAAAAATGGTACAATATTTGTGCTTCAAATACAATAAAGTTTATGTCGGCCATTTTTGGTAAGTTTTGTCTTTTGCTTTCCAAGCTTTGTTCGCGGGGTTTCAACTATTCCTTCCCCCTATCCACTCGTCTTTGTTTGGGTAATTATAGGAGATTCGTAAAAAAAGGGAGAGAAGAAGAGATTGGCATGATTCATCTGATGGGATACTAAAACTTCCTTTTAAGGCCAAATTCTCTCACTCAAACAGTTCCTTATTCTGATCCTGTTTGCTCAACTCTCTTCCACAACTGAGTGTCTATAGCTCATCCTCATTCAGATATAATTTCAGTTTATTGATTCAGGGTGCGCCTATACAAGATCCCAAATGAATGTAAAATCAAAACACTCATGGTTCAGTTTACACGCTGAGCAAGATGGGCTACAATACTCTGGGTTTTTTAATTTGCTGTCAATCAAAGAGCTGTGCCAATTTGAGCATTTCTGTAGTCTACTACAAAAACTGTAGTTTGTGGTAGGAGCTTAAGGCCTTAAAAGCAATCTCTTAACTGATCACGCACAATTCCAAACTGCGTTTTTCTTCTCGCTAGTTTTAATTTGAGATTCCCAAAAGGGGGGGGAACGCAGTAATCTCAGTTTGTATAAGTGTCATAATTTGTTTCCATGATTGGATTGGCTCTTGAGAGTCATATGACAATATTTTTGTCACTAATTTATGACATTCCGAAGAGTGATGCAATTGGTTTACTTTGAATATACAATGTTTCAGTCATGAACTGGTATGAAAGATGCTTGGAAGCGAAAGGAGAAATCTTTGGGATCTAACTAGTTTTTAAATGAAGTTTGGGTGTCTGCCGTTGCCCTTATTGTTTATTACATGGGCAACTTAGTTTACAAAGTACCATGTTTCATAGTCAGATAGATACTCTAGGACTAAATTCAACTCTCTGTGGTCGTCTGAGTAAACTATTACTGTCAGAAGGACCTCCCGTGCGAAACTGGATTTTAATTATACGAACACTATTACCAACTAACTGTGATCTAGACTTCCATAACAAAAGACATTCACATTTAAGTTGCTGAAGCCAGTATCGATCCATTGTACCAACCCGCAGCAAACACAAACATCAAGAGTGATTGCTAAAGCCAGCATTGTTTGTGTGCCAGTAAAAAAGCAAATTTCGCTAGGAAGGACCTTCTTTGTTACTTAATTGATGCTATTAGGCCTCCAATACCCCCGTTTACCTTACATTAAGTCCTCAACCAGAATTGCTAGCTTGTCGAAGAAAGTTCTTTTGTGACAAAGTGTCAACTGCATTGAAAGAAGCTTGGTAACTTAAATGCATTATCGCACATCGCGCCTTTCGAGGTCTCCACTTTCGCCTTATCACCTTCTTAATGTTCGCATCCTCAGACTTTTTTCTCTTGAGTAAAATATCGATGTTTTTTCTCTCTAAAGTTAATTAAATAACACGCACTAGAAAGTAAAAATTACCCATCGTTACTTCGACAGTGACCAGTTTGTTTGACCTTCCATTGTAAATATTTAAAGATTTTTTTAGCAACAGAGAAAGAGGAAAAATAAGACGGCGTTGTAGACCCCTATATCTGTCACTGAAAAATTGTCTCCCTAAGGGGAACAACACATTTACCATCCATGCTGTAGAGCAGATAATGTGTATCTTAAGTGCGTTCCATGTAAACGTGTAGCTGTTTCACTGATTTTGTGTTTTTAAGAGATCAGAAATCAATTTTGGGGTGACGTTCCACTTATGTACGGGATATTTAAACTTAAAGGGAATTCAACTTGAATTAGTGTATCCGAGTAGTCCATTTTATGATTGGATAAAAGGGGAGTTTTATAATGATTGGAAGAATATTTTGTTACCGGCTACCGAATTGCAAAAGGTATGCAGAAAAACAGAAAAAAAATCCTCCCATTATTTAAAAGTTTAATCTTTATGGTTGGAAATACATTGACGGTACCTGCAGAAAGATCAACTGACTCGTAAACATGGGAGGAGGGGATAAGAAGAACACAACACATCCCTGAAATTTTGTAGCTCCCTATAGAGTTTTCAGATTGCCATCGAATTAATAATTTTACATCTCCTGAAAATTTGTCGCTCTCTCCTTCCAATACCTTCCTCTGTTGACAGCTACCGGTACTTTACGACTGAACTAAGTACATGAAGAACTTGCATCGGACGGCTTTATAGTTTTACTATTTATTTATTTTAAACGCAATGAAAATCATGAAAAGGGATGCAATTCCCACCAAAATCCGTCAAAAAGTTTATTATATTGCACAGGGCATTTTCTGATTTGCACTCCATCATTGATTTAGATGAACTAAATGCAAATTTTGTGACGTCATGAGAGAAACATGCCATATATGGCCAATGTTAACTTTTGTTTACTATCTTTATTTCAGAGTCGTAGATTTATAATATTAGTTTGTCCTGAGGGTTTTATTTTGGAGGTTAAAATTTTGTCCTTGAAAATTATCAGTACCGTAATAACCAAACCATAATCTCTCTAACGTAGTAAGAGATAATTATTATAGGGCTAACAAAAGAAACGTCAACCCTTTGCAAGACTTCACATCATTATTTCTGCACAGCAACAAGTTGTTTAAGAACCATTCAAACTTTGCAGAGGTATATTTTGAGAACCGTAAAGGATGATGACATAATTTCAACGGATTTTTACTTAAGAAAGTTCACTCCTTAAATTGTTAGGTGAATTTAGCTCAGGGCATTTTGCTGACATGTCACACTACCTTCAAGATATATCTATGTCTATTTACTTTTTTTAAGACTATGGAGCACGTGGAGGCAATGCTCCAAATGGGTGTACAGGTACTTAGAGCCCCTTTCACTCTATGCGACTCGATGCGACGCAACGCAATGCAACGCGATTGTTCAGACGCGTTACAACTACATGTAGTTGCTTTGCAACTACATGTAGTTGCAAGTAGACGAGCAACCAAGTTTCATGCTACCGAAAACGTTCGGTGGCATGAAACTGAAACGTTCAACTAAGAACAATGAGGAACTTCTGGAATGAAGCCCGTGAAGTTCAGTTAATCTAAATGGCCAGAGCATATTCCCGTCTTTTCAACGTAACAAATATAAGAGTACGTTAAACGTTAAAATTTTGCGTGAATCGCTTCATGGACCTGCGTCTTGTTGCATAATGTGGACACTGTTCTCTTAAAATTAGTTAGTCGTCAGTCGCTCACTATATACGCCAAGAAAGTCTTGTTGCAAAAAGTTTCGTCGCATAGCGACAATTGCATGGAAGAGAGTTACACTGGTTGACGACGAATAGATGCCATTGACATTCGTCGGTAGTCATATCGCAGAAACATAAGAAATTTGTTCTGGTTGGACATAAGTTTTACTAAAATAAAAAGTCCCATTGCTGTCGATGGCCCAGATTACTACACTGAACAATCTTTGTAAGACTTTAATCTAAAAATCCCCTGTAAAGAGCTTGTAATTGCATGTTGCCCATAGTCTGAAAGATGTGATTTTTGTAAGTACACAACATTGACTATGAATATCTGTGGGTTAACATGATAGGCTTATGTGCGATGTGGGTGATCAACGACATCAACAATATATTCTGCAACCAGTTGGTGGTTGGCGGCACAGCGAATGCTATTCCCGACTGTTTAATTTATACCGTTAGTTTACCAGTGTTTATGTGTTTATATTGTTTTAGTAATTAGAAAAGGCATGCGATCGATTTTTTATTCTTTTCTTCAACCAGGGAGTTGCCACTCTAGTGGCAACTCCCTGCTTCAACTAATTGACTGTAAGTTGCTAAATGTCGGTGACCAAATTGAAAATTATGCCTCAAAACTCTGATGAGGAGTATACAGGCAAATTCCTGTGGTCTGTGTTACAAAGACCCTTTAAAAGGGACAAAAATATTCCATACCATGTTCTCCGAACCCTGTTGAAATATATCCTTTTCATAACTCAAGATATCTCACTTCACAGATTGCTTATTTTTGTTAAAAAAAGAAACACTTTTTCAGAAAAGCCACAGAAAGTAAAATACTGTGAGTAAATTATGTCAGATTTCTTTTCTATTTTCTTTATAATTTAATGTCCAGTTTGCCGTCTTTAAAATTTGGTACCGGTACTGTTGGAATGTTTGAGTATCAGCACCTTTCCCCGTGACCATATAAGGGGTGTAGCAAACTATGTTGCATAGCATTCACCCTGCAGCAACATCAAAATTATAGATAAATTGAATGTATTTTCAAATTGATTAGTCTCGATCACGTCGCAATAACGCACTAAATTTCAAGAAGAGCCGACACTCGAACTAAGTGACTCTTCAGCCCATTACCGTGGGATAAATTACATCAAATAGCAAAGAGAGTATTGTATGCGACAACCTTCAAAGATTTGGGGTTAAAGATCAAAATCTTACGGTATATATCAGGAAATCGGGGAATTTTCTGTCCTTTTCTCAATGAATCTTTTTACTAGATGGAATGATGTCTTGTACGAAGGTATAAGTACAGAAGCAAGAAACCACCGCCCTCTTGTTAAATCTGTAGCCTCCAAAATTATATATCCTTGATACGGTTTATCACTTCAAATGTACCGTAACCTATAGGCAGATACACTCCTTGACTTTGCATGGGCTTATATTTGGAAATTCCTAGTCACTGAAAACTTCTCGAGGCAGCATACTGACGTATTGAGTTAAGCCATAAGAGAGAATGGATTAAAATAAAGGCAAAACTAATTGCACATGTGAGAAAACAATTAAATAAGGGTTCTTCAGATTTTCTGACAAGATGTTTGTTCCTTTAATGCGAAATGGAACTTCCAAGAATCATGATCTGATGATCGTTACCCTATCCTTTTTACCTGAGCATTTTCTACACACAAGTTCCCTCCGGATGTCGCCTCTTGCCTTTTTCGTCGCAAATCTTTAAATATTTACAATCACAGGTTAGTTGATACTTAAAGTTTGAAGTCCGGGTTATTTAATTAAGTTTTAGGCAAAGAAAATCACAAATACGCTATCAAATGATCTATTTAAATGGGAGAAGTGAGAACAGGCAAAGAGAGAAGGGGCCAATGAGGATAAAACGCATCCTAAAAGGCATAATTTTACAGTGTATTTAAGCTACTTTGTTAAATAATATAGCATTGAGAAAATCTACGTGAAGACATAAGAGGGACATATCTGAAGTCCCTTTGAATTAAACCTTTTTGGCAACAACGAGTCAAGCTGATAGGCCCTATGTTTGAAAAAAAAATCAATACGAGTCATCACAAGTAAAGCTTGAGAGGTAACTTTGCATGGCTGTCAAGTTTATGGAATCAAGACCAAAACATAAAGCTCTATAGATGGTAATTCATATGAGGCTACCAATCACGGGAACAGGAAGTGAGATCTCCAACATACTTTTCCCAAAGTCACCTCCAGCTTCTGGCAGTGAAGAACCAAGGAGCAAACTTTGTACCCCCAGAGAGTTTTTCTCCCCCCTCCTACTGAAGCAACATCCCACAGGGGCAGCAAACTTAACTGACCAACACTTGACCTTGCGATCTCTACATACATCGCTGGTCTGCCGTGCGTGGTCCTGGTTAAGAGTCCTTCAAGCGACTCATTATTCCCGGGACGTAACCACGCTCACATAATACGTTGTTGGGTCCAATTTTTTGCTTGCTCTCTCTTTGGTCACACTGGGGTGTTTTTGCCTTCTTAAAAAGGACAAGAGCGAAACGAAGTTTCAAACAAATACCGGGACTGTCAGAAACAAAGACGGAACTATTTACAAACCCAACGACACCATGTATTTCACAGACGTGCAGGTCGAAGAGGACGCCATCCAGCGCGAGGAAGCCCTTGCAATCGCGCCAGTGTGATCACGTAACTCTTTCGCCAGTTTGGTCAAACTGTCATCGTAAAACAGATAGTTCTCACAGTACAGTCTAAAACCTGTTGATCTTCTCACATGCAAGCTCTATCCCTTGCGTATAGTTATTATAATTATGTCAAAAAGGGGACACTGAATCTTCTTATGCTAATTGATGAAAAAAACTTTACATAGGCCTATTTAAAATCAGGATGGGACCACCATGAATTTGTTTTCAGCTGTCTGCAAGTGCACAGAATCAAAAGTCAGATAGACCCAACAGTTTAGAACTTTATGTTAATTAGAATTCGGCTTAGTATTTGTTTCTACTGAATTGGTTGGATAAAAAGGTTATATAGACTGACGACAGTTATAAGTGGGAGGGACATAAAAACTTACATAGGTGGGACGATGTTGGGGAGGAAAACACCGAATACTCCGAATTATTATAAATTTATAATGAATTTGCATACTTACACACGACAGATTTGCACAAAAAGATGATAAGGCTACTATGATAGTTTAACTGGCTTTATAAATTTACATTTGTTTTCTGTCCATTTCCCCTTACCAACATATATTTAGGTTTCCCTTCAAATTAACATGAAGTATTCAATACCTGCAACCACAAAATTTCCTGTTCTCGATTTCATCGGGAACAATATATTTTTCAATAAAAATGGCGTCAGTTAGTACTTCTATGGAGCTCATTTTGGGCGTAATGAAGCAGAACACGAATTCGGTTCTTTCAATTCAATCGAAATCGATTGAACGCTCGATTGGACATTTGACAAAATTTATTAAATGTTGTGTTTCTTAATATAATTGCACTAAATATAGATTTTCTTTTACCAGAAATCACCAGTTGGAAAAAAGGGAGGAAAGGTTTGTTACCCGTGGTTGTGAATGGAATTTTGTTCGTGGACTTATTACTAGCAGACTTGTGTTAAGTATAACGCAAGAACAAACCAGTTGTGTAACGGTTATCTGTGAATCTTAGATCAACTTTGATTGGTCGGGGGAGATTAAAACTATAAATATGTACCTCAGTAGTTATTGTGTGATTCCTTGTGTGTTGAATATGTAATATCATTGAAGGAATACCGGGGTATAGGTATTGCTATTGCTGAACACATACTATGGCACCGAAAGTTGTTTTCAACTGGGGATAAAAGTTGTTTCGGACCAAAGGTCCGGTCAGGGAACTAAGTGGTAAACTCTTCCCTTTAGATGGATTTTTTATAATTTGGGATCTTTATAGAATGCAATTTGATTCAACTTATTTTGAGCAATTAATGCGTATTTTTGCATTTCAAAGAGGAACAACACAGGGTTTGGGGTTATGGGAGAGGACACATACTTTCACCCCACGTCATTCGAAACTGGAAGGGGTTTAACCACAACAGACTTTCATCTTTTTTTGCTCACTTGGTTGTCTTTCCAAATTTTGTTGAATGTCATAAAATTTTGTGTTTTTTTTATTTTTTTTTCTATTCTACTTAAATATTTTTTCCCTTCGGATGAATATGAGTGTTATAGAAACAATGTTTTCTCTGAAGATATCAACTAAAATCGTTGATAGTAATGAGTATAAAACCTCTGTAAGCTGAGAGTAATAAATTTGCCATCGATTTGCCTTCTTGGAAGTTGGAATTATGCAAATATTTTACGTGAACGTCTTTCGTCACTAAATACACCACTGAGAGTGAGAGGGTGAAAAAGGAGCCCTCCCTCATTTTAAAGGGCCGGAGCAGTCATCCCAATTGAAGTAGTGTAGTAGACTGTCCAGTTTCATGATTGGCTGTTGGGAGTCACATGTGACAACATTTTTCTGTTCAAATTTGAAATTTACTGCAAATAACTGCTTGGTTTACTTTGAATATGAAATACTTTAATCATAAAATGTAATGAATGATACTTTGAAGAGAAATAAGACGAAAATTGTGCTATTGAGCTGTTTCTTCAAAATAAGTTTTGGGGGACCGCTCTTATCGAAACATTTATTGATATTTTTCTCAACATCACGAAAGTAGTTCAGTAGGTGCATTCTTACCTGAACACGTGACTCTACGAGATCTAATCTCATTGCCAGTGCCTCCCTTGTAAAAACATCTGGATAGTGGCTGTCATTGAACGCCCTCTCTAGTTCCTCGAGCTGCCAACCATTAAAATTTGTTCGACTCCTTCGTCTCTTTGTACCGCCCTCACTATCGTCTTTATCTTCTGTGAAAGAAAGGAAAACCGTTTCTCGGTAATTGTAGGCATTTCGCATCTGCTCTTCATTTCACAATTCATATTTGTATATTGTTGTATAATTAGACGGTATTGTACTTAGTTTACACCTTACTACTACTTGGAGAAATAAATGGGCAAGTCTGCTAAAAACGGGTTCGAAAAAGGCCGTCCAATAGAAGAGTTTAGGCTCACTGACTTAGGAACAAATCACAATGTTATCATTGCTTAGGCTATACATTATTTTGCAGACTTTAAGCAGGGAGTTGCTTTAAGCAGGTGTTAGGTAGAGGACATGGGTTTTCATTTGTTAGACAATAAGGGAAATTTTTCAATTATCATTACATGAAAATGATTCAGTACAGTAGGGCCAGGATGCCATCATGCTGTTTAACGCATTAAATAAAGTGGACTTTGCGGACCGTCCGACTTGAGCCTAAGGCGGTATATCGCGGTGGTTTATCACGGAGGGTACTCAAGTTCTAAGCACGTCAATTTGCCTTTCACTCACTATACGTGACACCGAATGATGGCAAAAAAAAGTTATACTTCAGTTGAACCTAAATAGCTTGCTCTGCGTGATGTCACAGTTGGTAAGCCACGCCCACTGCCGAGCAAAAATCAACAGTGTTTTTATGACACAGTTACATATATGTGGGTCGTCAGCTGCTTCTCAGCTAGCTACACTAAATGCGTACCGGTGCTACACTAGATTTTGCCCTCCAAAAGGGGCGGGGGTTGTGACATCAGTGACAACACTCTAAAGGCTGTAAAATGCCCGACTTCACCCCCTGTCCCTGAGTAGGAAACTAATGTCCCTTAATTGGAACAAACGATTTGTTTGTAATTATACTATAGGATTTTATCTGCTGATGTATCCTTCCTAGTTTATTATTTGTGTTACATATTTTGTGAACAGATTTGTTCTTACATCAAATTCTATGGAACCAAATTGCATACACAAATTTTCTTTCTGTAACGAAATCACATAGTAGGAGAAACGTTCATTTAACTTTAAATTTGTGACTTTGGTGAAAGTCTCGGAAGATATGTGAAAGACAAAATTTCCATTGTCGGAAGGTAGTGGAATGCTTTCTATGACATTCAACAGTCCCGCATGTGACTTGAGACAAACATGTTTCAGTGATTAACTTGGCTGTCAAAACATAGAGACGGCTGCGTCCGTTAAAGCCGCCATCATGGTTTGTGAGGCAGCAAGGAAAGATCGTTTGATGGACTGTTGAAGACACAGAATTTTATCTAGAACTTATTGAAACATCGCCACAAGACTACCCTTCGTTGTTTTATGTGCATGCTTCCTCTTTTTTTTTTCTTGTGGCCAACAGTTTTGATTGGACATGGACGTGTCATTGATACATTGTCTCACTACCCGACAGAAACAGCATGGCCTATAGTCTGGTTGCCGTGGCATCACATGAAAAACAACCAGCCTTTCTTCTCCGGATCATGTATGCCTGTCTGTGTACATCACAGAAAGCATCCATCACACATTTTCCCGCCAAAAAACGAAGACTGGGGCTAACGTTCGTGTAAGGATTGTATAAAACAACCGTTAAATTCCTACTGAGACTTCCAAATTAATTTCCATACCCGCGAAACATCTCTCACTCGGGAATACGGTTAGATACTCCTGTCGAATTTGAACCCATCACCGGCACGTATTTGTCTGGTGAAGGTGTGAATTCGAACACTCTTCGGTCCGCCTGTTCCCTCGAAATTCCACCTCTAGTTAGCTGTCCTTTGCCCAAGCTCAGAAAATTAATTTGCTGGCTTGTCGTGAGTGATAGATCGCTTTGCATAGGCTGAGCAGCACGCTTGTTAGATTCTTACAAGTTAATGCTAAGTTGGTGCTCAAAAGTCCTCCCCAAAATCAAACGTGAATGTGAAGCCATAAGCAACATTTCAGTTCGTTACCGGAACTATCTGACTATGATACTGAAACTCTCGTAGATCGTGGAGACATTATCGAAATTACTTAGGTGTCTCAAAAAGAAAAAAAAAAATATCGCAGATTAGTTCAGGCGACCAATTCACTCAATCTAAATGAACATAAAAGAAGTCAAAACATATTACGAGAATTAAATAAGAGTGATGATGTGACGAAAGAAGGAATACATTGCCATACTGACGTTCGAGTGTTCAAGTTAAACACACTTTGCCATGTATGCGGGAGTTTGTCCTTATTGTTCAACTTTGAATACCATCCGCATAAACTAAATCGTAGAAAGACTTACAGCTGGTTTCCGAAATTCTTTAATTTTGTCACCTTTTAGCATTGCTCTTTGTGGGATCTGTAGGTAATACGATTATTTGAAAGAATGATGTCAAAGTGACACATCGCTCATAAACTAGCAAAATGTTTACAAAAGTCATACTCCGTCTTGTTCTATTCTTCGAATTTGAATAATCCGAAACGTATCAGCAATACTCCGCGTTAATTCGATTCTTTTAAAGGTAAAGAAAGAGCAATCCCCTTAATGAAGTTGTGTAGTAGACTGTCCTGTTTCATGATCCCCTGTTGACAGTCATGTGACAATGTTTTTCTCCTCAAATGTGAAATTTACTAAGAGTTACTACTTGGTTTACCTCGAATGTGCAATATTTAAGTCCTAAAATATTATTAAAGATACTTTGAAGAGAGTACGAGGGAAATTTTGATATTTAACTGTTGCTTCAAAGTAAGTTTGAGGCGACTGTTCTTGTCCTTAAAACGCGTTTCTTAGGTTTTATAACTTGACCATAAGGTTTAAACGTTCCCTGTTAGTATACTGTCAGTTTCCCAAATCTCCATGTTTTTAATACTTAGAACTAATAAATATTCATAATTTTATTGATCTTCAGGTAACCATTGAAAGATCACTAATGTTCCATGTAAGACAGTTTTCTTAGCTGTATCATACACTGTTCGTAAGACTAAAAGGCGCCGTCGACTACTGTAGTTAAGTGTGAAGCCAAATGTGCTCTCAATGAAATAGCATACTAATTACACAGGTTTTCTAAAACACCCGCCTTATCAGTGACTTTATGTCTTATCAAGGAATTAAGTAAATGTTTCGTCACCATTATTGGAAATTGCTTCCAAACAAAAGGAAATGAGTCTTTGCCTCCTCCCGATGCCAAAGTCACCCTACACTGTAAAAATGGCTCAAAATCGCTGTAAATCTACAGAACAAAAATGAGGAAACATGAAGATTACAGAAAAGTTCTGGTACCAACTGTCCAAAATTTTCTGTAATCCTTATTTATTTCTTATTTTGTTGTTCTGTAAATCTGCCATCACTTTTTTTACAGTGTAGCCTGGTAGCTATTCCTGGTGCGCATGCGTCTTTACTCTGATTTCATAATATCTTTGTGTATGCGAACTGAAAATATTCATTTTTCTTCGTATTGAAATTCTTAACCTTTGACCTGCATTTGAATCAAGGAACCCTTTTTTTCAGGAAATAACATAACCCTTTGAGCGATTTCACGAGATTGAGTATTTTGTACTTTTTTGCCGCTTTCTCCCTGATATAAAGCTCTCTTGTTCCTCCCTTAGCCTTTTTTTTTATTTAACGCGAGCTCCGTAATTTAACCATCTTTTCTCCCGTACTGATGCTTACGAATAACAACGTCTTGAAGCACTTTTCGACACATGTAGATTTGAATTCGACCTTCACGGTATGATTAATTCCTAAATAATCTTTAGCAGCTTGTTCGTGTGGAGCAGATATTTCACCTTATGTATAATACATTGCCTTGGTTGGTTCCTAATGGATTTTAATCACCGTCTTTGCCTGTTCAAATGTGCCCGTATAACGGAAGAAACTAATACATTCTGCAAGTATTATTCTCATGCATAACTAAGAAGCGTTAATGTTTCAATAAATCGTGTCAAGTGTGAAGGGTGTTCGATGTGACAGAATCCGAGAATATCACCAATCAAATCCAGTCCGGATCAAGCACATATGAATTTTTTATGCCTTTAAATCTTATTCATGTAGATTCTTGAAATTACGTGCATTAGATTAATGTGGCAGAGCACTTGAAGATAAACTAAGTGCGGAAATCTTCCACGCTAAATCGCAAAAAATCAATGGTTGCAAAAATCAGAGGATTCAAAGCTGGATTTAAGATTTAATTCTGTATGAGTGCAGTCGACTACGAAAGTGAAAATATCAAATACATATTGCACAAGGTCATCTCAAACTTCGTTTGTAATAGCTTTTCAGGCATTTTATTTTAAGACTTTAAGTACTCTAACGGGATATTTCATTTACATTTTGTGACTCGTTTAATATCTTTTGTAAATTTTCTTAAGTGACTGCATAATGGATTGACACTCCCCTTGTGACGTCACTAGGATGTTGATGCAAAAAAAAAAAAAAAAAACCAAGGACGAATGCACTGAGCTGCTGAGTTGCTTCACGTAGACACGAAGGTGTATTGCGTTTGCCTACTTTGTATTTACTAAGTATTCAGCACTTTCCATGCATCCTTTAGTTTAGACCAAGTGTTCCCTAATAGTTTTTCCCATGTGTTCAATTAGATAAACAGTCTATTGAAATTTGCACACCCCATCAATTCAATTCCACGTATCCGACAATGTTGCACGTACAAGAACAGACACAATTAGGTGGTAAGTCTTAACTTTCGCAGAGAAATTCCGAGAGGACTTACCAACTATGACATATCCTAGTCGCCCTAACAGCCTAACTCGTAACAAATTTGGTATATTCAATCGCCATGACATGATAATATCTGGAAAATTTAGTCACTTTAAACTAATATTGAGCTCTTAAGTGGGGACTCAGTCGTCCTGACTAGCAATAATTGATACTCTCAGTCACCCAACTAAATTTTGATTCATAAATTTTCAGTCTCTATAACCTCAAATTAACTAGCATATTCAATTGTCATAATTTAACATAAAGTGACATCTGTTAGTCGTTCTGCATAATTTTGAATTGTCCATTGAATCTTTCAAATACCCACTTCAGGATCAGTTTTCAGCTGATTCGTTATACACCTCAAGGTGGTATGGGGAAGATCATACTAGATCAATGTAAGACAAGTAAGATAACACAAAAATCTGAATTTAAGAAGTTACAGATGGTTAGATGGTTTAAATGGAGTTTTACATCCCAGTTTCCAACCAATTGGTTCAAGTCTAGCCTGTCAAGGCCTTTGTTCCAGTTGTGGCTCACTGGCTTATTTTCCCTACTCCATTGCTTATGCTGAGCACTAAGCACAACCGCAGTAGGTTTCGTTTTTAAAATCCTCGGTATTACGCAGCCAAGACTCGAACTCCCGACCTCTCGACTTCAAGTCGGATGCTCAAACCACTTGAAGAAGGTATAGAGACAGTACATAATTCCTATAAGAGCGTATCACGGCGACACCCAGAGGTGGCGGAAAATTCTCAAGGGGTACAAACATAAAGATTAATTAAATAAATACACAATTGCTTTACACTGATTTGTCTGAAAATGATGACGTAACTGCATGTCTTGTTAAAAAGTAAGAAGAAATGGGGAGGGCCAGTTTCATCAACGGGGGGGTGTCACTCTTAATTTGTGTGGACGCTTTTGGCAAACTGATGGTGGCGCCTCGGCATAAATACAGTGCTTATAAGGTGCCACGTTGTAACCCATCATTACCTATTGATGTCATATGTCTACAGAGGTTGTACGGGAATCATTGGTATGAAGGGATCAAAGTGAAGCTGGAAAACTTTTGTCTAAAGGTCCTTACAAATCTGGTCCATGCAGACAAATCCTCTGTTTCCTTGTTCTAACGATTTACTATCTAAAAACGATGACGCAATATTTCTCATCAGTTGGGTAATTTTAAAAATTGTGAAGACTAGAAAAATCTTGGAGCCTGATACTGATATGTGGACATTATTGAACAGAGACACGTGATGGGTTATATTTTATGAGTTTTTGCATGGAAACGAATGTTTGACAAAGCAGAATAAATGACAAATAGTGACATTTTATGAAGGTTTTGCGAACAATTTCCTGAAAGAAGACAAATATCTCTTAACACAATAACTGTATATATTCAATAAAAAGTTAATGATTTTCTGATAAAATAACAATTTCTTAATTGGCATCATTTAACTTCTATCACTTTGATTCTGGCATATCGAGATATTTTTGTGTTTTGCTTTTTATTTTTTATTAATATATTTGTCTTTCCATGGGGCTCATTTTTCTTTTGTGAAAAGAAGATTTACACACAGGTAGAGGAAGGGATATTTTTCATGAAAAATTATGTTTAAATTGTAAAACTTTGGCAAGAATTTCTTGACACTCAGCAATAGAAGTGGCGTTTAATATACATACCGTACACAGGAGCGTATCAATAAAGTTTGAATAGAGGGGGGGGGGGGGGGGGGGGAAGGTTTTTTTGAACGTTGTTTTAATTTAGGGGTGTGAGGGACGTGTCCTTACTCTTTTGGGACATTTTTGCTTTTGGAGAGGGTGGAGGTTTAAGACTGTTCTTTATTCAACACATTTTGAAAAATATTTATGTATTTTAACCCTTATAGGTCAGTAGGGGACCCATCTGTTGCGCCTCCGCCTTTATTAGTTATTGTTATGTTAGGATGGAAATGACCCCCATGCAGTATACTTTTAATGTCTTATTCATAATTTTTTGTAAAGGAATGTATGTCAGTTAAATCGGACGGAGCAGACGTATTTATGAATATCACAATATTTTGATCATGACAAATTAGCCTCGAACGACAGATACATGGTGAAGTGTTTAAAGCATTCGACTTGCAGCTGGGAGGTCTGGTGGTTTGACTCCTGGCCGAGTCATACCGAAGGCTTTAAAAATGTAAGCTACTGCCATTGTGCTTGGTGTTCAGTATAAGCAATGAAGTAGGGGAAAGCTAGTGCGCCACGACTGGACAAAGGACCTTGGCGGGCCCTACTTTAGATGGTTGGTTAGAAGTTGAGCCATAAAACCTCGTGTAACTAGTAACAGTTACATTCAATCCATTGAAGATTCATCTTTTTAACAATTTTATTTCAGTTTGTTGATTGCAACATATTTCGATGATCAATTACACTTACTTTGCTATAGACGGGATGAACATTTTAAAATATGAAAAAGAATTATAAGTAACAGTTGTTAACATCATGTTTACTAGAAAATGAAAACATAAGAATTCAAGACTAGGTTCTTCCTTTTGATACAGTTTAATAGCGTAGGCGAGATTATCAAGGCTAGTTAACTTGCCTTTTGAAAATATTGCACAAATAAATATTACGATAACATTTCAACAAAACGGGTTGCTTAGGGAAACCTTAATTCCGTTCCAAATAAAGGTCGTATCGTCATTGGTTTTATAAGCACGAATCCTTTGCATTAAATTAACAGGGAAAATGTAGTTAGCATGAGACATTGTTTTCATTTACTGATCAAAAGAAGGGGAAATTTGTGAACTAAAAGAGAAAACAATAAAGCCATTTGAATTTTTCTCCCCTCTTTCATTTTCCAGGGTAACTTTCCTCAAAGTGAGCAGTGGTTTTGTCAGATAAACAAAGAGGGCCTCTGGTAAAAAACAGCACTGTTTGATACTTTGCAGACATCGTGCCTGCGTTCGTTCATTTTGTGGAAATAATTCAAAATACCTACCTTATTTCGAATATAATCAGCATAACTGATGGAACCAAATTTGTATGCTAACCAAGAATATTAAATTAAACTAGTAACAAATTGTTACAGATTAAAACATAAGGTGCCTCTTATACAGTATTTCTTTCTTTCAATCAAATATTAACATTCGCTCCGGTGATTTTGCAAGTCATTTAAAGGGAGCATAGGGATTCTTACTGCAAAGAAAGCTATTGTCGATAAACCCATCCTTTAATGTACGAATTATTGAAACAAAAGCCATCACAGATTACTGTCCTGTGGAGAGGACGTGAGTCGTAATACTCGGTTACTGGGAAGTAACAAGACGACCCGCTGATTTGTAGCCAGCACGTTCCCTGTATATTCGAAGGCATGTTCGCTGAGTGGTGGCTTTTTAAAAGCGAGTTTAAATATATTCGTTAGAATAAATATTTCATTAAATGGGACTGCATGCTGCTATTATTGTAATTGAAAGGGGAAAAATTAAATACAATTGATTTACAGAGAACAATGTATTGCTCACGAAGACAAGATGACAATCATGACGACTTACCATATAAACATTCTATAGTTGATCGTTTCTGATAAATTGATGTTACACTATATTTGTAGCCAAGCTATGCATAGTTTTTCTGAAAATTACAAAACATTTATGAGGAAAAAGAAGCCGCTTTCGTTTTTTCGTATTATATGAGGCTCCCAATGGTAAGGCTGTTAATGTAAATGTCCGTTTAAGAATAAAAGACCATTTAAATACCACAACTCCCCAAAAGACATTGAGACAAATTTTGTATTTTACCATTGTTAGATTATGATGTCCTTGTGTGTATTTTAGTTTTTCAGACGTCAATAATTTCAAAGCAGTGGGGTTTAGTTACTAGATATTTAGCTGTATCAAATATTGCATGGATAAAAGTAAGTGAATATTTCGGGACTCTTCAGTTCAGATAAACTTCTTCAGAAAGAAATTATTAATCAAAACTAAATCAAAATTATTTTTAAGAACATTTTAAATTACTAACACATTCATTCATTTATCATGAATAAATGTCCCACGTGATATAAACCATTTAATTCGTGTAGACCACTTTACAGGTTTGCACGATAAGTTGATTTTCCAGTGGACCCAACACCTGAGTAAAATAATGTCTTTTGTAATGCTAATATTGGGCTGTTCCTAAAATACAGATTTTCATTCATTTGCAACGTTTACAACATCTCGGAGGAATTAAGTAAACTATTTTCAAAACAGAGAACCAGTGAGATAAATAAGGATTACTCTATGTTATATTCTTTTATTATTTATTACGGGTATTTTCATTCATTATTTTGACAGAAAGCTTTTTTCCTAATGTTGTTAAACTGCATGTTCATTTAATAAATTTTAATTTGAATTATTTTTAATACCGTAAACAATTAAGATATAACGAGTTTCAACAGTTCAGCTTAATATGAATGCTAATGATATACGAAGCAAAAATTGAAAAGGTTCAAACTAAACAACAAATAACGAAACCTCTGTAAGTTACATGGTTTAATAAACAATACTTCTTTTTTAACATTTCGATATAGTTTCAGACGAAAAGAAACTTCTCTTCAAATATTCCATTTCTTACATAACTTACCTTTTGCATTTGTACGGCGCTCCTCATTTCCTTGCAAAAAGATTTTCACAGCATAAATTTTTGTGGAAATTGAATAAAATTTCCGAATAGGATGAGTATAAATTCTGTTAACGTCCCTGCCACAAGATTGCACAGTTAACTGTAATTGAAATCTTTTGTAAATTTAAAGAGTTCTAAAATAATTTTGGCCAGCAACCTAACAGAATAGAAAAACCTCTCTATCGATCTTAAATTAAATTATTGGAAAGGCAATTTTTAAAACGACTTGGTATTTACGTAAATTATTTTTTACGTAAATTACTTTAGGCCGCAAATCTCTTGGTAAATTTTTAAGCCTTTCTATATCCAGGGAGTAAACCAGATGCGATGAACTGCTCCTATTCATACTCTTTGTAAGGTACCACATCATATGACGTTGAATACATAATTTTTAAAAAAAATTTCGTTTTTATAGGAATTTTTAAAAATAAACCTTACCACATTTTGGTGAGGTATCATCCTCTGTCTTTTCAACTTCTGTTCTTTCCTCCGATCCCATCCTCAATCGGACGCCCAACTCTTCCCCTCCTGTAGCCGAGCTGGTAGGGGAGGCAGCGAAACTCCGCCCTGTCTCTGCGGGTAAAGCAACAGGTGGGGGCATCACCATTGAAGGTGAAAAATCCATAGAGGTTTTAAAAGGAGGTAGACTTGGTGGAAATGCACATGCATATGTGGTCACTGGAGGATCCTGTAATGGAGTAGTCATAGAGACATGTTTGCTTTCCACGTCTTGACAAACTTCTGTCTCCAACATTTCAGTAAATTCTCGAAACAGAGACTTGTTTCCAGAAATATTTGATAAGATCAATTGTTTGCCCCTTCAGTTCATTTCCTCTTCTAAAAAGAAGAACGAGCCCAACATAGATTTTTTAAACAAGTAAGATTCAACTTATATTCAAACTGTCATGTTCTTTTCTCGTTTTCCGATGAAAAACATCACACACAACCCATAAAACGAGGCGAAAAATGCACCAAATAACTGAACACCGACAACGAAAAATAGCTTAAATTTTCACTTTCCCAGGTATGAAGCTATTTAACGACTTAAAAGTGCTTGTGAAAAGATTAGAAGCACCTTTCTACAGCGAACTCGTTTAATTTGAACTGGCAACAAATTTCAACTGGCTAACCTCCTTGCTCGCCGACTTTTCAATTCGCTTTCAATCAGAGGGTAAGACACCAACGTATAATTACAGATGAAAAAAAAAACAGGGCCGCTTATGTTGTCTTTATTACCGAATAGATTATCTCTCTCTCAAACAAGTATCCAGTCACTAAACAGAATAACAAGTGAGTAAGACCATCTCTCCAGGGAGAACTTCTTAGCCAATAACAACGTTTGTGATAGAAAGGCCTTAATGAAGCGTGTAAGACCATGCCTCATTGGCTAATTTACCCCGAAAGGTTACGAGTCTATTACGCTTGCGCACACAACAACAAGTATCGAGTGGAAAATCAAAGGCAATGTTAGTTTTAAAGCAGGGTATCTTGCAGCTTTGCGTACACACTAGCTTTGGCTGATGATTATTTTATTGTTTTGTCGGGGTCGAGTTGTTAAATCCAAACTGAGAACAAATTTGAATATCAGACATTTGACAGAAAGTAGGAGACGTCACGTTCTAGGTATGGTTGGTGAAGAAGCAAAAGTCCAAAGAAAAAGTTTTTCACTTGTGTCTGTATTAGTAAATAAAAGGTAAGTAAGTCAGGCTGTGGGCAAGAAAATCATTGACGTGCTTTGTCAAAGTGATGGCGTCTTCTGCGTTGTAATTGATAGGGATAAAGTGGTATGCAAGGAAATAGGATTAGCATGGAAACTGTTGTGAGGGAGAAATGAAAATAAGGCATACAAATGAAGGGAAGGATATATATGTAGGAAAGAGAGGTAGAAGTGGTTAAGTCAATTAAAAGACAGGTGGGTTGAAAATATACGAGGGATCTTAAGATCGTCAGATGTAAGTCATAACTAAAAATTATAAATCAACAAAGAGAAAAAGAAGAACTTTGCTTGCACTACATGATAATACAAACGGTCCTTTAACGATACGTGTTACCTATATACAAAGACTTTAAATATGGAGCATACTACCGCTGTGCTTGGTGCTTAGCAAAAGCAAAGGGGCCGTGGTCACTCGACTTAAACCAATTGGTTTGAAATCGGGCCGTAAAATCTCATAGATATAAAATGTTTCGATGTGAATGTAAATTATTTCCCTGCTTAGCCTTTAGAAATTTAATTTATGTTTTTGAATTATTAAGCAGTGCATTACTTGACATTCTAGCCGACTTTTTTCACAAAAATATGCAGTGTACAGATAGAAATAGTAACGGCACAAAGAACAAAGTTCAAATGCAAAGTTTTTACAGTTATTTTTGAACTCGTGGTAAAACAAAATAAACCACATTTAGTGAGGGGGAACGGAGGTTACATTCAGTGTTTTAGGTGCGTAGCCAAGCACTGGCTAATGAGGCACAAATTTTGTAGGCATGCAACCAAAGTGTAGCGACATCTTAGTTGAAGAGCAGCGTAAAAGAAAATTTAAACTGAAATGCCTTCAAGGTATGGTATCTCCAAGGTCTGGTAAGTTGTATGTTGTATCTAAACATGTAAATAGGGGAAACTAGCGATATCGTACGATATCGTACGTTAAAAACTACCAAAATATCCTTAAAGTGTCCTTCAAGTAAAAAAAAAAAAAAAAACAGAAAAAAATTCTAAAATTCCAACTCCCATCTTCATAGCACATTCTTGAGCTGAGATATAAAATGTTGAAATTTATATACTTAAAAAAAATTGGTCCATTGCGCAATATTTTGTGAATTTCTTGTTGTACAACTCACATAACCTGCTTTGTTTTCCATTAAAATTAAAAATGTTTCTATGACCTTGAACACTTCCTGTTTTCTTGCATAGCATGTTTCACTGAGAGGGCTTAATTAATTTCATCACCTCATAACAATAAGAGTGATATCACCCCTTGGTACAAGATGCAGTAACATTCAGAAAAACAAAGAAACACAAAGATTGTCGTTTGAGTAGTACAACAGTGACATCACAAATTATTGCGCAATATACCATTTTATGTTGAGTGAAAAAACTTCAAGATTTTATGTCTCAGCTCAGGAAATGCCCTATGAAGATGGGAGTTGGACTTTAATAATTCATTTTTCATACTCTTTCATATTTATTTTTGAATTTTGTTTACTCGAGGTACACTTTAAGGGAAAGGGGTTGCCCCTTCTCTTTTAAGCTACACTCCCATATTGTCTCATGAAACTAACACACTAAATAAGTGAACATCTTTAGTTATTCTGTATGGTGGCTGCATGTCCGTACTGGGCATAAATGCTAATCTCTGAATATTCATTCAATTAGCACGAAAAATAACAACAGTATAAAGACATTACAGTGAGAAAGGCCAGTAGCAACCCATGATATAACAGGGGCGGGAAAATAATAAATTACGATAGGGTTATTTTGCAGGGAAGCTTGACTTTCTTCCTGCCTAAGCAATGTCTTCTTTTGATTTTCAATGCCTCATTTAAATAAACCTTTGTTTAACTATTGCTTGAAGTGTCTTTTAATTTTCGAAGCCTCGTTTAAATAAACCTTTGTTGAGCTGCTGTTTGAAAAGACCCTCGACACTCGCGCGCTAAAGGTCATGGCTCAAAATTTTCAGTAGCAATTGTGATGACTTTGAGCATAGAACATGAACTGTTAGTAAATATTCTGCTTGCATTTTATGGGCCTCCTTTTTCATGAGTGTAAAATCGCCACCACTTGTTGCATACTCCTATAAAGATACTGTTTGACTGTGAAAGTTCAGTATTTGGATATCTGACCTTTAACAAAATTCTTACTGTACCATGATGACACTGATTTCGTTAAATATGAATGGCATATGTTGTACCACGAGTACAAATAGTCACTTTCTTGATGCAGCAAAAGTTATATTAGTAAGCTTGTATCATCTATGTTAACGGCTCTCTATTGTATGATTTGTCAAGCTTTTTGATCCATTCTAACTACCACCAGCCTTTCAATGTGGGACAAATGTCAAAAAGTATAGGAAATAAAAAAAATATTGATACTACATACTTAACCACCTTCCACAACTGTCTATAACCCATCCCCACACAATTAAAAAAGCAAACAAAAAAGATAAAAATGCCTTCCAGAGAAATAAAATTTCCAGTGCCTCGCCCTTTAATCTTAAAAAAGTCCCACAGGCCAAAATTAGTTTCAGTGGACATCAAAGCAATAGCTTTAACCCTGCAAACTCTTGATAATTTTTTTTTGCAAAAATTAATTCTTCAATTACTACGATAGTGTAAATAGAGCCCTTCTGAAAATGTTCAGAACATTGACCACCATGCTATGCCTTTTCCTAACCAGCTAGCAACCTTTGCAGTACTATGCAATACTGTTTGCAATTGCAATACTAATTAAATGTTTTTCTTTTATAGTGATTATGTCTGCAGGATATGATTTTTCAGTAGATATTACCCTTTCATTTTCAAAATTCTTCATTTCCTTTGAAAGAAAAAACTTTTTGAGGTTCTCATCTTATTAAGTGCCACTTTCATCGGAATAAATAGTCCCAAATTCACACTCAAGGGGTTAGGGCATCCGATTTGCAGTCGGGAGGTCTAGACTTCGACTTGACCGTGTCATTTCGAAAATTTGAAAATTAGAACCTACTGCCATTGTTATTGGTGCTCAGTATAAGCAATTGAGTAGGGAAAACAAGCCAGTAAACCACGGCTGAGAAAAGGGCCGTGACCCGCTCGACTTAAACCAATTGGTTAGAAACTGGGCCGTAAATGGGCTGCAACTCCGTCTAATCTATACTCTAAAACAGAATCATCCACACATCTCCTTGAGGTCTTAGTCGATCGTTTAAAACTTTGAAGGCTCTTAAACAGTACGATACTCCTGTAGTTACTAAAACTTTGTGGACAATATATCTGGGTCCCACGAATAATAATCACGATATTACATTTATAAACCTACATGTGTTAATGATAATACCACTTTCACTTTTATTTCCATTCATCGTTGGAAAGCAACCTTCATTTCCGTCAAAGACAGGAGAAAAACTAAGCCCACAGATACCATTTAATATTGCTAAATTAGCTGTTGCGTTATTTTTTTAAATCTATTAAAATATCTCTTTTTCTAAAGTCCTTTCGACCCTCTGGCAAAGGGCCGCACTTGTGTGATAACCACATCGCTGTGTAGAGCGGTGGTCATAACTGAAACGTGGACCACATTTCATATTTACGTCAGAAGTAAGAGACTTCCCCCATTATAGTGGTAGAAATTAAAGAGTTATGCTTCTTTATTACAACCCGTCATTTTCAACTTGTTCTGTAAAGTTTTAAATTATGCTCCCTTTTTTGAAGTCTACAAAAAATATATGTATTACAACCATTTTGCTTCCCAAGCCAATTGTACATGTTGAGATAGCTTGTAAATTAATAAATATATAATCAATGATACACTGTCTGGTTTGTTTCCCTTCTTGCTTTAAATCGATTCCACAAAATCAAGCACGCCGGTTTTCTCTGGTACTGCCATTCGACACTAATAATTGATCGATTTCTCTTTGTCAGCCGTTACTTCTTCATCGTTGCAACAAAGACCCCTTTTTGTTGGTCGATTTGAGAAACCGCGGAGTGATTTGTTGGTGGCTAATTTGAAATCATTATCGATTCCAAATCAATTGTTTTATTTTCGTTTTCAATGTCATAAACATTGCTTATTGTATATAGCCTAACTCACATCAATATTTTAATTGAAAATCATCGCTGAAATCAAATTGAGAGAGACACCGAAACACTGAAGAATACGGCATCTAGTAACCTCTAAAGGTCGGAAACAAACGTTTCCTATAAAAAGCTCTATTTTAGTTCGTTACAAATTGAAGTAAGAAAAGTTATTGAACTGCAAAAAGACATGTTTTTAAACGTTGGTTTTCATTTAGATAATGGTAAATATACAAATACCGGCAAAAATTATTGATTGCTGGAAATTACCTAATTCTTTTGACTGACATAGAAAATAGTTCTAGACAAACATTTCTTTCATCTGCAAATAATCTGCAGAATGTGGGAAAATGTCCTTTCTATCTTTCGAATTAATGACTTATTCCACAACATCACTGTGGTGTAAAAGTGTTAGGCCGCGTATTTTCTATTGATTTTATCACAAATTTGAAGTAATTTTCAAATTATGAAAGCCGCAAAATCTACAATGCTCTCTAGATAGTTAAACAAAAAGAAGCGTATTTCCCTGATTTCTTTCAGAGTCACCTTTATCCAGCCATCAACCACAGAATAAGTTTAATGTTGATTTTAAAAGTTTTATACATGATATGATATGTAAATCTTTTAAAAATTATCATATTAATGACTCTTGACCACAATTCACAATGTCTGTTAACTCTTCACATATCCGAAAGTCAAAAAGATTACGCCTGCTTACATTTCAGTGTGTAATTGGTGTTAAAACGTCAAGTCGAATGGAATAAGCCTGTCGGGTAGTATATTTATTATTATGTTTCCGTGCGTGAACATTGGGGTTTTCGATTTTTTTTATGTGTCCGTCGGCCATATTTGTAAGTGAGTAAAACCGCTAAAATGAATACCTGACCACATAATGCTGACACGGACTTTTTTGTAGATACAGCATATAAGTACCCTGGGCAAAGGCGATCGACCCATACACCTAGGTGATAAGATAGGTTGGTTTATTAAGTACGGTGCTGATTCGTACTTCTTATGATTATCCTGACTACTTGGATGAGAGCAAAATTATGCATTAATTGATGTAAAATATCAAGTAGCTAACATCAACATAAATTACCGGAAGTTATTTTGTGGAGGGACAACGCTTGGACCTGCCAGGCATTTCAATAGAATGAAAAAGGACAAACAAAATGTGAAATTAAAACATTTTACAAGGAATTTTCATTTAACGTTACAAAACAATCTAAAGTTAGTGGACAAAATTAGTTGAATTCGTAAAAAGAAAAATTAATAATAAAACCATTAAAGTGTAAGGGATAGCAATATTTCAACCATAGGTTGAGTTCACATTGATAAGGATTTTTAGGAGAAAACATTTTTGTTTTAATTTATAAACAGAACCATCATCTTTTTAATTTCAAGTTCAATGGACCATTACGGTTAACTGCCTCAGAGGAATTAGATGAGGACTTTTCTGAGCAGTATTCCCATCTTAATTTACTGCTGTATTGTTTCGGCTGGTTAATCAAAATTCGCGGGTTAATTAGCATTATTTTCTTCGATTCAGATACGAGTGGCGAAAGTTCAAATACAGGCTATATGCTCCATTTATGTTTCCTCGAGTTATTTTTCGAAAGAAGTTCCTCCGAACAGGTTAAGAGGGATATACAAACATACACACACATACGCACACACATCCGTATGTATGGGTGTGTGTATATCACACATGATTACACGGAAAATGCACTAAAACTTTTTGCATATGTTTTAATCTATTTCACCTGACCTAAATATTTCATCTAAATGCAGACTCTACAAGAGTATAAGGTATTTTGTCTTTAATAAAATCATTATCATTTTTCAAATACATGCAGTTGAAGAAAGTCAACTATACGTGTCCCACGCAATGTTCTCATTATTGAGTCGGTTGTTTGTTTATCTCATTGAAAACACGTATTCATGCAATTTTTTGTGAAACGTCACGTACAAGTTAATCACTAACCTTTTTTTTTTCTTCCAATTCATTGAACGATTCCACTAAATACACAAATTCTTTGACTTCAAACCGTTTTGACGGTGCACACGGTTTTGTGTACTTTCTTTCTTTTTTCATTCATTCAAAAGGATTATGACCCGATTTTAATGAAAACCTAGTTTGAATGTATTGAATCTGTTTTTCATATTTTCTCAATTTCAATCTGCGACCACTTGCAATGTGAGAATGACAAAACTGGTTTTATAATCACGAAATTCGCTAATATCTAGGTGAATTTGTCTGAGGCCACACTTTTGCCTCATTTCCTACCAAAAAAAAAATCAATTTTTCGTCATAACAAAAGAACATGTATCGTCATCATTGATTCTATAGATATTAACAGGTCAGAACTACCCTGAACAAGAAATTACGGTGAACAAGCGAACTGCACGTACTCATTAAGCGACATCTTGTGACTTGTAAGAAGGAAATTCGTTACTCGCTCGAGATGGCACGTTGTACGAAGAGAATTGCGCGTTGGTAAACGTTCATTTGCGCGGTGTTGGCATGACTCCTATACGGCTAATTTGATTTGGTACTGTCTTAATGATTCACTGATCCAGAAAAAGAACAGTCGGAAAGGAAGGGTAAAAATGATAAATTGTGTGGAGTAAAACTTGTATTTGAATTCACGCCTCGCAAAGCCCGGCGAAACGAGCACATTGTCCACGCTCTGTTAGCTCGTTTACGAGGTATATTTACAAGTCTTTGCGGTGTTACCTATCATGCGTAGAAAATAAACGTATGCTGCCTGCGATCTTTCGGCCAATTTAAGCTCGTTTATTGGAATTGACGAGAAGTAAATTTTATTTGTGAGGCGGAATGATCTCAAAAACAATACAGTAAACGCTGGTTTGTTAAAGAGTTGATCACGGGTCTCTTTATAATGTCATATTGGATGATATCTACTGGCAGCGGCGCTATGTACATAGTGGACAAACGGATGTGTTATTAAGGTGTCATAAATCAAAAAATATCAGGTGACTTGGATAAAAGCAAATGGTATGGTCTTCAAAAGGACATTTCTGTATTAAAACTTCAACATGCCTTTGAAGGAGGGTTTCATTGTACAAGATGTGAAGGAAAGGCTCGTGTTCATAAACAGAAGCGAAAACGAGGTTGAAGGTTTAAGGATAAAACCTTTTTCAGTAGGGGTAAAAAAATGAAAATTTTTCACCGACGTCACTCCATTGTTCTTTTCTCTGTTTTGAAAACCAGGTGCTCACCGCATCACGACTACACCTAGAGTCTTTACTTTATCCATAACACGACTTCTGCGCATGATCTGTGACTGCCAGCCTGCATACCCTAAACGCGCTGACGCCTCATGAAAAAACCTCTACACCACGATGTTAAAGTTCGAAATATGATGTACTTACAGAATTGTAATAGTTTGAGAAGCATGCGCACACCCTAAGTTGCAATTATGGGTTAGGCAATTTTTCCAAAGCACGTTGCTCTCCATAAATAATGCTTTGCTTGAAAACAGACATTATCTTATTACATGTGGCTTACATATTCGTAGCCTCAGAGAATAACGGGTAACTCAAGGTAATGAAGTATTATGTGCAGGAGACTACATTTCATGTGTTGCCCCAGAAATATATGGTAAAAATATGGTGGCGCCATAGGGTTAAATAAATAGATGGGAGCCTTCATAAATCATAAATTAACCCTAAAGAAATATTAAAGAGACAACTAGTTGTAGGGGTTGTGATGAAGCGTAGAACCACAGGAAACACGCAATTGATCTGGGAAGTATTTGAGGCTAAACATTTCCGATGCAGTCCGTGCCAACTGATGACGGCGCCTCCCTTATAGATAATTTATTTCTTATTATAGACGTATGGCAAGGTGCTTTCAATCATTAGACACCTGGTGGAGCCCATGAATTGAAACAATTTTCCAGTAGCTGTAAATCACGTGACCAGATATAGGCAGGAGGATGCCACCAATTCACTACTCCCTGTTGTCCCACGCAATGAAATGAAATTGTTCAAACTCATCATTTTGTATTTATATAATCCTCCTCAACCCTGCCCTAACCCTTGTCATATTTTGGCTACCGGACTGTTCAGTGTCGTTACGATTTAGAGTCACCAATTATCCCTGCACCCCTTTTGAATTATTCAGAAGATTGACGGTAAATAAGAATTAAACTTAGCCTTACTTTGAATAGTAACCTGAACCAACCAGATGGCCTGTTATATCCTCGATGTATCTTTCAAAATGGTGGGCAACTCATTCTGCATATTAGAAGAATACCAAATATTTTTTACAAAGTTAAATAATTCATAACTAAAATAACTCCTGTAGTATACACACGGTTGGTAAAACTAGGGAGGTATAATCCAATTAGACTGATTTCAAAGTGGACACTAAATTCTTTATTCGGGGATTATTGAACTAAAGGGCGTGGCATTCCTTTGTTTGTTTTTGTGTTATACCTACGGTGACTTCAACAAAAGGGATTATTTGGAACTATGCTTTTATGTGTAAGTAGTTGCCGACAAAGAAGTGCCAGACACTATCTCGACATTTCAAACGACTGGATATTGCTAATGATCACAATGATCCTGGCTATAGACCAGTTCTGACGATTTATGCAAATGAGCAAAAAAGGAATAAGACTAAACATTGCTATTGGATTTTCATCAATACTCGCATTCGCTCACATGGTCTTAAAGGCACACCTAAGTAGAGTAAAAAACAGAGAACAAGACAAGTAGGTTGTAATTCGCGTCGAAATCGTCAAATTAATTTTCATCCTTAAGCGGCTGGAAATATTAAGGCAATAAGGGACAAATTTCTCTATCTGCTGTTCGACACCTATCAGACAACATAAGGCTTGAACACCTGCTAATACCTCAGTGTTAAGCCTATTGAATCATAAAGAACAACACACAAAAGAGATTAGAGTCGGCAACTTCTTCGTCTCAAAGAAAAAAGTTCTCGATGGATCTCAATCTAATAACACCTCCCTGGCAACCTGGTAAAACCAAATTACTCGAGTAAATTAAATTCTACATCATAGTTTTAACTCTTTGATTATTTTTGTCTCTCGATTGAATGCTGAATATTAACAGTTACCACACTCTAAAATAATGATTTGCAGTCTCTAGAGGGTAAACCCCCCAAAAGGACATTTTTTGGATTGTATAGAGGGAATAAACCATATTTGTCTGATAATGGTTGGTGAATAAGCCGTCTTAGATCCAAATTTAAAATAGGTAACGGACTCAGATTCGACTCGTCCGTTATTTTTCCAAATCTGGAGTCTCGACAGTTTATTCACCAACAATAGTCCGACAAATGCAGTTTATTCCTGAATTATTCAACAGGCATAAAGACAATATTGTACACTGTAGGACGCCTCAGGTATCAGTTAGAAAAGGTTATCACAAACTTAAAGCATTCATATTTAGAAATGAAAGAAAGCATTTGAAGGTTAAGAGTAACAGGGTCCATTTTGTTGAGACGACCGCAAGGCAAAAACTCAAACATAGATGAGACGGCTGCTGGGCCGTAGTCTGCCGTGACTAGGGCCCGTAAGATCTTGTAATCGTAAATAGACCACTTGCTAAGTAATGATGTCGTTCTACGTAGCCAGTGGTTAAACTGTCCCCTGCAGATTGAAGATGATGCGCACTGTTTAACAAGGAATTTCTTGATTGGCTGCTGCCATTGTATTGTATTGATTGTATTCTGTGTAAATTTTAGGGATTACGATGTGGATTAGGATAGGGTTTACCGGTTTCGTTATCCAGTTGGTGAAATTTCTTGTTTAACAGTGAGCATCGGCCCACCGAATTTATGCGGGCTACTGTCCTCGAGTTTGGTTAATGAATTGATGTAAAAGTAACTTGTACTAGAGAAGAACAATTCCGTCACTTTTAAATTAATACTATTCTACCATACTATCTTGATGACATTCTGTGCAAGCCTATTATTGTCTACATAGCAGGTAAAATTAGTTTATTGCTTGGCCTTGAAAAGCATTGAGGAAATTGAAAAGCTCTGTCATAATTAATTTGCTCGTGACCAATTATTTACTGTAATTCGCTATATCTGACTCCCAATAGTTGCCATGCCAACCCAAAATGCGGTGTTCAAAAATTGCACAAATCTAGTGTGAACTATACTGCGCGTATAAAAAAGGTACACAAAACTTGTGTATACAAGGGTTTCGGGCGATATTAAATGCACCCAATTTTGAACCAGGCAAGTAGCTATATTGGAAAAGGGAACCCCTTTGAGCAAATTTCTTGTAATTCTGTTGTTTATAGCACTACTATTCCCTCTATTTTTATGCTCTAAATAGGCGCGGGGAAGATAGCTCACAGTCGTTTGAAGACATTTAGGCCCAACTTTTTTCAATGGTTAGATTGTCAACATGTTTCAATTCGCACTCCTTCACAAACTCCTGACTATTGTATAAGGTCCACTTCATCATCTCTGTCAGTCTGTTAAGGAATTTTCAATTTACGGAATGATTTATCAAATTAATGTGCAACAGTTAATGTTACTAGTGTAAGGTCATTTAGTAAGTTATGGAACGAGTCATTTCAAGCTTTGACAAGTAGTACCGGTATTATGAGAGGTACTTTTATTTTATCTTTCAGAAATGTTGAATTTCGTCTGAATAAAGACAAAAAAAATTGATACACATCGAAAGGTTTTAGAATATCGATTTAATTTAGAAAATCGTAATTCTCTCAGACACGAATATTTTCAGTTACCTTAGCAACCTAGTCCTATCAGAAGATTGTGTAATTAATCAATTCCTTGTTATGTGCTAAAGAGAGCAATTTTAAAAAAGCGGTAGGCCATAAAGTTCCCCGTCTACAAGCTAGATACACTTATTAGTTAAACCTTCTGTTCTATATATCACAGCAAAATCTAAAAAGTAAAGCATAAATTAAACCAATTAATTGTTAATTGAATGCAAAACGTTTGAAATGAAATTGAATAAGTAAAATGGAAAGATATTGAAATGATGGAAATATGGAGGCACAAAAATTTCGACAGTTTGTGTTTTGTTAATTATTCATCCTGAAATGCATAACTCTTTCCTTCTTTTACTTTTCATTTGAAAGTTTCGATTGAGATCACGAAATGTTCACTATAACGTATTGAAGTTACTTAAATGTTTGTCGGTAAAATACTTTTAGCAAGAGATTTGGAAATCTTTGATGGGCACAATAGTCTGAAGTACCAACTGCATTGATGGAGTTTTGCACAAAATTAATTTGACAAATCTATGTTATGATACACACTTACGAAATGGAAATATTAGAAGTAGTAGTTTCAAAAGTAATTTAAAGTTCATGGTTTGACGACAACATTGTAAACAGTTTGTAAGAAAGTTACTGCTAGTGAATTAGAGCCTATATATATATATATATATATATATATATATATATATATATATATATATATATATATATATATATATATATATAACACATCATGTGTTAGTCGTATGTCTGTCTTGGCCGACGAAGGCTTCAGGAGAAGTTGAAAATTTCCAAGTTTAATTAAATAAATACTGAATCGTAATCCTTTTGTCAATTTTGACTTTGTTTTTCATTGTTATCGTTTATTGTTATATATATATATATATATATAACCGTAATAGTAAAAATTCATTAATAATGTCAACCAGGCAATGGTAAAGTGCTCAACCCTGTGAAGGGAGCTGTAATATTGAAAAGGTTGCAATAAGTTCTTACAACATAGCTTTACACAACTGTTTCGTAAGGGCCAATAATGTAGTTCCTCACTCCTCAGAAGCCTGAAGTAGAATACGAAACAGTTCTGTAAAGCTATGTTGTGAGAACTTATTGCAACCTTTTCAATAAAACTTTTCACTGAAAAACGCTTAGGTTCAAGGCTCTCAAAATTCATCTCTCTTGTATGACACTCTTGATGATTTTCTGATGAGGGCGCACGCAATTTATGGGTTGATTTTAATCTGCTTCGCGATGAAGACTAAAGATTTTGAAAAAGTGTACTTGGACAAAACACGGGTGCTATGATAATTGATAAGGAATTCTTTGACGTATGGGAAGCGGGCCATCGTAATATTAGGGTACATGGTCAAATTTTGTGGCATTTTAAGTAAGGAAGTGTATATCAAATGTCAAATGTATCCAACCAACCGTGGAGCAAATGGAGCAATGCGCCGGCGCACCATGAGCAGTGGAGCAGATTTTGCCTACGTAGCAAACAGTGCTCTTTTTTTCTTATTTAATTATTTTATTAATTATTGAATTATTTCTTATTTAATATCGGAGCGTTTCAGAGCGCCGCTCAGAGCACTGGAGCAGGGACAGGGGCGTAGATGTATCGAAAACTGGACCCTATGACGTAAAGAACTAGTAAGATGCTGACCACGTTTCCTTTTAAACTGTAGAATCACCTATCCCACAAAAATATGGTGCCACTGACAACAACCAAGAAAGGAGAGAAGGGAACAAGCTATGAAGTCACCTGCAAAATGTGTGAAAGTTAGAAAGTATGATGGAACTCATGAACGGACACCAAAATTTCTACCGTATGCAACGTTATTACTGTAGGCCTATGTTAAACATGAACGATTACCTTTGTGTATGTCTTTACTTTTCTATACGCACCCTGTTTATTAGTTGCCGCTCGACCTGATCATCGACATATCAGTTTTATCTAATATCATGATCTACTTGAAGATTAGAGTTTGATACTCGCATACATGTTTAAAATGTCTATATATCTTACTCATCCCAGTGAAGAAATGACTTTTGTTGAAGCTTTGCCCTACATTATTTCCGAGTTTATGACACTGTTTCCGTTCTCTAGCGATAAGACTGGTTTTAACTGTTGACGAAACACTGTTAATTTAGATCTGAATGCCAACCTAATTAGCCACTGTATGTTTGGATGTGTGTTTCATGAAAGATGAATGATCGTTTTTGCATAAGTCATGTCACGGAATGAAAATAAATTTTTAAAACTGAAAAACGTACCTTTACGTTCCTTTATAGTTTATCAGATGCGTCATTTTTTTTCTCGTTTTTACAAGGAATATACTCACCATTGTTACACACTCATTTTCTCTTTTCTTGAACTGTCTTTGGGGCCGGTTTGAGAGAATGAAGGGAACCAATTTCTCACAAAATACATTCGACTAAATTAAAAATGATGTCATGTTCATCAAGTACTCCGCTACTAGATAATGCTGGAACCTTTCGATGGATGTCATGGAAGAAACCACTGACGCAACGTTCTTGGGCTTATTATTTTAGCCTATCCCAATTAAGGCAAGCAGTATAGTCTTTACCATATTCACAAAGTTTAAGACCCATCCTCTCTGCTCAACCTTGTTATGAAAGATAAACTGAAGATCATACACACAGAGAAAACTGCACTTTTAGTCAACAGTTATGATTCTCGTCTCAAAGATCTGTGGCAAAATATTCTATATTTGTTACGTTTACACCCGTTTAAAGTTTAAGGATTTCTCAATAAGTACGATACTTAGGTGGAAGGGGAAAAACATGCATGCACCTGTCCACGCACCTATCTCACACACACTTACACACACGTACACAACAAAAAAGCTGATGTGATGTAGAGTTTACATATGTATAAACAGATAACGTGTTCTTCAAGAATGAAGGCTCTCCGCTTCCTGTATAGAATAAGACTCTCGGAGCACGTAACAATATTCCCCACAATAGCTTGACACAAAAAGAACCATTTTCAGTCCCTTCTGTTACATCAAATACGAAAGTTTGCTTGATGAGCAGTTTTGTATACATCATGTAGCCTTCCATTAATCCTGTGCATGTCTAGGTCGACTTTGATAAGAACTATGCCTTACCAATAATAAAATGCTGACATTGGGCAAGTTCGGTGGTTCGACAAGGCATCATGCAATTCATAAAATTAGCAAAACATAAGTCGCAACGTTTGACACCCGAGCAGATATCATTTTGGGGCCAATAGCTTCATGACTTTGTGCATTACCAGTCGTAAGCCTACGCGTCAAACCCGAAAAGTTGAAAGTGACTTTACAGATCCTGCCACAACGTTATTAATGAAATGAAAAGCCCCCTGTGGACAGGGTGTTGTGACCCAAGGAATAAAGTTCCCGCTCATTGTTTGAGAAGACTAAAAGAAAACTTAAACCGGGTTAAAGGGGTTTATCTACCGCAATTTAGCTGACATATACACTTCCTTACTTAAAATGCCACAAAATTTGACCATGTACCCTAATATTACAATGGCCCGCTTTCCATACGTCAAAGAATTCCTTATCAATTATCATAGCACCCGTGTATTGTCCAAGTACACTTTTTCAAAACCTTTAGTCTTCATCGCGAAGCAGATTAAAATCAACCCATAAATTGCGTGCGCCCTCATCAGAAAATCATCAAGAGTGTCATACAAGAGAGATGAATTTTTGAGAGTCTTGAACCCTAAGCGTTTTTCAGTGACTTCCTGTACGCTCCAGTTTTTCCATTTCAGTAGACCTAGGTTCTGGGTTAGTTGATTGTTTTAGGGTTTGTATTACAAAGCCGCCTCTTATGGTGGGGGGTCTAAGACTTCATTTTGTATAGGAGGTTCATCACTTACACAATGACCCAGCAGAAAAAAGAGACATGTAACAGCTTGCCAGAATTTAATCTCACACATGGGTCACACAATAGGCCAGCACTACACCAGAAATTAGAGCCACATTCACAAAATTAATTCCTTCCTTTATACAAAGGGTTAGCGCAGCCCCACAAAGAACCCGCCACATTATAATCCTCCTGATCACAAAAGGACTCATTAACAGCCCCACAAAGACCCGACAACCAGCAAAAAAGGAAACAAGCATTAGCTCACATGGGCCAGGTAAGTTCCCTTTCTTTGATTCTCACCTCCATTAGCTCCAACTTTGACCACTAAGCTCGGACATGCAGGCTCAGCAGTTGATACCTAGATCGAAGCTCCAGCTTTGACCACTGAGCTCAGACATAAGCGCAGTTGATGCTCAGGCCGAAGCTCCGAGGGGGGGGGGGGTGAAGCTCCAAATGAAGCTCGGAGTCATATTGAAAAGACCCCCAATATACTACTTATATATATATATATTTAATCTATCAATTGCCTTTGTTATAGCCTTTGTTGTTGTGCCTGATAGTTTAAAGGTTGCAGAAATAACTGCTCTTTTCGAATCGGGGAGTCACCTTTTAGTACAAAACTCTAAAAAAATGCACAATTCACAATGTTAGTGGCCACGCTCACTGCTATTGTAGCAACGGTGTTTGCAATTACGTATGCGCTAACACGCGTTACCATGCACATGATTCGATGATTGTGAGCTCTCTGGTACAGTGTTGCTAACCGTGCCTCCAATGACGTCACCATTTTTGAGACGAATTCACACACGTTTTTTCGCATTAGTTCGAATTTCAAATGGGCTGATCCTGGCCTGTAATTTGGAATTCAAAACGTCGTATGTCGGTATTTATGGACATAATTTAGTAGGGAAATCATTCACTTTATGTCAAGGTGTACCCAAAGAACAGTTGCAGAGGAACTTACTTAAGAAGTTTTTCGGCCGACGCATTAATCTTTTCTGCGTACTGGCCTGTGGCGAATCCTAGCCCGTGGCAAGGAATAACCCAAGATATGAAACTGTGGGTGACTAACATTAGGTTAGGCATAGGGTCTACCTTTCTTACACATTAGTGACCTGAAAACTTGGCGGTTTTGAAGCATCGCCATAAAAACGTACGTGACAATTTCCTTGCCACGGGCTAGGATTTGCCACAGGCCAGTGCGCAGAAAAGGTTTGTGCGTCGGCCGGAAATCTTCTAATGCCACGCGTTCAACATGGCGCACACGCCCAGTTTTTTAATTGAGACGCACTTGATGCGCATATCAGCTCCGGGGCACACGTGAAGTTTGCCGTCGCGTTAAAATGGAGAATACGCCCATACAGCTAGTGCCTGAATAATAACAATTACGCACTTGTCTATAGCGTCCCCGAAAGCGTCTTACTTTTTTAATCGTTGCGTCCATGTCCGTATCAGTTAAGTGTAACAGTCAAGCTAATTTTTCTTTAGAGTGTTGCAAGGGGATACCAACATCTTAAAAATAAATTTGTTCCAAAATCTTAGATAGGCCTACTGGATTAAAAGGGCAACCGTTACAAAGATTGGGTAGCCCTTCTCCAGTTCATTTATAATCCGGTGTCAGAATTTAAATATCCAAATGATGTTTTTTTGTTTTTGAATAAGGGGTGCGCCTATAGTTCCAAGAACTTGATTGGTCTGTGCCATATTCTTTCCCCTCGCTATGTTTCGAAAAAAAACTTCCGTCCCTTGGAACGAAGAAAAAAATCGCTTCCCAAATGGACTTCAAATAGGAATTTCAAAGGATTGTGGCATGCAGCTTTAGTATGGTAATTTTTGTCAATAAAATTCTACGGTAGCATAAAAACAGCAGAGATAAAACTTCTAGCACATGTTGTAACCAACTTGCGCACATGTTAGCGATGAGATATGCAACTCCGTGGATTGCCCTCTTGTTTTTGTTTCACCCACGGGCACACGGTGGCAAAGTTACTAAAAGCAGGCCCAGGCTATATTTAAATAACATATTGTGGATCAACTTTGCATAGAGATATGGAATTGCTTTGTTTTATAGTTACCATGGCCACGTGAGGTTCTCTTTTTCATAAACAAATTACATAATTGTTTATTTTTGGGGAGTTTTTGGACCGAAAGAACTAGTCATGCATCGCCTCGGTCAACCAGCTCAAAGCTCAAAGGGTCTGGTATATCTCTGGGTCAATTTCATGACACCAATATAGTCTCAGGATCTGTGTACTCTGGGCAGATTCAACCTGTTTGGAATTTAACACTGCTAGAATTAAATTGTCATCTTGCAATGTCCCACCATTTTAAGCAACGTAACATGTAAGTTGAACGACGTAATGGACGTAACAGACGATGTATAAGAGTGCCAAACTTTTTTTGTCCGTTGACCCACCTCTGTCAATTGACGCAACAATTCATAGACTTTAATTTTCGTTTTATGTGTTATGTGGCAGAACAAATCCGAACGTATTAAGTACCTTTGACGAAACATTTAGAGAACTTTGACGCGCCTCTGCGTCGCAAACGACTGTGGCGAACATGACGCACACATTACTTACAACTGTACGGGGTCAAAGGTTGCTTCTGTCAATTTGAAAAGTGCACAATGGGGGAAGGGAGAATGTCATTTATTGAACTGATAGTTCATTGGAAAAAGATTGCGTACTCACTTGATGTTCTCTCAACATGCAGGGGTATGCGAAAATCAGAGAGAAAATCACTTTTGTTAGAGTATTTGTATTATTTCGCCTTTACAGGTGCTTTTATTATTATTTAAGAACAGATAAATCCAAGGAAATTTGAAAAGTAGAGCTCATGGCTTTCAGAGTATGAAATCTTGGAAGCAAACTTGCAAAAACATATTTTCAAACCCGACTTAACACTTAGTCTGCATTCCTCAGTCTGCTATATTTCGGTATTTAACCCCACCCTATATTTGAAATGACCACGGTTACATTTAAAAAGCTGTTGTGACTCAGAGAGTTTTCATGTCCTTAAGGTCTTTTAGAGTGATCACTTTAGTTACAAAGGGCTCGTGACTGTAAATTCTGATGCTCAAAACGGTTCGGTCTGAATTTAAGAAAGAAAAAAACCTTCTTAATCATAAAACCTCTAGTTTGGCGATACACTGTAAACAAGCGTGAACATACCACAAAATATAACAAAAAAAAAAAAAAAAAAACGATCACTTGCTCTTGCCCAGCCAAGCGACCTCTGAATTCCTGCAGAATGCCTTTTAGTGTGATTGATTACAAGTAAGTCTTATTATCAGAAAGAAGGAACAGTGAAAACGGCAAAAGAACCCCGAAGGAAAGAGTAGGACTAGTGGTTTGACTTGTCATCTATCATGTTCAATTTTCCTTGTCAAGGTTTTCGGCTTTCAATTAAATTGAATTTCGTTCCGCGGGTGATACGGTAGCCTCAGCTCTCCTCTTCGACTAATTTACTTTAATTTGCCTTCAATACCTGTTCCACGACAATTCCCATTAAAACAAGCTAAATTTGATTTTAACTTGGCATTAGCTCATGCTGTATTCATCTAATTTGATTAATAAATCATTGGAGAATGGTGATTCCAGTCATTTGCGGATTAAAAATCAGCTTCATCTCTCTTTTTGACCTCGAGCTTTCGGTAGAACCTGTCATTCTCTACTTATATTTGGAATTCCCAACAAGTAAAGAAGGATGAATTCGACGCGAGCGCATGGAATCGTTACAAATTTCATTTGGAAGACGTCTTTACCAACTAAAAGAGGTTCTTAGTTGCGTGAAAAGTGAAAATTAGCCTGAAGATCTGACACTCATTAATGCCAGGTATCCAATGAAGCGAGCGATCACTCTAGCAAAAATTTTATCCTTCTCTTAACATTTCTCGAAAGAAGAAGCAATAGTTACCGTTTCACAGTTTTTTTGCTCAGGATATTAGGGACATTTAGCACAGGTTCCCCTTCACAGAGATGCATTTATTTATGCAAAATAGAGAGAACTAAAGCAAAATGGCGTCAACGGCTCTTCTCTAAAGGTGTAATATACACATACATTATTAGGGGACCGTCGGGGAAGGCAGATATTTTTGTCATCGTCTGATTATCAGAAGTACTAAATAAATAATTTGTAGTGCCTATAGCTTGGTATATGGAGGTACGCGATATAGCTTGTACCTGTTAGGAAAGCTTAACCCAAAAGTAAAACTAGCAAAAACTACACAAATAAAGACAATGTTAAAAGTATTTAAAGATTAACATCACCGTGGAATCTAACAAAAGGTAAGATGTGGGAAAAAGTACCAGGGATTACTTGCAACTATGTCGAATGGATAAAATTATTTACAGAGAAGTTTGCCTAAGTTTGGCTAAGCTTGTTGTTAATGTATCTATAACACTCTAAAACAAAAGAGTTACTCTCTCACAGACACAGAGTGGAGGGTGTAAATTCAACCCATTAGAGCCTTAATTCACTCCAAGAAGAGTTTAATTCACTCCAAGAATGGTGTAATTTCCTCAAAAGAGAGTGAATGGATCACTCTTTTTGAAGAGTGGGTCCTGTAGACACGCTATCAAGAGTGCAACGTCTCTCTTTTGCAGAGAATGTCACTCTTCTTAGAGTAAATTTCCGCTCTTTGGGAGAGAACATTTTAAACGCCATTCATCTAACGAGTGAAGTTTCCCTATTTTTTTTAGTTTTTAGAGTGTACCGGCAGCCTAATCGACTTTTTTGTGGAAAGGCTTCCTACTCATATAGGCAAATTCGGACAGCAGTCGATGGTCTGATTTCACTCTGTCATAACTGGGGTCTATCATCTTAATAATCTTTCAATTTCCTTGCGTACCTGTATCATGGATGCATGCACACTAAATTTTATATTGATTTTCTCAATTTTACTGAATAAGAGGGTTTCAAATTCACGAAGACAATAAATGAAGACGATTTAAGGCTGATGGACCCCACTAATGGCTGCCTACAGTGACTAAACACCGTCCTTGATCGGATTTGTCTAAACGGGTAAAACCTCTTCCCTACTCGACGGTTTTAAATGAAAGGAGGAAAGTTTAAATTACGAACAAAATAAAAGAAGAATAATTTTCGTCTTATTTGAGGGTACCAATGTTTCAATGGTAAAAAATGTATCGACATGATAGTTTTTTATGCGTGTTTGTAATATTTGCAGGTGTTTTCAAGATTTTTTAATACATTTAAAACAATGAACCTTTTTTTTAATGCAAGGAGTTTTAATGGAACACATCCCTCTCTAAATAAAACCAACATATTCATTTCAGACAACTTGCTTCCTTGGTTAACTGGTTAAAGGGAATTATCAGTCCCTCTAAAGTGTAATAGTCTAATGTATTCCATGGATGGTTCTTGAGAGTGACGTGACAATATTTTTCTTACTGGATTGTGAAATTATTGATGGATTTCAAAAGCCTTAAATACACAATATTTAAGTCCAATTGAAATGCAAAAAGAGGAAAATATGTGGAAGACAAATCGAAAGACATTGGTAATATTTAGAAGTTTAAAAATAAGTTAAAGATTACTGCTATTGCCCTTGAATAGAAACCTTTTTGAATTGCAATTGAGAAATAAAAACTCGCTATAATCTTTTATAGTTGCATTTTATTCTCTTTCAAGAAGAGGAAGCTATAGTCTTTTTAAAAATTACGATGACGAGCACTGGTTATAATGATAAATGACAGGTACTGCATAGCGATAAAGGAAGGTAAATAAATGACCTTTTAAGTCTTAACTTGCCAATCTCATTGAGGATATCCTTTGTTTACCAATTCAGCACTTAAAATTGAGTAAAATATACCACTTTGAGCTAGAAATTATTTATTTATTGTATTGTGCAGAGCGTCCTTGTATGGAAACCGAAAGAAAAAAGGACGACTGTTCTTCAAGCGATAGGGGTCCATGCATTTTTCAGCTAGTATAAGTACAAAATTTGATTATGGCTAATATTATTTGAAAATCCTCGCACACATCTAAGTAAATGCTAATTATTGTAACAGACAGCGTACCTTCTCTATGAATGAAATAAAATTTGGGCTGCATCAAGACATTGTGTCTATTCATTTTATCTCGCGGTTGGGATCGGAGGCAAGTAATCGACTTCGACACAATCCTTGATTTCAAGAATTAGATATCTCTCGGAGCAGATCTCGTTAAAATATGTCACCTCTTTACTGCTTTGTGTTAACAACTTTGATGTCGCCTCAAGGTCGCCTACATACGATTACTTTGAATTATTTCGTTCGAACGCGTTAATTGTAACAATTTTATTTTATAGCTCCTCACATTAGATTTGAAATATACCAAGCTGACTTTTGCAAATGGAGAAATTTTGAAATAAATTAAAGTAGTGTGCCCTTTCGGGGGAAAGTGTCCTAAATCTGGTCTACAGGTTGGTTTGTCTAAGTGCCGTGTGACCTAGGTGTGTAATAACAAGCAAGTTTAGAGTGGGTTTATTCAAATTCGCTAAATAGTGCATTCCGTTTTAGGAATGTCTGCTGCATAAATTTCGTTCTTCTATATCGTCATTCATCGGATAGCATCGCTCAAACTCGTGACCTTCCAGCTAATACTATTAGGAAAAATGAAAAGGTGTCGAAGGATGGCAAAATTGTGTGGCCCAGATCATAACATCAAGCTTTATAAGTGTATGCTTATTAACTTATCAACAAATGAACTATTTGATTGCCTTTTTAGTCTTCAAAATGAGAGAGACAGTCCTTCAATTACGTGAGTGGCAAAACAAGTGTTCAGCTTGCATGCGATGAGATTTGGTGGGTATGTTCTCATCAGACTTTTGGAATGTCGTGAAATATGTTGAAATAGATAACAATGGCAAAATGTTTTTTCTTTATCAAATGTGAAATTTCAGCTGTTCATATTTACCATGACTACTCTTACAGTCTAATTTCACCTGTTTTTAAAAGGTGATAACTTCTGTAAATATCTCTCTGTACCACGGGGATTGCATGTAAGTTTCACCAGGATGCTGAGATTAGAGGCTTGTTAAATTTATCAATAAATAAAGCTGTACGATAAGTGGCAGGAAATTTAAAGAGAAAACCCTTTTTAACCCCTAGTCAGAAGGGTCGATGAAATCATTGCTTTTGGGAAAAGTTGGTCACAAAATGAAAAATCCGCAGAATCTGTTACGACTCTTTGTACTCGTTTCAAATATTGACTCAAAAGAATTAAAGCCGTCAATTGGAAACTTCCAAAAATCGCCCGAAACTTCACAGGTAGATTTGTTTTAATAGTATCTTAATCTATACATCCTGCTGAGAGAGAGAGTTTAATTCAAATTCTATCCTTTTTCAATTCATAAAGTTACATACAGTAATCTGAATTTCAATGAATGAATGGGGTACACTGAAGTGAGCTACAAGCTGAAGACGGCGGGTGTGACAGTCTAGAAGCAATTTTACAAAAGTAGCGGCTATTCTCGAAATATTGTTTTAATGCAACTTTTCATTTCAAGCAGGTTGTCACTTTTTAAAAGTTCCAGGAGATGGTTATTTTAAAAGTCAAAGATCAACAAGGTCACTTTTAAAATTTTCGCATTCAAAAAAAAACTTAAATATCACTGTATCTGTAAAATATTGCGCGTCAAAACATTTTATATATTTTAAACGTGCTTAAAACGTCTTTTTCCCTCATATGACCTATAAACACAATTCCGATTTTCGCTTCAATGTTTTCTTTAATTTATTAAAAGTGAATTCTTAATCTCAGGTATTTCGAATATGGCAGAATTCTGTCCTTCGAAGTACTTTCAACAATACGTAGTAAAACCGAAGAAACACTTATACTGCAATCAAGTTCTGTTAAACAGATCAGAAGCACAAATTTGAGTTAGGGGCGTAAGCTATATGTCACATTGGACAGTGGCGAAACTACAGGTGGGGGGAGGGGGTAGGGTAATTACTTCCCTAGCTCCGAAAAATGTACAGTATGTTTTTCCCGACTCTTCTTCTATGAAACTCCCTATTCTCTACAATGAAAGCTCCATATTTGTGATTTTTTATTTCAAAAAGCAATATTTTTCCACGCGTTGGCTCGCCGTAAATTGCAATTCCTAATCCAGTAGTGCTCACTCATCAACAAGTTTGCTGAACTTTTCCGAGCTCTGGAACTCAACGAAATCGGAAATTTGCCATAGGCCTATGTAACACCAGATCATCAAGCGACACCGGCAACTACATGCTATTGTCATAAATTTTCTTTCATAAAATTCATAAATTTCTTCAAATTTAAGCTCTTGATTTTTAAAAATGGCGTCGAGAGCATCAGTTCGTAGACCTTAGATAACATCATGTAGTAAAAAGGATTTTTCATGCCCACTATAATTTCAGATTTGCCAATAGGAAATGCACGTTCTCCAGTTATCCCTCAACTTTTCAAATTTCCTTTCAGGAAACCCAGAATACAAATTCTCCTGCAATACATGCTCATTTATTTCAAATACTTGTTTCAAATAGCGAAAATGTCGGCGCTTTACGCGCCGCAAATTACGCTTCTAATACAGTGGTGTTTACACTTAAAAATAAAAAAAAAAATTGGAAAATTGAGGTGCTTGCCCTCTTGGAAAAGTTTCTAGCTATACGCCACTGACATTGGGATGTTTCATCTGTATTTAATTCCTTTTTGGAGTTTAAAATTGAGTTCCTCCAACATCGCTTTATACACTTAACATTACTTGGGCTCGGTACGAATGGAATACTTTCCCATTTAATTGACATCAACGCATAGTCCTCTCTGACCATTTTGCAAAAGAATGAGGAATCTTCGAGCAATAGTTTTGTGTTGTCAAATTGTACCATCTTATGTTTTGTGGATGTTGACATTTATTTCTTGAAGCTTGAATTAACTTTTTCAAAAAAAGATACTTTCTTTGGCCATCGTAGATGTACAAGGCATCCATTTGATTTCTTAATGTTGCATCTAAAGTGTTATATTTTCCAATGAAAAGTAAAGAACGAATTTCCCATGGTCGTTACGTTTTCCTATAAGCTAAATTTTTTATTAGAAGTTCAAAAAAAGAGATTCCTCGGAGAAGTAAAGGCAAACGCTTTCGTTTAATCTGTAATTATCTTACCAAGTTCTTCTGCATTTCGATTTCTGAAAGGTTACGTGTAGTTACATATTTGGCATTTACAAATAAAGTTCATTTCCTTGTTGTATGTAGTTGTTAGTGCATCAGACTGACAGTCGGACCCAGGTATGGGGTTCGATTCCTGGCCGGAGCCACAACTGGAAAAAGGCCGTGGCCGGCTCGACTTGAACCAATTGGTTGGAAATTTGGGCCGTAAAACTACATCTAAACTAACCTCGTCAGTAGATTCATAGTACGGTTGAGACTAGCCCCATGATATGAGGCCAATTGCCCTTAATGAAATACTTACCCATACCCTCTTTAAAAGCATTCACAGTTATTTTCTTTCAGAAATGATCAGGCATTCCAAATTTTAAAATTCGGTTAAGGTATGTGTTTTTCCAGATTCTACTCTGACATATTTTGGGTTTATTTTAAAAGAATTTCTCTTGTTCTTTCCTTTATTACAATTTCTATTACTCCATCCAGTTCGACGTCTTTCTTCTTATGATTTATAAAAAGTAAGCAGGTCTTCTCTGAAATGTGGCTTTTGTTTGACGTGTCTTCATGTGTCCACGTCTTGTGCTAGAGATTTAGTATTTTCAAAATAAGGTTGATGCATTCCGTAGCTCATTATCTTTCAGTCGGTATGATCTCAATTATTAATTTTTTTTTGTACCGATGAACACATCTGTTAAAGGCAGTCAAATCTCAACCCAAACTACAATTTTTGTAGTAGTGTACAGAAATTCCCAATTGACACAGCTCTTTGATTGAAATGCAAAGTATTGTAGCTCGTATTACACAGCATGTACTGTACTGGAAGTTTTTTGATTACACATTGAGGTCTTGTACACTCACCTGAAGCAATAGACTAAGATGGTGTCTGGATGAAGATGAGTTTTATACAGTTGTGGGAGGGGGTTAGGCGAGTAGGTTAGGAGAATTGGAACTGTTTGGGGTGAGAGCATTGGACCTTTTAAGTTTAAAAATTAACTGAAAATTTGGAAAACAAAGGATCAATCAACGGAGGTGAAAAACAAGGAAGCAAAAAAAAAAAAAAATAAAAATAAAAAAAATAAAAATAAAAAAATAAAAAAGGAGCTTGCAACAAACGTTCAAAGTCCAAATTGCTCATTGTTTATTGCTTTAACACATGACCTATTTTCCTCATGTATTTGTTTGCCTCTAGCACATGATTCCGTTACATTTTAATTTTTCGCCCGTAAAACCTACCGATAAAAAAGGAGTATGTCACCTGCATTTTTTGGATCTAGAGTAAAACGATATGGAAATGTTTTCATGTCCTTCGTGAAATAGGTGAGAACTGATGGGAAATCCCCTACACATAAACATTGGCCTTGTCGACATATTTTGAAGATCTTAATGAGTGCGAAAGTTGTTGGAAAATATACGGTATCCCTAAACTTCCATCATAGAAATGTTAATAAAAGCTGCTATGCTGGGTCATAGATGAAAAGTTTTACACGGTTGGTTCAAATTGGCCCAGGTTAATGGACAATGCAAAATGTCATGAATTCTTCAACTTATTTACTTATTAGTTAAGTAGTCAAGACAAACCCTACCAATGGAAGTCATACATAGATCCTTACCTATTACAATATAATATTTATTTTAAGAGACATTAAATGAATTTAGTCCAAACTAATGACAACATAGTTTTGCATCACGAAATTCTGTTACAGAAAGTAAGCGCGTTCCCAAAATGCGTTTCAATTTGGCTTGCTTGGATTCATATTAAGTTAATGTGAACAGAACACTGGTAAATTTGGAATTACTATATTACAAATTATGTTTTGAGGCTTTCTAATGTTTGATTCCATGTGACACTGCCTTTCGAATATTTTAGAAGACCGAGATGGAGAAGAGAGTTGATCCAGCTAATTTTTGAGGTGCATTTTTAGGTTTAATTTTGAACGTTTCCAACAATTCACACAGAATATAAACTGCAGATACACTACATTGGCTCTCTCATACCAACATACCCCACTTTTGTCCTGCTCCAAGTAACAACAGTCCTCCCACACACCTTTTCTCCTATTAGAGAGTGTGATTTTTACACATAATAAGGTAGTGTGGTTTAAACACATAATAAGGTAGAGCTCATCATACCTGGAAAGGTAAGGGGAAGCTCTTCAAAATTTAGATTTCACCCAACAAAAAACATTTGATATAAAATAATTCAAAGACTATATTTACTATTTAGAAAAATTTTCAATTGAATTGTTGTCGAAAGCGATACGTTTTTCTGTTAAAATTGCTGATTGTAAATCTCCGCGTCGGTTTCACACGCATGCGATTTCCCCCTCCTCAGATCCCATGTATCCTTCGGATGAGTTTGTAGCAACGAACGTAAAATTTAAGGGTGCCATCATTCTTTATACTATCGTGCTACTTAAGCTAGTTTAACCAAAGGGTGATAGGTTTAGTCGGAAAAACTGACCTAACTTAACCATGGCTCCCTTCCTGAGAGTCTCGATTTTTCAAACTTTTCTTCGCTAAATGATGATGGAGCTAAGCTTACATAGTCTTTCTGGCAGCATAAAACGTTTCCTGCCTCCAGTCAAAATTGACGCCCGTTCTTAAACCATGCATGAGCCAGAGATTGGATCCGTCTTTCGTTGGATCCTCTTACAGGCTGGAAAATAGATCCCCAAACAGATGTTGGTCATCGGGCTCTCCCAACAAGAAATCATAGATTCGCCCTTGCCTTATGGCCTTATGTCAATGTATACACGAATCCGGACAGCAAGTGATGGTCTGATTTCAGTCGGCAATAACTGGGGTCCGTCACCTTTAAATATTTCGATTTCCTTGCTTACCTCTATAATGGATGGTTGTACACTATTTTGTATCTTAAATTCTCCAAGTTTACTAAATATGAGGGTTTGAAATTCATGTAAACAATAAATAAAGACTATTTTAGTCTGATGGACCCCACTAATGGCGTCCTACAGTCACTAAAACAAGCGCTAATCGGATTCGTCTATATGCGGAAAAAAAGTTTTAATGTGGGTAGTGTAAGTTTATCTTTCGTGTTCATGAATATTAACAGTTCTTTTCTTAAAATGCTCTTTTATTTAAATTAGACCCTCTTATTAAATTTACCTATGATTAAACCTAAAACCTGGTCATTAGTTGTTGGAACCTTGATATTTTTAACAAAAAATATTATTTTACTTTGAAAATTATGTGAAGGGTAAATTAAAGTTGACAACTTCAGGCAATAGTTATGTTTCAATTTGAACCATAACACAGTTATACCATGACAGATAATATGTATAGTATTAATTATTGTGACATAATTCAATGAATATTTTAAAATCATACACATTCTTGCAACCTTGTAATTATGCTAGTTTTAGTTATGTAATATATGTCTTTTTGCTTCCAATTTGAGAGAAATTGCCATAATTTTCTTTTAAATTTATTTCTTTTTTGTCAAATTAGAATGTGTGGCGTCTCAAAAGCACCAGAAATTGATGGAAATCTTAACCTTTGTAGGATTAATGGACTGGATGATAGATTTTGATCAGACCACAGTTTTGATGAAAATAGGGGACCAAATATGAAGAACTATTAGGAAAAATTTTAAGATGTCTGCTGGTAAAATCAAAGCCTTTATTTGTCGTCTTTCGTCTTGTCATATAAACGTGTCAGGGACGCCGCCAAGTCGAAAAATGCAACTTTCAAAGTTTCAAAAATGTTGTATTTGACTCCCTTTTCTCAGCCTGTTCTAAAAGAGAACAGTAACAGTATCACTACATGAGTCAAACTCCAAAGCATATATTCCCGAACTGTTCTTACACCCATATGCCAGACCACCACGCCGGTCGTGCAGCGAGAAACGAACAGTGAACAAGATGGCGGAGATATTTTCACACGGAAGGAATGTAAGGAAATATCACACTGTTAAAAATGCTTGTAAATTACAGTAAAAAAAAAACAAAACAAAGGAATACACTGAATCATTGCTGCATTTACAGCATGTATTCTTATATATATATATATTTTTTTTACTGTAATTTTACGGTAATTTTTAACAGTGCAGCAAGGCAATGACTAAGCATTAACAGAGCATGTACCAGAAAGGAGTAATTTAAACAGAGCCACAATTTTAGGTAGAAATTTAGTAAATAAGTTCTAGTCAAAGGTTTTAAACCCCTGAAATTATTTTAATATTCTTCCTAAACAATATCATGGTAAAGAAGATCAGCATTTTTTGTTTTTAATTTTTATTTTAACTTTCACAACTTCTTGGGAACATGCTTTACAACTCCTCTAGTAGATAAAAGTTTGTTCGACGAAGGAGCAGGGACTTTTATTAAATACAGAAAGAATGAATTCCAAGAAATACTGGATATTGTTCATATTATCCGTTTTCAGCAAGAAATAAAGTGTAGGACTTTTTTCTCCAGAGATATAACAATAGCCTATGTACCTCCCAACAAGCGCTTTGTAATGAAGTCACGGACCCGTCGTGCTGAAGGACATCCATACCATGGGCGTCGATTACGAGGGGGATAGGGGGATATGCCCCCACTTTTTTGAGTGGATGAGACACTAACGTAAAAGTCCCTTCTCCCCAACTTTTTGAGACCTGAAACGTAAGAGTTAGGTACTGTCAAAAGAACTATACATGTAAGTTATGGAAGGTGTCTTCTACCGATTACGATCGATTTTCTGTATCAATATTTCCACAAGTTTACTTTGCAAATCCCCAAAATTTTCGCGCGCTTGAAGTCTCACATAACATTATTCATCGGTCTCTATGATAATGTCGATTGTTCACGTGCATAGTCCAACAGGTGTGGTTATGCAGGTGCTCAACATTTAGGAATTGGAAGAAGAGGAATCGTCCCCTATATGTCTTAATGATACATGTAATCTTTAGTGAATGACTAGCCTGACAGGATGAAATTGGCAAACACATTTTAAGGAAACTGAAAATGTCTCGGTGCACAGTCTGCATGCAACTTTTCCAGGAAAATAAATAATTTTTAATGCGAAATTTTGATACGCGAACTTACAAATTTTTATAACAATTCGACCATTTCGTTGTTAGACCATTATCAAAGAAGTAAAACCACACTGACGTTTGCTAGATAAGTGACAAGAAGAGACTTCAATCTGAAATTAGAGGTACACCTACATTCTCTATCTGCAGATAGTGTACGGTTGGGTTTCGTTCGAAACTACATATCTGAATATTTTTTGTATGAACAACTCTTACACCGATGGGCCTATGCAATGGTGTCCCAGTAGCACCGGTGTGTACCACTCCACTACCTCCACCCCCATCCCCTCGATCTGTGATTTTCCCGCAGTAGATTGAATGTGCGTTTGATCAATATATTGATCTATTTCACCATTTGCATTTGAAATGGTTCCCAACTATTAGAAGTTTTCCATAAATCCATTGCAAACTTTTACAATTTTGGTTGTGGTTCTTATTACTTATAGAGAGCACCAGGCATTTAAATTCACATTGATCTTAGTCCGTTGAAGAAATAACCCACACTTTCAAGACCATGTTTTGAAAACTTTGGCGATTTCCTAATAACTCAAAATATTGAAACATTAAGCACCATTTTGCATCTGGGCCCTCTTTTCTTAAACACCCAGTGGCGTAGCTACATGGGGCAGGCGGCTCTGAAGATTGAAGAGTTGGCAATTTTTGAAACCACTACTGCGTGGTTTTGACAACTCATAAAATTCCGAAGTCTCTCCAATTGAGGCTCCATATTCGTCACTATTTGTTTCAAAAAGGCAAAATTTCCCGCGCACTTTACGCGCCGCAAAGTGCAGTTTCTAAGCAGAAGTGCTCGCTCATACCTTCAGTTTGGTAAACTTTTCCGAGCTTTTGAAGTGACAAAATTGCATACTTGCTATATGTGACACCAGATCATCAAGTGATACCGGTAACTACAGTGCTATTTTCATAAATTTTCTTTTACAAAATTCTAAATTTTCTCCAATATAAGCTCTTGAATAAAAATTTCTTCGGAGCGCCTCATTTCGTAAGCGTTGAATAACATTGTTGTGAAAACGATCTTTTGTCTCCTTTCAATCTCAGATTAACCAATAGGAAATCCAAATCCTTCAGTTATCCCCAAACTTTTCAAATTTTCTTAAAGAAAACCCAGAATCCCAAACTTTTCTCCAATGCAATCTCCATATTTTCAAATATTTCCAAAGGGCAAAAATTTCAACGCCCTTCGCCCGGCAAAATTACGTCCCTAGTACCGTGAGTGGTGTTCACACTTAAATAAAAATCCTAAAATTTGGATGCTTGCCCACCCCCTTCTGGCAAAAATTTCTGGCTACGTGACTGTAGCACCTTAACAGGACAGGAAAAAAATTTAGGCCAGATGTCCCCCACCTTGAAAATCAAATCGATGCCCCTGATACATGCCAAGAATACACATGGTTTGTGCTGTACCCACCGCAAACTGTGGTATACGCAACGTGTACAAATTCAGCGAGCAAGCATGTTAAGCGTGGTACACCACGTAGTTCTATGTATGTACTCCAACATGGCCAATAGGGAGTATTGTGACGTCGTTTCTCGGGTACTTCAAACAGGATCAAAGTAACCTCAATGACATTCACGTGCAACCCCAGCCCTGTTCCGAGTGCATCCCCGTTTTCTGTCTCAACAATGCAAGTTCCTTTCACGGATTACTTAACTGCAAATGAATGCCCATGTATGCCAATATTTAATTATGTGTTTCAGTCCTGGTTACTTCAATGTCACAAATTCTCGCGCTTGAAAACGGAACCCTAAAGACAAAGGTATATAGGCATATGAAAAAGCCACAACAGTACAAGCACCACAAATCGGAATTTGAGGATGAAAATATCTGTTCTCATGAAAATTGATTTGTCTACCTGTTAATGAGAAAAAGGATTGATGAGGGGGGGGGGTGACTTTTCCTTCTTGAAAGAATGAAATAGATTTTGTAAGATATCATATTGTTTCAAAATTATTAATGATGTGATACTCATTATGTCGGGGAAAAGACAAACTGGCGCCAATTTATTAAAGAGGGTATTAAATGTAAGGTGATTCCGAAAGCAATCAATCAACCAAAGGAAAAGGCTGTACACGGAATGTAAAAATTAATAATAGAATAAATAAAGCTCAAACATTACGATGAGCATCCAAAGGAAAATCAGAGCTCGAAAATTTTGATTGATTCAATGAGAAGCAACTCTTTTCTTGATATCTTCTGATGGATCTATTTTTATAGAAGTTTTTTTTAATATTAACAGTGCTGTAGTCAAGTCCAGAGGGTCCGGGTCACAAATCCGGCAATTTTCAACTTTCTCAATGGAGAAAAGCAACCTCTCTGGCCGAGTCCTTCAAATTCTGAAAACACGAGCCCTATTCCGGACTCGACTACAACAATGAATGCTGATGCGAACCTTGTCCGTCTAAACTTTGTGACAAGAAGTGAGTGAATACCGATATACTTCATATATGGAAAGACCCTGACACTTTTAATACTTCGCATCGTTATTTTTGCTTAGGCGACGAGCAACCCTAAGATACCGTTTAAGTTCAATGATGCATACACCTTGAAATAGGTCAGGTTAGGTAAGATGGAGTTTTTCGGCTAATGTTTTAACCACTCGTTTAAAGTCGAGCTAGCCATGGTCTTTTTTCCAGTTGTGGCTTACTGGCTTGTTTACCATTGCATATGCTGAGCACTAACCACAATGGCAGTAGGTTCCGTTTTTAAAGTCTTCGGTATGACCCGGTATGACCAGGAGGAGTCGAATTCCCGACCTACCGACTGACTGCAAGTCTGAAAATGGGAAATGACATTTAACAATATTGTGTCTGAAGAAGGCAGGGTCACTTAAACTTGCTTCCCTTGGAAAAAAGAAAACTTAAAGAAACAATCTGAAGGAAAAATAGTATCAACATTTCTAAAGATATCGCTTGAAAATTTTCAGAATATCATATCCAACAAACGAAAATGGTTATGCGCTATTCACAATGCCTGAGGAGTGACACTTTGGGGATATGAGGGAGTATCTTGTCCATTCTGGGTAGAAATTTGAAAAACGAATGTTGGCCGTTCTTGGATAAATTGAAACATGTTGAATAGTCTAGTCCCTTGCCAAATTCCTGGCTTCAACCGCGTTAAAGCTCCAAAATTATCAAGCAAAGTCGCTTCGAAATGGAGGTGTAAAAACGACGAGTACCATCAAAAATATTTAATGAGTCCCTCTTTCTCCGTAATACATTTGCATATTTGGCTTATGGTTATCCATGATGTAAAATATAAGATAAAACCGATCGGTGTGTAAAATGGATAATATCTAGTTATAGATTTTGATGAGATTAAATAGGCCTTTTAGGTTTCCAATGCTTTTACATGAAAATCCAGAGTATGTTTTTGTTCGTGTAACAAGGCCTTAAAAGGAATGATTCATTAGATTACATCTCTATGAATCAGGGGTGGGGCCAGGATTTGCCCGACAAGGAGTCAAACTCCCCGACAGGGGGCCAGCATTTCAAGGCCCGACAGAGGCGATGAGTTAGTCCCGGTGGGACGTGACATGGTAGAATTTGAGGCGCGCGGAGCGCCGAAATGTTTGGCTTTTTTTTTAATGAATACTTTAAAATTTGGAGTTCATTTTGAAGAAAATTTAAAATTTTTGAAAAAATTTGGTTTTTGTAAGGGTGTTGGGGTGTTTATTGAAGAATCAGACCTTCATATGGCCACAACAAAAACGTCATTTAGACTACAGCAGAAATTCTTTTGGGTTTTTGCATTTAATCTTACTAGGTCTACGTGTTCATGCTTTTTGACGAGGCTAGAAGTTTACCCGAAAAGTATTCATTTTTTTGAACGAAGATATGAAAATTTCGAGCTATTATATTGGAGAAACTTTGGAATTTAATGAAAAAAAAATTGGTTTTTGGTTAAACTTCAGTTTTCATTAAGTGATATGCCTTTCAAGAGCAAAATTAGGTAGAATGTCGGGATGATTAACAGTGTTGGCTGTGGTTATTTATTTTACGGAGCATCCATCGAGATTGGAAATTTTTGCCACTTTTAAAAATCTGAAGCTTACATTGGATGAAAATTTCTAATTTTATGAAAGATTTGGGGGTTTTTATAGAAGAATTTGATCTTCTAATAATAAAAATCAAGTAGAGGATGATCTTAAGTTTTGTTGGGTTACTTAAAAAGTTTGGCTTCCCATATATTTAAAGTTTTATATTTTATATATTGACACAGGCTAACGAGAGCGTTTCAGTTTGCAGGGTTGGAAGGGGCAGAATTGTCTTTCCATGTACGAAAAATGTAATCTTACCCGAAATACTAATCTAAGTGGAGCGCACAGGATTTTTTGAAAAATTGAGAACCCCAGACAGCAGGAAATGGCATTTTGCGGGATCGTAACTAGAAACAAAGCAGTCATTTTTTGAGCTTTCTTTCGCAATTAAATTTTCACTCCATAATATTGCCCCAAAACGAAGAATAATTTGCAAGCATGCATTGTTCTGTTAAGCAGTCTGTTCGACCAAAACACTTTCTAAGGGTATCACCACCATCAATAGGCGCGGAGCCTACAAAAAATGTTAAAAATCTAACCACTCAGACAGGCGGAAATGGCATTTCCCAGTTTTGTAACTAGAAATGAAGCAATCGTTATTTCAGCTTTTCTTTCAAATGAAAGTTTCACTTCAATAGGAGAAAACCAACATACTAAGTGATCAGAAAATTACCAGATTAAAGGTATTGGTACAATGAGATACAACGGTCTTACCTCTTTGAGGGGAAAACTATGCAACGGAATTGAAAACATACTCCGTTTTGACTCTGTAAGAATCTTCGTTGTGCTCAATTGCAAATTCCACTAAACAGATGAAATTTTCTACATGACTCCCCGAACTTTAAATGATTCTACTTCCAACGTATTTGAAAATATGTCACGTTACAAGGTGGATTCAAATGAATTTTCAGTCAGACTTCTGAGGTGACATTCTCACACTAGTGTTTATCTTTTCGTGTGGCTGAAAATGTCCTGGCCGGTTTTCATTACCTTTGCTAGAATTCGGCTGTCGGGCAAGCCAGATGGCAGACTATTGGGCACTGCATGCACATTAAAAACCTCTCTTCCGTTTTTGTGAGGAAAATTCGGAATTATGAGTGTCCTTGAAGAATATGGTCATCTAGTAGGCCTAAGCAAAATCATGACGATCGTCTGGGTGACTGAAGTTTATTAGGCTGTAGATAAAGGTTCCCCGACGAAATTGGATTTTCTCAACAACAGGGGGAGGACAGCCTTCCCAGACTGGACATGAACTTTCACGCACAAATTGAAGATGGAAGGAGGGATAGAAGAGCTACTAAGAAGTGAATAAAACCGATTTAGAAATGCATTGAAAAAGCGTTACAAAGGAAAAAAAAATAGTTCATGATCATCCATTCAGTAATTTCATTCTTTCACGTTTTTTAATTTTTGGCCTTCCCGGAAAAATGCCACCCTTTCCCGACGGCTTGGGGGGGGGGGGGGGATGTACACGGAATGAGGTTTATCAGCGCTAAGGGGAAGTGATTGAAAATCGATTCCTATATGTACTAAAATAGCAACAAAATATATGTTCAAAATCACCAATTGAGTAACTTCAGTCCTTGTAGGTTTTTTAAATTTTCAATCATTTTTAGACTTTCCCGACGAAACCGCACCGATCTTCCCTGAAGGGGGGGGGGGGGGTGGTGTGTGCCCCGTCCACCCACCCTCCCTCCCCGCTAGCGCCACTCCTGCTATGGATTCATTTAATCTGTACTTTTCTTAAGCTTTGTCGAAAATAAAAAGCGTCAATAACCATAGTGCTGCAGTAATGTACAATGTGCTTTTAATGATTTTATAACTGTTCATTTATTGATTGGGGAAAATGGGTTATTTAGTCACAATCTTTACACTGATATCGTTTTAGGATAATAGCTGACAGCAAGTGTGGATCTTTTACGGTCTTTTACGCATTGCCCCTAAAAGTTATGTTTAAGTCTTTGGCTACGGTTGTAGCAATCAGACGGTTGTAAAGATAATTACTGATCGCTCTCTCTGACATCATATTTTACATTATAACTTCAGAGTAGCTTGCTACTGAACGGTTAATTCAACAAAGATTCAGATTTTCCATTTCGGTCTATAACTGTTTCTCTCACAGCCTTGGGCCCAGACAATTTCGTCACTTTATTACATATCGATATAAGTTTATGGCATGATCAACACATTGCATGATAATTTATGTATTAAAGCTTACGCGTTTTGTTGAAAATGGTAGACCGCGTTCTTTTTTTTCACCAGTTCCATCCCCAGATCTCTTTTACCTAGACGGTTTCAATCCGTCCAATTAAATTGTTTCTTTTAATATTAATATTAATGTGTAATTAATGTTTTATAACTCATCCTCATCCAGACACAATATCAGTTTATTGTATAATCAAAACACTCTCATTACAGTTCATGCTGTGCAACACAAGCTTTGGAACTTTGCATTGTTTTAATTAGCTGTCAATCAAAAAGCTGAGCCAATTGAAAATTTCGGTAAAATCCTACCAAAATTGTAAATTGGGGTAATAGGATTGGTCCTTTAAAGCCATATTCGGGTGATCATTCACAGACGACTGATCTAGTGGCCAAACAGGACCTCTCTACTTATAGGCTGTTGTGTAGTGGCCATTCAAGGAGCGGTCATCACATTGAGAATTTTGTTTTTCTCCAGCAAAAATGTACTTGGGTGATGGGTGTCTGTCTTTCAGTCCTTCCGTTTGTATGTCTGTCTAGCAGTGACGTAGCCAGTATGGAATTTTTAGGGGACCTAGGTAAACAAGTGGGCGCCTAGTACCTCCGAGGTCAGGCACGGCAGGACTATCTAAGCGGAGCCTAAACATCGGTTGGCGCGGTTGGTCCAAGTTTTAGGATTTTTCCTTTTTGGGGGAGCATGAAAAATATCAAAATACTCATTTTTAGTTTTTGTAGAGATTTTACAAGTGACATACATACTACCAAAGAAACAATCTTTCCCGGTTTACAGTGGTGTCTAAATTCAAAATGTATTATTTCAGTATTTATTCAGGCATCAGTACATTACGTTGTCAAAATTAGAATACTACGAATAAATCTCTCAAAATATTTGAACCGCAAAGCAGAAGTATGGATCATGTGGGAAACACATGAAATCCGGCCGTGTGGACATTTTACAAATTCGCCCGGACGCCAGTGCCAAATAGTAAAAAGAGGACTTGTCGAAAAAATCGTTCTAAAGTAGCACTTGTCATGGGCTGGAGTGAGACACGACATAGGCCTACTTGTTAAGGACGGGGGAAGAATCCGAAGGCAGTACCTTACCTTTACCTGCTTACGGCACATTTTTTGGTATGATAAAGTATAGGAATGATGATGTCAGAATTGACTCCAGTGTACGATTGCCTTATTTTCAGTAAATCAACCAGTCATACGAAAGGCAGAAAGTGTCTTAACAAGTGTCTTAACCTAACAAAGTCACATTAAAGCTTGTCGTCGAGACTTTCGTTTCATCGTCGAAGTGAAAAGCAATAAACGAAAGTACAGATTACATACGATATCTAATTTAGTGAAAGTAGGCATTTTGAAGTTATTACTTGATTTCATACGTGCGCACAAAATGTGTTTTACACACATTCATGCATGTTTTTTTTAATTGTTTCACATTTTATCGATTTTCTGTTTTTGAAGGAAAGAATTCAACGTTTATTTCCGTTTAACCATTTTATTTTTTTTCATCAGGACGCAAAAAATCTGGGGGGGGGGGGCTGAAAGAAATCTGGTGGCCTAGGCCCCGAGCCCCCCCCCCCCCCGTGGCTACGCCACTGCTGTCTAACTATTTCAAAGGATGCGTGGCAAGATTTAGGAGGGGTTGGTGGAAAAGTGTGCACGGAGGGGACGAAACTGACCAAGAGTGCCAGTCTGGGCGAAGTAGACATGATTTGGAGTTGGGCTCCTAAAGATTTCCATTTTCCAATTTTTTCACCTCTCGCACCTGTGGCATTATGTAACTGGCAAGCTGTTAATCATCAATATCTCTGGATGCTTACCACCCCAACCCCACTTTTAAAACAACATCGCCCGTACCTTTGTCCATGTAATATTAATATTGCTTTTTAAAGTTGCGCTTGTTGCTTATACAGGAGAATGAAACAGTGTTTCCTTAAACTTCAGTGTTCAATTGAAAAACAAATCATGTTTACTGTCTATACGGTTACAGACGTACAAGAAGTAATAACAGATCTTAAATAATAATAAAAAAATCGTAGGAATAAATAGCTATGAAGACAGCATAAATGATCAGATCAATTCATGGCTTTCACTTAGCAGTGCAACAACGACATTTTGTCAATACCATCCGAAGCTAAGAAGATAAAGGCCTTTGAAGAGAACCAACATAGAAAATGCATGCAGACTTTTCATCACGCGTGTGGTCACGCGGAAAGGCTAATCTTAACAACTTAGCATTCTGTGTACGTCAGACTAGGCTCACTCCGGTATATTGATTAGTTCTGCTACGAATGAGGTCAATTCAAGTATCTGCTACCTAGAACTTGAGACGGTGAAATGCAATAGATAAAACGTTAAAATAGAGCGCTGCAACACACTCACAAACTGAGCATGGCTTAAAATATTGTCACTGAGCAGACATGTTAATACTGATATTCATCCGAAATCCCGCTTTTCATTTTGAGCGACTACAAGCTTTGACTGATACAGCCCAATTACAAGCTTAGGGGAGATACGCTACTTAGCGCCATCGTTGTAACAACTCCTCTATTTTGTAAATTTAATCATGATTCGGATATTTACACCTCTTTACTTCCTCTTAAAATTGTACATCTCCTGAAGATCTCATTACTGTCCCCGACGGCGGGAGTCTTCGCTGAAAAATCAAGGAAAAAACAAACAATTCAAGTAAAAAGTTACTTAACTTCTTTCGTCCACATATTCCGCTAGTTTGCCTCGTGGCACATAGGCTTGATTTTGTCCGCATTATGTACAATATTGTGCGTAACATGATCCTGACAATACTGTACACCTAGGGCTACGACGAAACTGCGATAATCGCGCTGATCTTGGATTTTCGAGTACCGAAGGCGCAGGCAACAGTTCCTAATTTCCGGCGCTATCAAACGGAATCATCGGTCGACACTTATCACAAGCATGTATACACAAAAATTGCCAGTTAAGTTCGGCATTGGTGTAAGTGAATTTTCTACTGGCAATAGACTCCTAGTCAGCCTCCTCTAACGCGGATCTCGTCCGTCCCTCCCGGCTGAGAAATGTTGTATCGGCTCGATATAATAACTCAACTTTGTCGGTATCAGGTTTCTTGCGTGAATGAAAGTTTTCTTATCTAGCTGTCAGATCTGCGTAGAAAGATGCACAGAATTAAAGTATGAAATTCTCCCCTTACTGAAGACAGAAGGCGAATGAGCGATGTGCACGATTATTTCTTCTTCTATACCTCTTTCTACGAGATAAGCAAATTAACTCTGATTTTTATTGATTCTACGATGGATCAAGTTGTCACACACGTTCACTTTTGCCCCTAATCCCCCTAACAGTGATGGTCTGACATTCCAGGGAGGGAATTAAAATCACATCTTCGAGAACTAAAGTCTGTTGGCTGTGTGTTGGAAGGTCTTTAACATGGAGTAGGTGTTTTGCAGAATAATTAATCATGGGTTGGAAACAACGGTCTAGTAAGTTCATTACCCCTCTAAGCACGATTGAAAGTAAAAGTAATTGCATGAGAGATAACATCGCTGAAACAGTACAGTTAGGCTTTCACCGCATATCATTTCATATAGAAAATTAATGAAAATTTTAGGTCGATGATTTTCTACTGTGACATTTGTCTTCGTTGAGAGTAAATGTTAAAAAATTAGCCTGAATCATAAATAATTGGTGGCGAGAATTGAATGATGTTATGTGTCTGCAGCATTTTATTTATCGTTTGTAACATCACAGCCAAAGCGAGGTGCTTTTAAAACGATGATAGATGTACGCTCATTTTCATTGGTGATTCAGACATCGTTTTTAGCGAGATCGTTCCACATTGGAAAGAGGGGTGGTATCGGGTTTTATTACATGGACATGTAATGATAAAACTAGGACAATTCTAAAAATTTTAAAATAATCGAATTTTGTAGAAAATTTTTAAAATTGCAGTATTTTAAGGAAATCTACAATTCGTTTCGTTTCGTTTTTTAATTGAAATGCATGGAGTTATTTCCATAAGAAGAATTACAGGCAAATAAATGATAGCATTAATTGATTAATTATGCAAAATTTTTGGTATTAAATTGCCTGCATTATCTACACATTGTTAGTTAGGGTGGCTGGAATAAGATGGAAAGTGAGAGTTTTTCCTTATTTTTCCCTTGAGTAGTCCTTTCTTTTTCGAAATGGTATTGTCCATTTAAAACAGTTTTATTGTTTCATATATCATTCAATCATTGTAATACATCTGTGTCTGTGGAACTCGAAGCCGATGGCACTCGCGGAAAGTGACGGTGTCACTGGTCATTTGTCCCTCTCTCCATCCCACTCTTTCTCCCTTTTCTCACAATAGCTTCCGATTCTGTTTAAATACTCCTTAAATCAAGAGAACTTTCTCGTTAGAGGAAAATGTGAAATTTGAAACTGGTGGTTGCCCTTTGATTGACTTTACATTCAGAAGACACAGAGTAGTTTACATAACATACATTGTTCATTAGAGGGCGCCATGATTACACGTTATAAGGCCGTGTATGCCCGGCTCTGGGGTAGAGATTCGTGGGAACTTTAAAAAAGTAAAACGGGGATTGTTTTCTCTCCGAAATATGAATTCGATCCATTAGAAATGTTTGTGTATGCGCAGGTGTGAATTCAATACCATTTTTGTGGGGGTGGGGGTTGTGACTAGAAGTAACTTAGCTAGGAAAAGAAGCGAGACTGATTTCGACGATTAGGTTTGTTCTTAAAATTACATATTGTACTCATTGAACAGTCTGTATCACTTAATCATATTACTTTGAGTTGGACCTATCCAAGTCCTCCAGATCTATTTCTATATTATTTTTTGTTTGGCCTGTTTTCAGTTATGAATATCCCCATCTCTTATTAGTGGAGATTAGTGATTTCCTTTCCTTTTGATCGTTCATTGTCAAAAATACAAAAGGGTGAAGCTCTTTTTATCAGTAACGCCTTTGAAATCACAACTATGGGTATATGGTTCTGAAGCTTCGTCCAAGTGGTATTTTCCTTTTATGTTTGGGCTAGAAGTAGTCAGTATAAATATTGGTAGAAATATAGTAGAAATATTGGATATCCCTTGGGGGATACTAGAAAATGTATATTATATATATATTTATTTCCTTACATATATATATATGAATGGAGCATTACTATAACCTACAAGTTGTTACAAAGTCCATACATTCCAAATGGTAAAGTTTCCGGAAAACTTTGACACTTAAAGTATTTTCCACGAAGTGCTATAGAGTAGCTTTCACGTGACGTCATAATCGGTAAGCTAGGCCTACTAGCGGGCAAAACTTCAACAGTTTTCAATGCAACAGTCACAAGTGGGTCGTCAGCTGCTTCTCAGCTAACTATATTGCGCACTACACTTTGACCTGTCAAAAGGGCAGGGGCTGGTGAGGTAGATGAAAGCACTCTATACGTCAATGAAATAATGACATTAGATTTTAAATTCCATGTTTATATCAGAAGCTCTTTCGAATGTGATCACTCATTTTTTACACAGATCTTATCCATATACGTCACATCCAGGTGCATTCCCGAATGGTCAAATGGTGAGGGATATATACCCAAAAAATACTTTTCATTTAAAAAGAAATTGACAAATAAGATTTAGTAATTGATAATGAAAAAATTTCATAATAGACAGTTTTTTGAAAAAGAAAATAAATTTGGGATGACATGAATTAAGAATGTGGGTTGGAGGCTAAATATCTTCATATTTTACATGACAATTTGATGGAACTTGACCATACTCACTCAAACGCTTATTCACAGAAACATTGGTGAACCGTCTTCGCCTATTGTAGATAAGACCGAATGTCTCTCAGTTTCAGTTTATTCTAATTAATTACTTCACTTGAGGTGCGAGAACAAAAAGCAAAGTAGACTATTTACAAATAATACAAAAACAACTTCACAAAACTAACAGAATAAGAAGAAATTAAGAGAGAAAATAGAAAAGCAACCCCCCCCCTCTCAAAAAACAAACAAACAAAGAAAGAAAATATGACCTGTGGAGGCAGCGAGATAACTATGCCGTCAGCTCAACGGAAAGATGTAAAAATGTTATTGAAAATGATGCTGAGGAATCTACCAGTGACAATACTGGAATCCGCACTTTCGCGCAAAAAACGTAATTGGTTCAAAATTGTGACGAAATCAGAAAAATAACGAAGGCTATAAATTTTGAGGGACCTACGATTCCGTCTAAACATCTCATATGAGGAGTTTTGTACAGGGCAGTAGTGAATACTTTATGCATACAAAATAAAACCGCCAATGTACTACATGAAACATTCTAATGAACGACTTGAGTAAGTCAAATCTAAGTGAATTTTGTAAGGACAAGGTTATACATAAAGGCCTATTTAACGCAGATACATTTAAACCCAATGGACATTAACGCAAACGAAAATAAGGTAGCTTTGGCTATGAAAGACGGCTATTGCTCTCCGAAAATTTAAAATTGTTTTGACGAGTAGAAATTTTGAAGGTTTCAGAGCGGTTTACAGGCCTCTAGAGATAACCAATAGGCCCCTTCGTCACTGTTAAAGTGTGATTTTGAAGAGTGAGAAAACTGACACTTTTCCTCGTCTTGATCGCATCGTTGTATTCTGGAAGTTTTTTTCAGTATTTTGTAAGAAAAAACACCGAATTGATCCTCTCTATATTTACATAAGATGAAATACTGCATATACTATTCACAATAGGTATCAATAAATCTGACAGTCTTGGATCGATATGTGAAGAATAATTTTAGTTTTGTTTTCCAGACAATAGAACACAGAGTAACTAATAAATATTTACAATAAACGGAATTATTTTTGGTCTTGTCTCCCTTTAGGGAAAGTGTGTTTAAGAGGGGACCAAGGCATTAAAAAGGTTAAACGTGGAAATGAGCACCAGCAAGGGCCACAGAAAATGGCCAAAATGAAGAGGAGTTACTACTGTTTTTAAAGTAGGGACTTGGAAATGGGCATCAGACCGTCCAGGCAGAATATTGTAACCTCTTACAAATATTGTTTGAAGAACAGGCCTGTGTATTTCCATTTAGTCATACATGCAGCGATGAATGCTTGTATGATTAACAGGCTATCTGGTTTGTTACGGGCCAGTCAGTGATGGGATCGTGTCGATCTGCAATTTAACATGACCTCGTGACAATAGCGACGGCAAATTCACCGTACCTGCAAAACGGTGGTCATGATTTAGATGTTAAGACAAGGTGTAAAGTTATTGTCAAAGAAACCGTCTAACCTATAGCTACACATTTGGTTTTTCTGATTTTAAGGCTCTTTAACCCTTACCCCTTGCCTCGAAAGAAATGGATTCTCAAATTGTTTTCAGAAAGAATACTTCATCTACATAGTTTAAGACTATCAAAACTAATATTGACAAGTAGAACTACCCCATCTCTACAATATTATCCTGCCCCATGAAACATGATCAGCAATTTTTATGTTCACATTTACAGTCACTCAATCATTTATAGGCCTAATAGCTAAACTAGAAAACGCACCTGAGAAACAAGAGTTGTGTAAAGTATGTATTTTCAAGCCCAGTTTAATACTGCCCTCAACCTCTATGAATAGTTGTAGCTGCTTATTAAACTCCTGGGAGAGTATACTTTTAGTGCCCGCTAATGGGTCCAGGTGAAATTGGCGGCTCAATTAAGTTTCTGATCTTGTATCGGCTCTTCTTCTGTCGCGTTTTCTTCCCTAGTTTTAGACAGTTGTGGGTAAATTAACGATTCGTGTTCCTTCCTACTCTCTGAGTGCTCTACTGGGGAAAAACAAAAAGATGAAATGAAGGATAAAATGTTGGCTATTAAGGATTGGTTCCAGTAAGGGGGTAGCTATCGCAAATTTACCATCATTTCACACGCAATCAACCTGGCGTGTTTTATTGACTGCAATTACCACGAACATGGAGACGGTAAGGAACGAGCCTAGCTTTTTCACACTCAAGCGAACTAGTGCAAATGCACAGCTCCGTAAAACCATTAGCAAAATGTTTCCATAAATGTCATAAAGTCGTGGCACGCTAAATTAGACGAGGTTTATCTCTCCGCGCGACATACTTTTTTGCGAACTTTATTGTTATTGTTACTTTTGTAAATTGAGTAATTGCTAGAAGAAAAGTCAAATTGCCCCGCTGGCATCTCATAACGTTTTATAACAGACGGAATCTTATATAGTACCTACCAAGCAGATTCTATACTTTGTTGACTTATGGTGATGCGTTACATTTATGTACACGGAAAATCGACATATGCCTAAATACGAAATGATTATGTTTTTCTTAAGTTACCGTAGATTTGTAACTGCTAACGTATCATGTGTATACAGTACACATTAAATACTACATGGGAACACGGTTAGTATACAACAGCCTAATTTCTTTTTACCACACAATAACATTAACCATCTTATTGTTATCGGAGAATATTAGTTCAAGATACATTTTAGATTATCGATAAATCGGAGGTATCGATTACAGACCTAAACTTATATTTAGTGTCTTGTTTATGCTTGTTCGGCGTAACCAAAATAATTGGCTTTAGGTAGCTGGTAAATAAAGATCGGATGGTATTAACTCAAGAAATAAAGCATTGTATTGCATCATAAAATATTACGCAAGTATAGTTTTGACTCAGCAGTTCTAGATAAGGTAGTCACTCTGTAACTTGATAATTAAAATGAAATCCCAAAATTGAATTGGTCAGTAACCAGGTAACCAAATACTCCTTCTCTTTTTATCTTTCATTTTCTCTTGTCAATGTTTCTTCTTCGCTGACCTGCTCTCGTGGTAAGACCTTCCATAAGGCGGTATTGTACATATTTTATTGCAAATTTCGCATTATGTACACGATTACCCCTTAAAGAAGCCCCATTAGGCGTTCGGAGGTGCATTAGCAGACGTAAAAAGTATAACAATACTTTGACTCTTAAAGAAGAGATCACGTGGTGTTCACCTCGTCAACCAAAGACACGTTTTTTTTCTTCGTTTGGGATTGGATTCCGTTCGCTTTCCTGCTTTTTTGCGCACCGAGAAATAAAAAGGACTGCGTTATGGGGTTGTATTCAATTATGCTGCTTGAAATCGGTTAGTTAAAATTATTATAAAAAATACTCCAGCGGCGGTTTTTCCACAGATCCCAACGGACCTTCTTCGTAATATTTTGCCGTAACGAGCCGTATGTCATTCGAGCAACTCCTCGTCTCGAGCTGTTCCACTCGAACAAGAAGGTGATGGAAATGTAATGAAACGGCAGTGTCTAGGGACACTTTATCCATATTGATAATAGAGGTCCAAATCAATCATACTTTTCTTGTTATATTATTTTTGTTTTCCAAAGCGGTACGTCCTGTAGCGGGAAAACGCTAGAGGCGCACATTCGTTGTGCACCATTGCGCAATGTGCTTCAACTTGATACTAAACTAAAGCAACCATGAAGCTGGCCAAGAATTTGTTTCAAACTTTAATGAACCAGAGATTTGTTTAGTTATTCTCGTATTTACCTTGCTAGGGTTAGACAACCTTGACGAAACAAACTTAATTAATGGTATTTTGGTGTCCTTATTAAAGAATTGAAAATGAGGTAGTAAGATGCCATCAATCATTGACTGCTTTCGACTCATCTCGACTTTTCAAATCTCTCGCTTCTTCTTCGTTGCAGATACTTGAGGTCGCGGTGACCGGCAAAGGCGACAATTTCCTACCGAGTTGGTAAGGGTTTCTCAGGCTATAGCGCGATATAACTGTCAACTTTTATGTTGTTGGAGTTGGGGGCGCGATGCTGGATAAGACTGTAGAGTCGTAAAATTGTGCTTTATCAATTTTTTATATGCATTCGGCTCTCTAAATCTTGAAGGTGCAAGGTACTACGGTGGTTTTTAATGGACGTAACGTGGGAAAATTTTTAGAAAAAATTAACCTTGCGCGATTTTTCTAGACCAAATTTTGTACATAAGCTCAGAGCGTTTTGCTGTTAAAATCATCACACATGCTTGGGACGTTGTTCTCAACTCGAATGTGGTAGTCTGTATGCTGTTTAGGACAACCATACCTGGGCCCCACTGATTGCAAGAGCTCATTTGAGGGTCCTTATATGTATTTTGGTGCAATATGTTTAGTTACGTTGTATTTTCTACATTTTTACCGAGGGAACTAATAAAAAGCTTTCATTCATGAATTTGAGGGGACGAGGAAGCACTTCGACCCGTTATATATTTAGCTGACACAAGGTCTCGCTCTCTAAGTCTTTGTCAGGTCCGCCAGGTCAATATTCAGTAAACCCAGAGAATTAACAAAGTAATATAAAATTTGAGAAAGTACCCATGAGAGAGAGACGACACTACTGATAACCAGTAGGCCTTTTTGGACTGTCGTGGAATGTTTTCTGGTGTAGTGGGGAATTTTCCCTTCCTGTTGATAGTGAACGTTGATTTTCTTATACCCTCTGAACTTATACCCTCTGAATTCTCCAAACAAGATATACCTTTGGCGTTCCATAACAAACCTATTGGTCTGGGAGACATAGCACAAGTAGCAGGAAGCTCTATTTGTTTTTAAGATATCCATAAACCATCAAATATGACATTATTTTGCCTTTTAAATAGCATCTTCTTGTCTTATAATGAATATATTTTGCTCAGAGCGCAAAGCCCCTCCCCAACTGCACCCCTTAATGAGCCAAACCTCTCACCCCAAATTACAATTTTGGTACGGGGGTACCAAAATTCTCAATTGGCTCAGCTCTTTGACTGACAGCTAATTCAAACAATGCAGAGTACCAAAGCTTACATTACACAGCATGAACGGTACTGAGAGTGGTTTAATTATATAAATTCAGTCTTTCTATACTCACCCTGAAGCAATAACCCGAGATTGTATCTGGATGAGGATGAATTTCAGACAATTGTCGGAGGGGCTTAAGTCAGAAGGTTAGAAAAATTGGTACTGTTTGGGGTGAGAGAACCTTTAAGCGGTGGAGGTAGTCAGAAGACGGGTTCTTTATCTAGCAACAAACAACGAAGTACTCATGTTGTTGCTAAAGTCGTACGGTACCTACATTGTCGTATCGTTCAATCTTACATTTCAGGATTCCACATCTATGTACATCTTTGACTGACTGTATAAGAAGAGCTCTGGGGTTTGACTCTTGGCCGGCTCACACCGAACACTTAAAACATTGAACTCACTGTCATTGATGTTAAACATAAGCAATAGAGTAGGGGAAACAAACCAGTGAGCCCGAGTTGAACCAATAGAGATTATGCACTTGACGTCAGTGCATTTCACTTTGGCAAAATGGAATGGAACTGATCATGCGCAGTATATGTTTCACCAATATGCGCGCACTATAGCACCTTAGTATCAATTGTTGTACAATATGGAAAAAATAGCACGACGCGCAACGCAGTGACGTCGGTGCATGGTCTCTATTGGTGAGAAACTTAGCCTTAAAATCTCATATAAATAACCATCCAACAAATTTACATTTGCCTAGCCCGGATAGTATTATGCACTGGGGGGGGGGGGGTAGGGGGTTGGAGCATCTAAGAGAGATGAGGGCTATTCCTATCTCGAAATGCCAAATTTGCCATTTTGCCATTTTTTTGTTTTTTAATCTGTTGCTGTGGGAGTCAAATACAGAACCACCCTTTGACTACGTGCGTGAACATAATGAATCGAAATTTATGACCGTCTATATCACCAGTCTTTATGATGGCAAGGAAATGTTTAGAATATAATAAGTATAGAACTTAGGGCCTACCTTTTTTCTGACAAATACAATAAATCTTTGACCCTGATGATAATGGCGTAATTATTTTTTTTTTCGTGGAATTGCCTGATGATTAAATTTAACGATGAAAACTGCACAGGTGCCGCGGTGATAAAAATTCTCGATTCTAAATGTTTTGTAATGTTACATGGGAATGTCCTACTCATGTCCTCACAAAAATGATAGTTTTCATATGTAAAGATTATACAGATCCTTAATACTGTTTCTTACCATTTTTCTCATCTAGCGTATCTACTTCGATATTAGTCTTTCACCACCAGAAGAAAATGATTTATACATTCTAAACCATTTAACAAAAAGTTTGAAGAATATAATACGGCGTCGGGTGCGCGCCAGACTGAAGTGCCCTTCGGGATGGAAAAGTTAAACAGCCGACACTTGGTTAAGAATTTGAATGTGGCTTGGTTATAATGCGTCTTTTGAAAAGTTATGTTATCAAATATGTATCGTAAGTGACACAGTTGAACTTTCAGGAAACGCCAAAAAGGCTAAAAAGGATCTGTTAGAGAAATGATGTTATCGTCCTTGCGTGGCTAAAAGAAAACTTAAAAACCATGAGTTAAGATTAAGTGGTAAGACAGAAGAACGTACCCAAAATAATACGCATGGACGCCCTCTAATTCGTACAATGTCACAACAAGAGAATTTATAGAAACCCAAGGTGGCTATACAAAGTATTTTTAAGAGAAGGCAGGGCTCCTGCAGGGGATGAGGGAGGGGGAAGGGGAGGGAGGGAGGGGCCGGGACAGGAGGGATGGGAGACAAGTTCATTTTTATTCCATCACATCTTCATTGAAATGATCGTTAGAGGTTTGACTTGGGTATATATATTGTAACGGTGCGTCCTATTTAAATCAATATAAAGATGTTTGAGGTTGGTCAAGTGGATCCTTCAGAGGACGTACGGCTTCTTCGGGAAGCAGTAACAAGTTTTGTTTCGCCGAACGACCCTTTGCCAGAGGGTCTAGAAGACTTTAGAAAAAGCACATACCCATTTGCTACTTGGGCCATTAAAAACAAATGAAACTGAAAAATTATTTTACATCAAGATAAATCCTAGTATAACATTGCATTACATGACGGACTGTTCCAGGACCTCATTAAACCCATTTACACTAAAAACCGAGTGAATTAGGTGACCGTTTAACACATTTTTATATGCATTTTCTGAGTTATTTTCTGCTCTACATACACTTACCGTATTGACGATGATTTCAAAGCTTCTCGTGATCTAAAGCTTTACTGGACATTTGACAAGTTGAAGTACTTTAACGACATCAACAGAAGGTACATGAAGGTGACTGTTCTTTTGAAAACCCATTTAAGTTAAACATATTACAACGCAATAATAAACACATTTTAATTTTGTAGAGTCTAGGCATGTGGGAGGCTTATCATATAGCACAGCACAATGACCATTTCCCAGCTAATAAAACTCTTGCAGATGCACAGTTACTACGTTAAGACCCATACGTATTTGTTTTTATTCACCTTTACTCATAACATCCTCATTTTTATTGATTATTATGTACAATCTGAAAGTTTCAGACTTTTTTCATCCAAATATTAATTGCTACTAAACTTAAAATACAGTATAAACTTTACGATACATTGGTATTTCGTTTGGTCTGATTGTCTTATAGTATAAAGGGGATGAGAGCGTATAGGCATTGCATTTTAGAAGCTCATCAATTAACTAGAAGTTACTCTACACCAATCATATGTATTATCAGTGTCGTGTTATACCAACAGTCCACATTTTAATTAATCCCAGCTGATGCAATATTAAAAAAATACTATATTTGTTATAATTTATCAATGTCATCATGATAGCAGTGAAATTCTAGCCAAAACAATAAAACAATAACAATAACTAAAAGAAAAAAAAAAGAAAAGAAAAACTGTCCTTGAAATCAAAGACTTAGTCAGCAAACGCCATTACACTAAGTTACCATTTTTTTAAATCACATGAGATGAGTGACGAAAAGTGTGTTTAGGCTGTTAGGTGGAAGAAATGACGATTAATTTTTGTGGCGTAACATTTTCCAACAGCACCTCCCCAATAGTCCCCTTTACCATTAACCTACTCAAAACAGAGAAATAAAAAAAAATCTTTCAAATACAAAGTACCAACACTCACAATATAAGACTGAACTTATCAAGATGTCACAAAGTCTATTATAGGGACGACTTATGCTAAAATGGCACCCCGTGGAGCGAACTCTTGTTTACTCAATTCCATCTGTCCTTTTAAGGCTCGCTAAAGGAGTATATGAATACTGTAAAAGGGATATGTATGTAGAGTATACGTTGGCAAGTGACTGTGGTGAAATTTGTCTGCCTAAGAGGTCAAACAAAGTACGTCTCATTTAAACCTTAAAGGACTAATCCTCCACCCAAAATACTACACTTCTTGTATGGGGTAACAGAAATTTTCAATTGGCTCAACTTTTTGATTGACTGCTAATCCAAACAATGCAGAGTATCAAAGCTTATATTACACAGCATGAATTGTACTGAGAGTGTTTTGATTACACGCTGAAGCAATAAAATCTGAGATTCTGTCTGGATGAGGGTGAATTTAAGACAGTTGTGGGAGGGGCTTAAGTATATTAGGGGAATTGGTACTGTTTGGGGTGAGAGAACTGGGCCTTTAAAATCAAAATAACTAAAGAGAGGCCTGATTTTACGAAAGCCTTTTAGCCCACGTATGTAAACATTTTTAATCTGTAATTAAAGGGGAGATTTAAAAAAAAAAATTATTTTCTTCTGTGAAAGAGGAACCAAATCTACACAGCGTGACAAAAAATCCATTCAAATCGAACGTGTATTTCTGGAGATATCAGTACATGAAGTCAGTTGATTTGTGTTCCAAAGTGAATTTGAGGGCAGCAGAGCTTATATCACTTCCTCACATTGTCAAAGAATGCTTTGTTTTCCTTTGTTTTATTAGACAGTTGTTTTGACCTTGACGTTAACAGGAATAGGACCTCCCTGTGGGGGATGCAAAGTTTGTAAAGTTCTTATACCGCTTATGCAATCACATTTTAATAATATGGGATTGTTGAGGAGAGTTAAAGAAAAACAAAAGACTGTGACCTAATGTGGGGATATGATGTCATACGTGCTTGCTTCAAGTTCACTTTTTGTTGAAAATGTGTAAAATTTATGTGCCAATATCTTGAGAACCACAAGTCGGATTTCAATGCAAATTTCACCAAAATGCATCCATATAACAAATCATTTCCTGTTGTGACCTTAAACCCTTATTTTAACAGATTGATAATCTGTATATCCAGATTGAATAATCTGTTAATGCAGATTAAATAATCTGTAATTACAGATTAGTTATCTGTAAACAAAGATAATTAATCTGTAAGTACAAATTATTTTTAATTTGTAATTACAGATTACTAATCTATAAATACACAGTAAAAATCTGTAATTGCAGATTAGAAATGTTTATATTGGTTGACTAATAGGCTTTTGTGTGATTTCATCCAACAACAATACAATTTCTTCATGTAACGTGAAATTGAAAGGAAACTTAATGTCGGGTCCGAATTTCCGAAACGACAATAGGACGCGACAAATAACGTTGCACCAAATTGTAGAATGGCAGAGGCAATGAAGGAGGTGACGTCATTACGTTGTACCTGAGGTCCGCGTCGTGGAAACGCTCTTGAAAGTTACTAATAAAACATGCACTGTAAAAATGTCTGTAAATTAGCAGAACAAAACATATAGGGATACATAAATAATTACAGAAATAGTGCTGGAAACCAACTTTCAAAGGTTGCCAGCGTTATTTCTGTTATCTCTTTGTATTTTTATCTTTATTTCTCTGTAATTTTACACACATTTTTTACAGTACAGATAAAACGGCACAGTAATATCCTGATGGCACTCGAATTTGAATGAATTAATCCATATCTACATATTAATTAATTAACAAATGAAGTGGCTTTGAAGCAAGTGTTTACTCCTTTCATTAAATTTACTATGAGGAATGTTTACTTTGATAAAAATGGAGCGGTGGTGCAAAGTGGCAAACCCCGCTTCTTTCTGGTTTGACAAATTGTATGACACAAAAACAATTCTAAAGGAATCTAACTGGGTCATCGCCAAAATGAATTCAATTTCTTTCAGTCTGGTCCGATGTTGGTCGTTAAAGAAATGAGCGGCATCGGTAGGATCCCAGCTGACGGTCACCTACAACAATGTAATCGTCCAACTTGCACCGAGATCCCTAGAACAAGACCTCGGTCTCATGTTTTTCAATTTTTTCCTTTTATCATATTTAAACAGTTCCACTTTCAGCAACGAATTTTCCTCCCCAAACATATAAGTTATTTCGTAAATGTTAAAGACTAAGTTTCCTTACGTCTCAAAATGAAAATAGTGAAAATAGCATTCACGTGAAAAATATGAAAGCTGTGGAACTTGCTAACGGGGGAAATACCAGAAAAACCCGCAGCGCAAGTCGATACCACAGCAGACCCCAGAGAGGACTGCACGCTACGACACCTCTACTAAACTTGAAGAGCGCGTAAACGCCTCATTTAACTGCAGTTTGCTATATAATATTACACTACGTGTTTTATCATCGGTGTCTATGGGCTCCAAATTAATTGTCCCTTGTCATTTTTACCGCCAATAAAGAATCCCAATTTTGGTCTTTTCCAGTCGATTGCGCGGTTTTATGAGGTAACACCTCACCGTTTGTCACCCTTAAGAGGTTATGGTGTTGAAGAGCTGTGTAGTTACTTAAGAGGAAGACGGTAAATTGGTCGCGATGGCGAGAGCGGGACTGTGTGTGACGAGGATACTTCCCGCAAACTGTTATACAATGTTAACACGTCAAAGCCTCCTCCGGGTGGGGTTAGCACCTGTTAAGGACAATAATCCTAAATATATCGAGCGTTTTGTTGGGTATTGAATGAATAAATTATAATTAAATACTTTCTTCATCACATTGCAGATCTAAGTCACGGCTACATATGAGATTTATGCCGTTAAAATTATCAAACGACATAACAGGCTTCAGGACGCAGAAGCCTAATGATAACTGCCGGAAGGTTAATATGAATTATCCGTGATGCTGTATCTATGGAATGCTAAATGTAATTTGAAGGATAATGTCTGTTTATGTTTATAAAACTGTTTTGTCGGGGAATGTTCAAACCTTGAAAAGTGAAAGTTTACAAGCGGAATAGCGAAACCGGGACAAAATAAAATTAAACCATCTTGAAAGCAAATGAGAGTCGTGGAATTTATTCATTTCATCCCAAGGAAACACACGCCCGAATAAGAAAGCTTCAAGTTGTTATTCATTTTGCCTCAATGAAAGCCATCCCTTTCAGTTGTATGTACGACTACCCGACTGGTCTGATTTAGAAATCTGCCCTTACTAGTAATTAATACAATTATGCAAATTTCTCGTAAAAGACACAACATTTACTTGAACCTGCTAAAAAGGGTTTTTTCATAACATTGCCAAATGATCCTGCAAAAGCGACATTTTGTTTTTACAAAATCAATATTTTTAGATACAAAATGACAACTGTTTAAAAATTAACCTTGCAATTGGGTATTTTTGTCCCAAGAATTATTTTTTTACGCAAAAATCAGTTATTTTCTTTTCGTACAGTGTACTCACATTTTTAAAAACTCAAATAGTGGAACTTCTCAGACACTTTTAGCCTGCACATAATATGTTGATGAAATTAGCAAATCAGGCCCAGGTTGCTGAATTCAGTAATACACTGAATGGTCCAATAATTATGACTTCATTGCATGTCTCATGGTTGTTTTATAAACGCAATATTGCTTCAGGTCAATGCTAAAATGACAAAAGCAAAATTAGATATTCAAAGACACCTGTTTCTCTTTGTGACCAGGTTGACATCACGTAGGCCCACAGGTTTCTTGAAAATGACTTCTGTGTTGTTATCCCATCATTTCTTCTCCTTGCCACTCATATGGAATACCCTTTTCTATGATTTAGGTAATTTCGTCGGTAACGCGTAACGAATACAGGTAGGGGCCAAGTCGAAGACAGAGGCCACCTGGCGAGTTGTTCCTTCCATTGTTGCTATCTTTTCCTTGTACAAACCTTTCCATTAAAACCGCCATGTGATCGCTGTGTTTGTGTGATCGCACAAAGTGAGATTGTGCTATGTTTTCTTTTCTACTAGTACTAAAATCAAGAGTTGGGAACTCATCTCGAAAACTGAAATCCTCTGAGTATCATGACTGCACGATTTCTATGACAATCGTATCCTTAAATGTCAATCGGGTCAATTGACCTTTGTAATGGTCTAGCATTAAAAGCAGAAACTCTGATGAACGAAACAAACACTTTTCTTCTATAACCGGAAAACGTCAATATCTTTTTCATTTTCTTACTACGTTACAATGCCTCGTCCAGTGTATGGAATAGTTTTTGAGAGAGAAGATTTTGATCCTGTTTTTCGGTTGTTCCTTTTTTTTAATCCTATCCAATTCTTTTGCTTTTCTCCTCAGAAGAGGACTTGTAAGATAATTACAAACACTAATTGAATTTGTATATTGCCTTTCAGGCCTTCCAAGGAGTGATGTATTGTTGTACGTATAATTGTAATAAAGACACCGCACGGTCGGCGCTCTCAGGGGACACCGTCAGTAGTTTAACAGACGACAGACATTCCTCGTGTGAGAGCGCCGAGAATTCACTCCAAATGCAAATCTGTGTTTGGGGAATTCAAACCAACGACCAAATTCACTTCGATATCACAAATACCAGCGTCCACAATTTGTTTCAGTGAAATAAATATAAAAGAAAAAAGTAATCAGTTTTATCGCATTACCCGAAGACACGTTCCATGACAAGCCAGTTGATGTATCGATCTCATTTTGGTTCATGAGTCAAATTCAAAATTCAACTTTTGTTATTGTTTTTTCGTCAAGGAAGTTGAGATCTTCATCTACAGATTTGATAAATGAGTAAATGCAAATTGAAAATGGCCCCAAACCGAATAATTACCTTTTTAATGTTCCCGTGACAATTCTTTTTCTTCTCTTTTCGAAAGTCTTTCTTTCCTGCTTGTGACTACTTGTCTTCGAAGAAAGTTACATAAAGGTTTATCAAAATTTAAAGTGTTTTCAACTTTCTGTTCATGCATGCATGAATTCAGAAACGAATATACCCAATGATAAAGATCTTATGGTTATATGAAGAATATCAAGAGGTTGAGATCATAACGGTTAGTGCTTTTGTGAATGCCTCCGACAACACAGTTGTCTATAATGTGGCAGCTTGGCAGGTAAAGTTTACAGCCCTTATGTGCCGACGTCATTGAGTACTGGAGAACCGTCATCGTTGTAGTCCGCAAAGCGGAAGAAGTCTTTTCGTTCAGCTCATCGCTTCTGAGGGGCGGCAGCCCTATAAAGAGGGCTGTTTTAGGGTTGCCGCCACAGAGGCGCTACGCAGGCTATCATCTTCGTGGACCAGTTGCATTAGCTTGGTGTACAGATTCAGCTAGCATAAGAACACCAGTAGAGGGCGCACTTACGTTTATAACACTGTGACGTCTTTTTATACGCTCCTGGAAAGTTAGGAATTGAACGCTTTTCCTTAACTCTTTTCGGTCTCATTTTGTACACACATTAAGAGGCAAAACACGCCGTCTCTAATTCCTTGACATTTCGCTCTTGAACAAGTTCAACTTGATAAAAATTAAGCGTTTCATCACTAAATATTTTTAAAATTTAAATGTGTTTACAAAGTGAGGGGGAGTAATTAGGCTATGTGTTATTGCTTAACCCGTTTTTTAGAGTTTAAAGTTATAAGTTTGGTTACACTGAAGAAACGTGACGTCATCGGTTCATTTAGTAGCTTTGTAGGCATGCTAACGCGGTTTTCACGTTTTTATGCAAGAAGTCAAAAACTTTGGAAAAAATGGATGCAGACAGGTTATAGCCCAAATAAAATTCATAAATTAGACAGTCATTAGGGGGAAAGTCTTCAACATCATTTTTAACCATCTGTAGATACGCAGTTTTGCATTTCCACATTACCTTGGTGGGCCCCCAAAGTCTTGGAAATCATTCGACTCACTTAATGCTCCGTTCTCATGGAAATAATGAAAATCTCTTTTGGCACTGTTCAATCCACTTGTAAAGGCTAGAATATTTTTTATTTGATTTCTAAGCTTGCTTACATGTATGTCTATATTAAGTACTGTAAACATGATTTTACCATTTCACTGTGGGATGTTAAGTCTCATATTTAGATGGTATCAGAGCAACAGATGACATCTCTCAAAAGGACTGGAGTAATGTTTAAGCTAAATACACTTTTCAAATCGAATTCGAAGTCAGAATAACCAAATAACTTGCAAACCGAGCCGAACTTTGCCACAATTCTTATCTATATGAAAACTGTCTTTGAATTTCTTCAGATAGGCACTTACCACAAAGTGTTTCTATGGAGGTTAACCCAATCTTGAGCCAGGGGTCTGTGCAACTTAAACCCGAAGGTGCCGATCCAAGTTTAAGTAAAAGGGACAGGGCTAACAGTGAGGGTGACAAAAAGGGGTAGAGGGCGCTAAACGTTTTCTGCATAAGTTCTTACATTGTTTTAAAGACATTTAAAACGATGACTATGATATCAAATTACGCAGAATCTGGCCAAACGTGTAGAACTCGTTGCATTTTACGATAATTTGTTCCTGTTCTGATACAATAATCCCGTAAGCTTTCATTCCTTCTTTAAAATTACCTGAAAACATCCCACAGTACCTTTCCCCTCCTCCTTTCACAGTGCATTGTTTGGCTATCAGCCTTTATATAAAAACGAAGCAGGTACGTAGGCAAACTCTGAAGAGCAGCTAAGGAACCTTCTCTAAAAAGAAAGCCGAAAGCTGAAACACGAAGGTTTTCCTTACTCGACTACTGCATATACATCACTCAAGAGAGAGAGAGAGAGAGTGGAGAGGGGAAGACTACGGGGATGATTCCTTGGCATCTGTGTTTCCATGACAACGTTTTAAAGGAGATAAAGATCTTTTAAAGAAGAGTCAGCTGTGTAAAGCTATAGTTACGAGCCCCTTCCTCTAAGAAATTGCAAGTTACCATTGACTAATTTTTACATGTCTCACCGTCCCTGAAAATTTTTCGACCCCCTCATAGCCGTACCATCGAAGCACAATGTCTGGGCATGATACATTCTTCTCGGTCATCTGATCACGTTTGAGTTCTACTATGTTTGAATGTGGTATAGTTTAATACATTTAACTATTTGAAAAGATATTCCTTTTATTCTATATTCATAAAAGTAACGAAACAATTACTGATTGGTCTGTTTTGGTCTTAGTCATACTAAAATGACTGTCTTTGACTGGTACCGTGATGATGTCATCAGTCACTGTCCATTTTTACATGCTTGATTGCTTTTCCATGGCGTTCCTTTTTAATTAAATCTTTAATATTTAAAAATTTGACTTATTTTCCAATCAAAAAAACAATCTGACACAAAATTGGATAGTTTTAATTTTAGTAATTTATATAACACTAAAACAATTTCAGAAATATTATCATGATTACCTACAGCAAAATAATGCCAAAATAAATAAAATAAAGAAGACTAACAGAACAGAACAGGAAACAAATTATGTCCTCAGCTAACGCAGGATTTTAGAAGCGTAACACATATTCTGAATTGTTTACACGCAGCATGTGCATTGGCCTGCTTTAAGTTCCTTTGTGTGCTGTTTCTGATTGAAATGCATTTTGTATGTTTATTTCCGGATACCAAATTAATCGTGTATATAAGCCCACCGTGGGTATGTCATGCGACCGTTGAACTTAAGTTTGAGATAATGTAATATTGATGAATACTAATGAATATTTATAATCACCATTTCAATATCAATAACTTTCGTTCTTCATTAACGACTAAACTTACGAGAATAGACACGTTATATATTCGAAAAGACAACAAATTTCACATTCTACTTTAACTAGGTATGATAAATTTTATGTGAATCTATTCTCAGAGCTTGGTGGAGATCATTTTATACATCCCGGGATGGAGCTGGAGTAAATCCCCAACCATGTCATTGCAAAATACTTTTTTCTTATCTAGGAGTAACCCAGTTTTCTATTTTAGAATAAACAGAAGATCAATTTGATCCAACATCCTCTGTTGATTAAAGGCTTCTGTTGAAGATGTAACTGAAATCAGACTATCCAACGTCCCGTCACTAGATAGTTTTCAAGTTTACTTTTCACCTCAAAATGCAAGAAATTAACATCAATGTAGAATACAACATGTAGAGATAAATACAATCATTAATGGTGAAGGGAGAAGGAGTGGAGCAGAGATGCTTTTACCGTCTGGCCCCTCAAGGAAGCAGAAAAAAAAAACATAGAAGTAGCAAAAACATAAGAAAAAAAATAAGCAAAAAAGATAAGGAAAAATTTTTAAGCGGAACGAAAAACATTTAAAATATAAAAAATATTTTAAGTCCAACCTTAGATGTTAGGATTTTTGCGAAGACACTGCTTGTACTTGACTTTAAAAAAATTAAGGAAGGGCAATGTCTAATGTTGTCTGGAAGGGAATTCCACAGAATAGCTCCCGAGTGTCTAATCTGAGATTTGGCGAGAGACGTTCTAGAGTAGGGAATAGTAAGCAGATGTTTTTTTGCTTTTTCCTTGTGTCATAATCATGGTAACGCCTATTTTGAACATAAAAACTACTGTAGCATTTAGGCAACTTGTAATTTACAAAATTATGCATAAAAATAACCAAGCTGGTATTTGTAAAGGTCAAAAACAGAATGAATACGGAGTGAACTGAAGAAAGGTCCTGTATGATGAGTAAAACATACATTACAAGTGTTACGTACAACACGTTTTTGCAGCAAATAAATGGATTGTAGGTAATTTTTTGGCATTTCCCCAAACAAGTAAATTACGTTTAACATGTGGGAGAATGAGTGCATTGTAAAGTAGAAGTATTTCAGTATTTGGAACTTTATTATCGAAGATAAGAAGCTTTGTTATGTTCATATTGAGGGAAAGCTTGTTTGAATTTAGCCATTGAACAATGTGTGAGAATACCTGCTGAGCCAGTTCAAGCACAGTAATCAAATTTTTGTTTTGAAAAAGTACGGTGGTATCATCTGTAAAAAGATAAAATTGAGCATCTAATGACGAATTACAAATGTCATTTATATAGATTAAAAAGTGCAAAGGACCAAGTATTGATCCCTTATCCCTGTAGTACGCCGATAATGCTTACTTAGGAGAAGAGAAGAGTCTTCACAATTCCGGCTAACGTAATGAGGCCTATTGCTTAAGTAAGATGTAAACAAGGCATGAGCACATCCTCTCACTCCGTATGTATACAATTTCTGGAGAAGAATTTGATGATTTATAGTATCGAAGATCAATAAATATTCCAACTGAACTAAGGTTGTTGTCTACTCCTTTGGATATCTGATCACAGAGGTTTACAGCCGCCATGTAAGTAGAATAGTTTTTACGGAATCCAAACTGACAAGGTGTCAAAATTTCATGCCTATTTAAGAAATTTATGAGTCTTACATGGACAAGGTTTTCAAAGATTTTCGAGACGGATGGAAGCACAGAAATAGGCCTATAATTGCAGAACAACTTTGGGTCTCCTTCTTTGTAGACGGTGACGATTTTAGCAATTTTCAGTTCAGTTGGAAAAACACCACTAGAAAAGGATAAATTAATGATATGAGTGAGTGGTACAGATATTACATCACATATATATATATATGTACTTTAGTATAGTATTATTAATTCCGTCGTAGTCAGGACTTTTTCCTCTCTTTAAATTAGTTATAACATTGATAACTTCACAGGTAGTAGGGAACAATGCAAAGGATTGCAGGTTATTACTTCTTAGATTATAGATTGGATCAGAATTTGTACGTGGTAAGTTGTCCGACAAAGACTCTGCAACCGATGAAAAGTATTTGTTAAAACCATTAACAACATCAAAATCATCAGCAATTAATCGATATCAGATCATCGTAAAGCAGTGTCCCTCGATAACCAAGATATTCTAATCTAACATGGACTTAGGTAACTTTGGTGGTTACCGTATTTATGCTTCAAGCTATGCACTGGCGTAGCCATAGGTTGACCAACTGCAGGGCCTGACTTCCTGTCTTGGGGAGGGGTCCAACTTCTAAGGAGATGATCTCGCATTTGAAAGTTTTTCATGCAATGTGGTGCAAGATTAAGCAACATTTGAAGTCAATGTTTTTATTCCATTGGAAAGTATTTTTCAGATTCGATGGGGGAGGGGGTTGGGCGTAGGTCTCCTGCCTCTTCTGGATCATACGCAAGTGTGATCATGCACCATAGCCATCGAACGAACATGCTTTCCCTTGTGTCTTCAAAGATCATAAATAACACATACCTTTTCAATAAGTTAAACAAATAATAATTTCCTTGGAATTTGATTCTAGAAAAAATCTAAGAATGCAGTTACAATCTAGACCTAGCAACATTATATATACTGATCATCTGAAGGAAAGGTTTACTTCCGAATAATTCTTATCGTTCACACTTTAAAGTGAAGTTAAACTAAGGAAGATGACGGGAAAAAAATGCGCTTTCTCACACTTACAAGGAATATCATCTTTGTACAGTTTCTTTTCAAAATCCGTTCTTATCACGTTACACTAGCTTTAAAAATGTCTTCATTGACATAAAACTGACTTTTCCATACGAAGTCGCCTCTGAAATGATATACTTTTTTCTACCGCATGGAAATCGGGCATTTCACTTTTTGTATTTCCTTAGGGCAAGGGAGTGAATCATTCAGTCATCATCAGTGATAAAAATCTTGATCTGGAGACAAAGAATAAACGAAACACTTGTTATGCTTAAGCCTTCCAGATATTTTACCCATTTAGCCTTTTAATCTCCTTCATCAGTGCATCTATCACTTACAAGGAAGCCTCTCTGAATCTCAAACCGGGAAACTTGAATTTTTAATAAAAAAAGAATGAAACAGGTCTCTCAGTCAACAGAAAAACAGTGAGCTCTATGGCGTAATTCTGCAATACTACTTATTTTCCTCTCTTCTTGAGCGGCTTGAAAACTCAGCAGAGGCCACCCGCGAAGAAACATAGCAGACGATAATGACGGTTGTGTTGTCATGGGAACCGCCAATCCGGGAGAGACAAAATGAAATAATGCGGGCGCTCGTTCAAAACTGGGCTGTCGACTCGTGACCGATTTTGAGTCACACTTACTATGACCGGACTGTCGCTGGAGGCATACTCCGCGCTCTGTTGGATTCGTAGGTTGCTGGGTTACGGGACTGGCTTCCTTCACTTTTTTCTTGTCACTTTTGGCGTCCGTCTCTTTCTGATTCTTGCGCCATTTTGCTCGACGGTTTTGAAACCACACCTGGGGAGAAACGAACTTTGTAATTGTAATATTGTATTTGCACAGGCGATGAGAGATGGTTTTTCGCTAATAATTTTCCCACGCCTAGTAAACGGACGGCGTGTTTCTTCTCCAAACGGTCGCCCGGCTGTGCAAAGAGCTCCGAAGGAATTTTTGTTTTTAAAAGCCACGAAACTCACGAGCACACGACACTTGAAAAGCTCAATTGATGTAATTATTGAATATAATGCCAAATATAGTTTAAAGTGATCGAATTATTGCACTTAGGAAAGATAGGGCTATTCGACTTAAAGAGGTGGGAGGTGGTTTGCAGGAGAGGATAATTACAATCGTATTGCGCTATTTTAAGTCAAATTTATATATATATATATATATATATATATATATATATATATATATATATATATATATATATATATATATATATATATATATATATATATATATATATATATAAAGGTCGAAAGGAGTGTTAAAGTTCGATTTTGAAATTGAAATTATTCCCAAGCATTGGCATTAGCCCTAATGAACAAGGGAATGAACGACGGTATATATATATATATATATATATATATATATATATATTTATAAATACATATATTGCTAATTGTAGCCCATAAATGTATGGAAAATGAACATTTAGAACAATGTTTTTGTCGATTAATTGTAAATGCTGCGGGTGACTTTAAATTAAATGTTTACACCCAAATGAACGCATTTCAAATATTATTTAGATTCATCATCCGAATTATGATAATATTATCAACAATGTTACATACCTACGTTTCAGTTAAACATCTAAACATGGTGTAAAATAATGTTTCGAGTATAATGTTAGAGGCTAGACGTATAGACATTGTGCTAATTTGTTAGAATGTTGTCACAAACTGCTATTAAGGATTAGAGTGTGTCTGCTTAATGGTGATGAGGTTGAAAGGGGCCAATAACGACGCCAACGACGTTTTCCATCACACAAGAGCTGTTTGTTCTAAATGTGTACCATTCAAGTTGCAGGGACCGCGGAGACGGGTAAGCTGACCGGCTTTAGTCCCTCCTCTTTTTTCTGCTGTACGGTAGCGGTAGGCACTTTCTGCCTTGCGCTGCTATAACAGTGTTCAATATATTGGGCCACTTTGGTGATTAGTCCCCCACCTCCACTTCAAAATTCGCTCCGTGGTCCCTGCCATGTAGAATAAAGTTGAATTTATTTTTCTTGAAAGCCAGACGTTAAACTGAATACCGATACAAGTTACCAACTTTTCGGTGCCCTGTATATGGAAGTAAAATAATTAAAATCACAGACGATGAGGACAAAAACACGGGTGTTTGTTTTCTATATAATATAATTGGTTGAGTGGTTTCCACTAAATACTGATAAAATGAGTTTCAACATTTATTAGATCAACCCGGAAGTAGCGAACAAACTAAGGCAAGGTATACCTTTAACTGTAATCTCGTGAAATTGAAGCAGACTTCCGTCTTTGAACTCATCAGGTCTCTTCAAAGTATGCTCTCGGGTCTAAGCTACATCGAACAATCAATTTCGTGTAATTGTAGCAACGCAAAAATTTTAAATGATGGTGATATTTTTTCTGCGATACCGAAGTGACACTCCGAAGATATAAAATACTTGTGAGAATGATTCGCTCCGTAACCAAAGATTGTAAAGTAGAAATTATTCAAGGTGTCGATTAATGGTAATTTAGTGTTGGGACTTTTGTTCTTATGAAGTATCTGCAGGTGTTGATACAGTTTTCAAGAATTCTGGAACCGTAATTGAAACTCGAGACAGCATTTTAAAAGTTCGATGTTGTAAATGAGAGCAAGGAAGATAAAAGAGAACAAAAACAAACAAAGGTCATAAAGAAATATGTCTATAGGATAATAAAAATGTATGTTTACAAGTCTATTCATCTTGTCTTTATTAATTTTTCATTATCAAATTAAGTAAATTTACATTAGGACAATATCCAGGGATTGAATAAAGAGAAAGCAATTTGATATTGCTTTCTATTAGGGTTTTGTGAAATATGATCGATTTTGTGTTTTAAAAGTTTTATTATTACTTTCGAGTTGCAAAAGACTGTTATGTTGTGTGTGCATAAACAATACGTGCGGCATCCACGCTTGGTGAAACATTTTGTGTATGGACGTGTATTAGACGTGTAGTATTCACGAAATTAGCACAATCGTGGAAAACAAAGTTTCTGTTTGCTATTTTAAAATGGAACACAATTGATCTTAGCATTCTGGTGAAAAATTCATTCTTTTGCTATGTTTCGTTCTAGAGATAGTGGCAATTGCATGTGACACATTTTCTATGAGTGAACTTGAAGCAAGCAGGTGTGATGTCATGGAAAAACATTAATGACCAGTTTTTTTCTTTATTATTCATCGTGTTATTTGGACATTGGATTGATAAATGACGCCCTATCCCTACAGCCATACGGCAGTTTTTAAAATTCTATTGCTCAGAATGCACTTATGGCTTCAATATCTTTACTAGCATAAAACTGGTGTTAAATTGTAAAGAAAAACAAAACATTGGCCAACCATGCTTGCTGCAAGTTCATTCTATGTACAAAATTTGTTATATTCAACTGCCTATAGCTTGAGAAACGATTATGATAAATGAGTATAAAGTGCTAAGAATATGTTCCTCTTTAGGGTATCAACAAATTAGGTTCCAGGCTGTTTTTTTAAGTAAAAACCTATCTCACAGGCTACCTTGATTAGAGTATTCTACTTCAAGATCTGGATTTCGACTCCTGGCCGTCGCATACCACAGACTTTTAATTAGATGGCACCTTCTGCTTGGTGCTCAGCATAAGAAGCGGAATAGGGAGCAAGGCAGTGAGCCACAATTGGAAAAATGACCTTGTTAAAAGGACTTATGTTGGGACCTCTCGGACACTCCTTTACGTAGGTCAAAAACATGGTAAATGTGCACTTAACCTTTTTGAACTAGTCTTGCTAAAGTTGAGGCCAGTATGCCCCATACCCCAATTAAGTGAATCTAAAAATATGATAGCCTAAATTACGGAAGCCCTCTGTTCGGAGCGGGTGTGATCTGGATTTATCTAGATCGTCTTCCAATAATGTACTTGTCCATTTGGGACGTTTAGCTCCTCAGGGGAGCAGAACTCCTCCGGGATTAAAGTTTGGTTTTCGTCCCTTGGCTCTTCGCCAGATAGTCGAGGGGGCTTTAAGAAAAAAAAAAAAAACAATAATGTCAAAAAATTAAATTCGTATTTGTGAATGCCTCTGAGCACCTGCCCCGTTGGTCTATGTCTAAATCCATTGCGATTTTCACATATCAGTACATCGGTTTACACTAAGCTTTCACAAGACTGGGGAATACTACATTACCTATTTTAAACACTTTTGTTAATTAAAGGATGTTTTTTGAATATTTCCCAACCATACCAGTCACACAGTCAAAGTAAAAAAAAAAAAAAACATGGGTGTGTGGTGGGAAACCTACATTTGGTTTCTTCGCTAAAAGGAAGTTGTAAAAAGAGGAAGCCTTTCCATTTCCCCTTACACGTCTTTCGTTCCTCACTATCGTTTCCCCTTCTTTTATGGTCCGAGAGAGGTGTAGAAGTGACACCAACAACGTCAATCTGCAAATCAAACTGTGATTTGTTTTCAAAATGTTTAAATATGAAAAATGGGGAAGCTAAGAGAAAAATCATCTGTCGCGGGAGGAAAAATAATGTTACATATGTGTACTGTAGTAATATTACCAATCCTCATTTGCAAGGTAAATTACTTAACCTATATATCTGCTCACACGGTAGGTTAAACACCCCTCCCCCCTCCCCCGAGTAACATGTCGTCAAAATTGATCGTACAACAAAACAGAGAGTCGTTACAATTCCATGCAAAAATTGAGGCTTTCGTCTGCCATTCATGCATATTTGAAGAAACCTTAAAGGGAAAATGCAGTCACCCCAATTTCGAGTGATAGTAGACTATCTAATTTCATGAATGGCTCTTGAGAGTCATGTGACAATATTTTTCTGACTCAATTGTGAAATCTAAAACACGTCACTGCCCTGGAATATCATGAAAGTTTCTTGAGGGAGTAATCAGAGGAAATAACTCTGGATCGACTATTTTTGTCCTTTAATATGAAGATACCTAAGGTCATAAATTTCTTTAGATTATTTTGATGATTCTTATCGGCAAAACATCGTGTAATGTTACAAAATAAAAACGTATTTTTCATAGAGTAGAGAAATAAAGATGTACCAATCAAAGATTCGGAAACCGCAGATTGTTTACAGCACCCCAACTACGAAAAGGTATCTAGAGGACAAACACTGGAGACGGGATAGATTAAATTTTGGAAATTTTAAAGACGATTCTTAGACCAATGTAAATTATGTATTAAATCCAGGATAAAACGGATATGGAGTGTCTTTTATTATCACAACGGAATATTTACGTTAACAATTTTTTTTTTTTTAAAATTTATTTTTTAGATAAAAGTGTTTAAGTGGGGCCATGTATGACACGAACCCTCAATATGTTAAAATCTCGGTTGGATTTCAGTAACAAATGTCAAATAGCCGTCATTTCCAAAACACGTGCCGGCAATTTCAGACTATTGACTGTCTGTTGGTCATGAATATGGGGCTAACATTTAAAGATAATGCCTCCACCCCTTACCTAAAGAAGGTTACATATCACTGCCTACCAAAGTTGCAGTAGAATATTTGAAAAGGACAGAACTTGTGTTTAATGTCTTTTTTTGGGAACGTATATGGAACTCAGTACATTGTCAGAAACATTCGTCAGTTTACATACATTTTTTACAATAAACTTTTTTCTTATAGCAGAAATTTTCTGTATTTTAACAGACAATGTTTGTTGATATGAAATGGAAATGTTGTTTAATTGTGCATCTTAGACAGCAGCTCTGTCTTTTTCAACTAAATACGAATTTCGTTCCGTTACTTTAAATAAGAATTTAACAGGCATTAAACTGTTTCGACGAATTGGCATGCAGAGTTAAGGTGAATAAATGGAATGCTTAAAGGGAAAATGGAGTCCCCCCATGCAGTTTGGATTAGTGTATAGTAGTTTATCCTGTTTTATGATCGACTTATGATGGTCATGTGACAATATGTTTCTCATTAAATTATGAAATGTAGGGGAGTTACGCATTGATCCATTGATGATTAATTCCTTGAACATACAATGTTTAATCCTGAATATGCAATGGCCAACTCCTGAAAGTTATGAAAGATTCTTGAGGGCGAAAAAAGAAATCATTTGTGGGATCTACCAGGCTGAAATTTCAAAATGCATTTGGGGAGACTGTTTTGTCCCCTTTAAGTTCCCCTCTAAAGGTGTGTCTTTGAGACTGTGAGGGAAACATGGTACAAAAAAGAGGGGGGGGGGGACTCTATCAGCAACTGCTGACATTGCTGACCGTTAAATCCGCTGTTGTTTCGAGAGTTATGAAGAACATCGATAGTTGGATTCATTTCCGAGTGTACGAGATTACACCCAACTCTCACTCGACTCCCGGTAAACTATCATTAGATACATGTTCAACTCACACTCGACTCACAACCAACTTACAACGGAGTTTGACATGTCTCTTTCTCTACCCAACTAGTAACACTCGATCCAATCTCAAATCACACTCAACTCATACTTGACTTCCGATCCACTCATATTGGGCTTTGCGTGATTCCTTATCAACTCACATTTAAAGCTAAGAGTGTCACTCTACTCACCGCCGACTCAAAATAGAACATACTTTACTGTGCCTTGACCTACTCTCAATCTTCACTCGACTCAATTTGATTAAATATTAATTGAACCAATGTCAAGCAGCTATCAAGTCTCAAACTTGATTGCGGTGTCAATAAACTAGAAAAGGGAAACTCAAATTGCTTTCTAATACAACGTAAATACCTGAACTCTGGCTTCCATAAGTTCCAAACGCATGGCTAACGCTTCACGCATAAAAATATCCGGATAGTGCGTCGATTGGAATGCTTGTTCCAACTCTTGCAGCTGCCAGGGAGTAAAGTTTGTGCGCATTCTCATTCTTCTGGGCTTGCGCTTGATACTTGCATCAGTTGAATCTATAGAAAACGAAACGATGTAAAAGTATTCACTGTGCAAATGAAGTATCATTACATTATCTTTACCTGTTGCTGTTAATATTTAAAAGAATAGTCCAAAGCCAAATTTATTTTTAATATGTTAAAGAGGGACATATTCTAAGCATTCTGGTGAAATTTTTTATTTATTTCCCATGTTCGGTTCTCGAAAAATTGGCAATTGAATGTGGCAAATTTTCAACACAGAATGAAACTGGAGCAAGCAGGCATGATGTCATGGATTCCCTTTTTTAGTCAATGTTTTGTTTTTCTTTATAATTTATCACAAATTTTATGCAACTAAACCTAAATATGTTGAAACCAAACGTGCATCCTTAGCAATGGAATTTTAAAACCTTTATTTGCCTTAGGGGCAAGTAGTATGCCTAATCAATTCAAGGTCAAACAAATAGGATGAAAAATAGGGGAAAAAACACTGACATCACACAAGTTTGCTTCAAGTTCACTTTCTCTGGAAAATGTGCCAATTTCAATTGCTAATTTCTCGAGATTCAAGCGTAGGACAGGAGTGGAACTTTCACCAAAATGCTTAGAATATGTTCCTCTTTAACAAACGAAAAATAAATTTGACTCTGGACTTTTCTTTTACAGGGAAAATGCAGTAACCCCAATTTGAAACAGTGTAGTACACTGTCCTATTTCATGAATGTCTGTGGAGACTCATGGGACAGCATTTTTCTCACTCAATTGTTAAATTTGCAAGAATTCACTGCATGAATTATTCGATTACTAGGGCCGATACACAGGATGTTTTACAAAAATTTCCTAACTGGTTAACGATAACGATAGTGATATAAATCTGCATATGCAATATTTATGTGATGAAATTTCATAAAAGATACACTTGGGAGAGAAATCTGACGATATTTGTGAGATTTAGAAGTGACTTTGATGTAGTGTGCTCGACTGCTTTTGTCCCCCTTAATCAAGTGCCTTTATATTTCAGACAATAAATTTTAATATGCCGGCAAAGCATCGTGATCATCTTTAATTCTATTTTATATCCTGAAATATAATGAAAGTTACCAAAGATATATGTCATGATAACGGGTACATTTTTATAAAATTTTAATCGTGTTTCTTAAAACGCTGAGGCGACTGGTAAACTTTCACGAGAAACTGGAGCAAAAGCAAACATACATTATTCAAAAGGACATTCAGTATTTATGTTTGAATACGGTGCCCGTTATTGTAGATTAGTCATTGGCCTACTATCATTATTTATCCCTCTGAAAAAAAAAAAAAACTCGTCTGCAGTGGACGCGCCAGAATTTCAAATTTGAGGGAAAATTAGGGGGAAGGATACATTTTTGGGAACAAACATTTTAGGGATCGAGTACAAAGCACCTGTTTCTGGTGGTGGAGTGAAGGGGGAGAAGCCCTCGGAAGCTCGACGGTTTCAGCATACCTCTCGATGAAAAAAAATAAGTCTCTGGAGAGGATTATTTTTTACTTTTTCATTTAAGCCAACACCTTACTGACCTAATTTTTGAGGGAGACGTGTCCCTCCGACGGAATGCTGTCCCCCCAACCCTCCTCTCCGATCTGAAGAAGTCTTGGGGTTATGCTCATACCAAACTCAATTTAAGAGTTAGGTAGACCTCCAGAAATTGGAAGGTTAGCACAGTGAGAAGAAATCAATAATTAAAATATTTGGCACTGTTATGCATGCCATACTCAAAGAGGACGAAAATGATGACAATACTAAACTAGTTTTTATCAGGGACTTGTCGGGAGACAATTTGAGATTTGACTCCGTATTAAAGTCAACATCTATTTGGTGACACTCCCAAAGGCGTATATAAGGCGTTATCAGAGATAGACTGACGGACGGGGATGACAACGCCCTTTTAACACGAGTCAAAAGAAATCCTTTAAGCAGAATATTTGAAGCACCATAGAATATCCCTTTTGCGTTAGCTGATATTGGGCAAAAAAGATTCAGTTCCTACGGGAAAATGCGTCGTTCACTCTTCTGTAATTGTATAATACTTTAAGATTCTACTAGTCAGAAGAACTTTTTAGATTTTGCTTCTTTTTCAAACTTTACCATAAAACCACAAATGACAAGTTCTAGCATTGACTGTGCCTGCATGCTTGTGTTGGCAAACAGACAGGCATTTTATTTAAACTTCTAACAGAAGTGCGAAAACTTCCTCTGTGACATGAAGCATTCTCATTTTAACCTCCACTATTCCATTAACAGAAATTGATATCATATTTGCCAGTTTATGCAGTGGATGCACATGAGGAGTTGTGTGTTATACGAAAAGTAGATCTGATGTTACTTGCACTATGTGACTTGGATACTTCTGAACCCGTATATAAATTTGCCCCAGGCTAATGCATTAGGCTACTGAAATCCTTGGCTTCAATCTTATAATTTGCCAAATTTTAAACAAAACAGCAAGTCAACTTCTTCGATGTGTTTTTTTACTTAAATGCGTTGCAAACAAAGTAATATTTTCAGATTTAATAAATGGATAGATAGATTAAATATCTTTAGTTTTAAATCCTCGAAGATGACAGCTCGGAATGGTTCAGAATACTGTAAGATTTGCGGCCATCTTAGCTTAAATAAAATGATTTATTCTCTGAATGCTAAGAATAATCATGTAATACAACCCTAAGTAAATTTTGTTCCCAAAATATTACACATTATTAAAACATGCGAGAGTAAGAGATTCCCTTTTCAATATCCTACGTTTTAATTCTAATTTGATATTTACATTTAGATCATAATGAAGATTTGAAAAGTTGTGGAAGATGTGGATGCCTCAGGTTGAAGCATGCATGGCTTCAATCTCAGCAATTTCAGACATCCGTGTGGCATACGTCAGGCTAAAGGTATATAAAAACACGGGTTGTATTCCATGGGCAACTAAGAGCCAATTTGATACTTCAACCATACTAGACAGTGGTGGAGCCTCGGGGTGGTTTGGGGGTTGAACCCCATATCGAAAGGTATTGTACAAAAACGATCATTTGCTCATTTTACACCGAAATTTCTAAATTGTTCAAATTAAGGTACGTTTAATCAGTAATGCTTCGAAATGATATTTCTAAGTGAAAGCAACTCACGAATCGCCGATTTTCATTCGAAATACATGATTTTTGACCATTTTTTTTTTTGGGGGGGGGGGGGGATTTCCCCCAAATGCGTCAATGCGTCATTTCATGACATGCAAACTCGTTTTCGGCAAAATTATAATTTCAAATAAAATCAAACCTCCTCCTCCTGCTACCTAAGACATGCAGCTACCAGAAACGCGTTTAGCCATTTCGATATATTTGTGGCTAGAAGTATTAATCCTCTAAAATTATGTAAATTTAGGTGAAAAGCACATTTTTGCTTGTAGACATCAATTCCTATAAATTAACGATTTACGTAAGATTTAAAGGGTGTGCACAACCAAAACAGAATTCACTGGGTGTGTGATAGTACGAAAATCACAAATCCAAATTAGCCAGAACTTAAAACACAACCCCGCGTAATATATTAAGCGAAAAACCGAACAATTCACCATGCACCCACACACTGTAACGCATTTGTGAAGTTTATGATCGAAACTTTTCGATATGCATGACCCAATCTTGAAATGAAAAAAAAAAACTAAAATAGCGGTTTCTTTCTCTTTCTCTTTGGACTTTTACCTCATGTTCGTGATGCAATGCCCCATGACACAGTCCTGGCTACACTACTGTTACTAGACAAATCAAGTTAAACATGGAAATCACACTTCCGACTATACTCCCATGAGACCCTCCCCACCCCTTCGATATTCTTCTGTCCTCCATTCATTGAGCGTGTTCAAAAAGCACCCCATTGCACTAAGTACTTTTGAGTTGCCTGGTTTCACAATATTGTACAACCAACCGGATCAATCAATACAACTCAAAAAAAAAAAAAAAAATCTAAAATAGATAATATAAAAAATAAGAAGAAGGACACGAATTTCACAGAGTTCAAGAGTACTTGTAAGCCTTCAGACAGCTTATCTATTGCATGGATCTAATGGAGAAAAGTCTAAGTAATGACCAATTTTATTGTGATCAAGTGCTGCGAAATGTTCTCCTGAACTCCATAAACTTTGTTCGCCGCCACTAATGGACTTACCCGGATCGACAGGCTTTGTAAATGGACCAGGTCTTTCTTGAAGTATCTTCTCATCATTATTGGTTTTATCTTCCAATCCAAGTAAGCAATGGATAGTAAAATTAGACATCGATCGATTTCCTTCCATAGTTATAAACTTAACCGGAGAGTTTTAGTTTAAATATCTCTTTCAAAAGTCCCCTCAATTTCTGTGTAAGTTGTCCTCTTAAAGGATAAGTTGCCAAATACTTTATTATGTATGCAGACGGTGCTTCGCGTAAATATATATAATAAATGAAGTTCTTTAGGAATACTTGCTACAAGTCCTTTTATGAACTTAAATTGCGATATTAAAGGTAGAAAATTTGATAGTATCATCCTTGGATAGTTACTCTCCGCTGTTGAACTTTCGTGAAATACCTTCAACTTCTAAAAAAAAAGCTACAAAAATTAAAGATACGGTTAAGACGTCTCTGTAGGTTGTCTCGAAAAGTTTGAACTACCCTAACAAGTCGATAACGACATGACTACCACTCTTAATTAAGGGAAGCAAGGTAGAATCACCACAGAAAAAATAATAATGACCCAATGTCGAAACTGAAACTTTCGCGGAGTTGACACTTCAGAAGTCTTCTTACCAAAGTACGTTGCTAGGCTGAAGTGCGCATGCGTTAGGTTGCAGCAGCCTAGTAAATCATTTTCATGTACATGTCACACAATTGGCAACTTGAGCTAATAAGTAAATAAATGGTATCAAGGTACGGTGTTTCAAGCGCCTCTACTTCTCAATGTTCTTTCTTCACTGACAAAAATCAATTACTCATTTCATTTAAATTTCAATTATCGTATCTGGAGGTAAGTCTTGTTAATTCAGTCATCTTTGCTTGTTTTTCTTAAGAACAAAAATTTTGAATCCGATTTTGAGGCTCTATATAAAATGACTAACAAATTACTTTTGGTTGCAATAATATAGTGTCTAGAATGTAGATAGGGCTGATTCTTGTAAAGGTCAATGCAATAATATTGTTAAATAAGAAAATTGTGAAATGACATTCAGCAGCAGTCACCCTAAAAAATAACAGCCAAATCCCGACTTTCTTATTTCGCTTTCAAATATCTGTGATAAAATTTCAGGACTCACACATCGCATGGGCAGCGTAAACCAAAGAGTTAATCTCTTAAATTTCACAATTTGGTGAGAAAAGTATAGTCACATAAATTTCAAGAGCAAACCTCAAAACACGGCTAACTTCTACACTAGCCTATTGCAAGTTGGGTGACTGCATTTTTTAATTCTCCCTACAATCTTCCAGTGGCGTAGCCACGGGGTGAGGGGCTGGGGACCTAGGCCCCCAGATTTTCTGCGTCCTGATAAAGTAATTGGATAAAATAAATATTTGAACGGAAATAAACTTTGGAGTATTTCCTTCAAAAACAGTAAATAAATAAAATGTGTTACAATTAAGGAGACATGCATGAATGTGTGTAAAACACATTTTGTGCGCACGTATGAAATCAAGTAATAACTTCAAAATGCCCACTTTCACTAAATTAGATACCATATATATTCTGCAATGTCGTTTATTGCATTTCACTTCGAAGAAGAAACGATCACGTCTCGACAACAAACTCGAAAGTGACTTTGTTAGGTTAAGACCTGGGTTTCGAATGGCTGGTTGATCTGTTGCAACTCTCTGCTGAAAACAAGGCAATCATACATTGTAGACCATTCTTACACCACCATTCCTATACTTTATCATACACAAAATATGCCGTAAGGTTAAGGTACTGCCTTCGAATAATTGTTCCCTTCTATCCTTAACAAGTATGCCTATGTCGTGCCTCACTCCTGGCCACGACAAATGCCACTGTAGAACATTTTTCGACAAGTCCTCTTTTACTAGTTGACACTGACATCCGGGCGGATTTGTAAAATGTCCACAAGAGTCCGGATTTTATATGTTTCCCACATGATCCCTACTTCTGCTTTGCGGTTTGAATATTTTGAGAGATTTACTCGCAGTCTTTTAATTTTGACTACGTAATATACCGATGACTGAACAAATACTGCACTATTGTGCATGTAGACACCACTGAAATCCGGAAAAATCGTTTCTTTGGTAGTATGTATGTCACTTGTTAAATCTCCACAAATACTAAAAATGAGTATTTTGAAAATTTTCCATGCTCCCCATATACCATAAAGGAAAATCTAAAACATAGGCCTATAATTAGTTCAAAGTTTTACCAAACATAGCACCATTTTGCATCTAGGAAATCTAACGCAAAGAAAGTTTCTTAGAGGGGGACGCAACTACTTTTGTTTTTCCTATTAAAGCTGAAGTCCATTCAAATATTGCCGCATTTGCGATCTACGTCCTCCAAAAGTTTACAATTCTTCCGAACGAACGAACGAACAAACAAACAAACAAACAAACAAAAAACAGTTGCAACACTGGATAAGCAAAACAGTGTCTCTGTAACTAAATCTACACTCACTAACTCACGTACACACAACAGCTTGGAGCAAATCTTTCCATAATTAACAGTGTCTATGGTTACAACTTACCCAGGTTCTTCAATTTGATTTTCCTTTTATTCCCATTATGAAGTAAGATATTAGTTTATCGTCGGTGGTAAAGCTAGAAGGGGGGGGGGGGGGGCTGGGGTGCAGTTTGTCCTTTGGCTCTTAAAAATTTGTAGTAGTATGTTAAACCAGGTCATCAAGTGATACCGATCAACTTAAATGCGGTTTCAAAAATTTATCTCATAAATTTACAATTTTTCTCCAATATAGGAGTCTAATTTTTAAAATATTTGTTTGGAAAATGCAAAAAGTTTTGAAATTTTTGTAATTTGAAAAGCTAGGATTGCAGTGTAACACCAACCAAGACTCTTCAGTTACTGTTCAGTCTTGTATTAGGTGGATTAAAAGCCAGTTATATTGTAACAACGCCTTCCAAAATAACTAAAAAAAAGAAAATTTTCATCTCTGGCCCAAGAAAAAACTCCGAAAAAGTAGTGTTTGTTCGACATACATAAACCAAGTCTGACTCAACTTTTGAAAATTTTCCTAGGGAAGAAACTTTGAAGCCCTGCTCTATTATAAAACAATAATTATCAATTACAAAGATCTGAAGAGCAAAGTCTGGAATATACCTACTCAGAGAAAATTCGTTACATATTTCAACTCTTCTTTTTCTTTCCGTCCGACTTCAGACTCAAATCAAGCTGTTAATTGTCGGACAGCTATCTATTTCATATTTTGATTTGGCCGAAAGAGAAAAGAAAAAATGTAGCAATGGAAACGTTTTTCTTTCCCACGAGTCTAACGTGAGTCATTACCCAGACCGAGGGATACCCTTTGTTTGTCTTTATATCTCTGAAAATGAAATCACTTTTGCTAAAGTCCAAACTACTTTTTTCTGGTGATGACGAGTAATTGTCAACACGAAGCGGATGACACACAAGTGAATCTTCCAATCAAGCACGTTCCAAAAACATCTTAAGAAATTTGAGCATTGCTAATGGCCGTGAGGTTTTGGTAGAACGTTAAATGTGACAGAGCGACAAAGGTGTAGGCTAACTCATTAAACAGCACTGACTAACGGTAGGAGGGCGTTAGAGGAATGTTGAATGGAAGCCGTCTAATTGAAATTTCAAGAAAGTCAAAAAGAGATTTACCTGTATATTCCCACGTCTCTTGCTGGCAGGGGTCAAACAAGTTATTTGTACTTTAAAATTTGTTCCGTTCATTGTTTGAAATAAAATTTATTTGTGGGTATCCAGTTCTCAAAAATATTAATTTTGAGGTAAGTGTGGTGGGGTGAGCTTTATTGAACTGCACCCCCAAAGGTTCTAGCCTTTCAAGTAATTACATACTAAAAGTAGATTTTAAAATGCAAATTTCTCTCAGTAGATATTAAAACAGCCCTCTATACCTTTTGCCACTCTGAAGATGAATATATCATTCATATCACGGCTAGTTTCCTCTTAGGCACTGAGCAGTTATTTATGGTAAGCAGTTCGTTCCATATAAAACGGATTTGTTTTTTTTTTTTTTTTTTTTTTTTTTTTGGGGGGGGGGGGGGTCAACACATTTAAATTCCATCCATTGAACTCTTTATTCTATACTGTAAGCAGTAAATATTTCCTTGTAAATTCAGTGACTCCAAGCCTGATTGTTACCAGTTCTTCTAAAGTTTACACTAAGGTGGAAGAGTACATTTCCTCGACACCAAACACTTCAAACGGAGGAAGAAAAAGAAAATTATTTTTCACTAGTCTTTAATAACATGTAACCAATGAATTCCTAAGAGTGGACAGAGCATGCTGCATTGTACATTGTCGCTACAGTTGGTGTGAGAAAAGGCACACCAAGATGGCCGTCCGAAATGGTTTTGTGTTAAAGTTTGGACTTGCTCAAGTAAATTCCCAGATTTTTCAAGAGATATATTTTCGAAATGATGTAAGGTAAGTTCAAAATCACTACATGTGATGCATAAATATGATACTGTTTCTCATCCAAAATAAACTTTTGTTTAAAATATTACAGAGTCGCCGTTAAATCATACAAGTTATAGCTTCACGGCGGCCATCTGGGTGCGCCTCTTTAAGTTCCTCTAGGTGGCGACAATCTACGAATAGAACGTGCGCGTTACATGCACTGCCCATGTAACATACTCTGGATCGAGATTGTTTTTTTTATGTTGAGGATAACTGGGAATTTGCTTTGTGAGCAGAGGTGGTGCCAGGATTTCCCCGACAGGGGGGCCAAGCACCCCGACGGGGGGGGGGGCAGCATTTCAAGGCCCCGATAAAGACTTTGAGTTCGTCCCGGTGTAGCGCAACTTAGTAGATTTTGAGGTGCACGTAGCGAGCGAAAATTTTGGCTTTCTGTTCAATAAATACTGAAAAATCTTGAGTTAATTTTTAAAACAAAATTTAAAATTTTTGGAAGAAATTTTTCTTTAGTGAGGACCATTAAAAAGTTAGGATGTTTATTGAAGAATCTGTCCTTCATAAGGGCAAAATAAAAAACGTTATATAGGTAACAACTGAAAACCTTTTGGGGTTACGCATTTAATTGTACTAGGCCGACGTGCTAAGGCCACAACACGACACTAGAAGTTTGCCCGAAAGTTTTTTTTTTTCTTTTTTGAACGAAGATATGAAAATTTAGAGCCAACTTTATTGGATAAATTTTGGAACTTATTGTAAGAATATGCTTTTTGGTACGGTTATAACGAAAAATTTGAGGGTTTAATCATTATATGGCTCCCAAGAGCAAAACTGGGTAGGATGTTGGGGTTATTAACAGAGTTGGCTTTAGTCATTTATTTTGCGCAGTATTCATGGACATGAGAAAATTTGGTCACTTTTAACAATCTGAAGTTTACATAGGAGAAAAGTTGTAATTTTAGGACAGATTTCAGAGTTTTATGAAATTTCAAGTAGGGGATGATCTGTAGTTTTTTGGGGGGTTACCTAATATCATCATGCACATTAAGGCCCTCGGACCCACGGACTTCCTATACATGGACAGAGCGTACTACACTGTAGATTGTCTCCACCGTATGTGAGAAAATGAGCACCAAGATGGCCGTCTGCTATGGTTTTGTGTGAAAACTTGCACTTGCTCAGTATATCCTTGTATAATGCAAAGAAAGTTGAAATAATGTTGAAATATGGCAAGGTAAAGTCAAAATCACTTCACGTATTCCATGAATATGATTTTGTTTCCCATTCAAGTTTAACTTTTGTTTCAAATATAATAAGAGTCGTCATCAAATCAGACGATTTATAGCTTGACGGCGGCCATCTTGGTGCGCCTTTTTGTCCCAGTCGGTTTGAACAGCTACGGATAGGATGTACACGTTATATGCTCTGTCCATGTATATAAGTCCGTGCTCGGACCATATAGGAAAATTTTCCCGAGGAAAAAGTTTGGCTTCCGATACATTTGAAATTTTATCTTTTATAGCCATATATTGACAAAGACCTACGGGAGCATTTCAGATTGGGAATGGGCGGCATTGTATTTTTTGTCCGAAAAATGTTATCCTACCCGAAAGAATATCAAAGTGCAGAGCACGGAAATTTTTGAAAACTTGAGAACCTCCAGACAGCAGGAAATGGTATTTCCCGCGATTGTAACTATAACAAAGCAGTCATTATTTGGAGCATTCTCCCGCAATAAAATTTTCACTTGATAACATTGCCCCAAAACGAAGAATAATTTGCAAGCATGAATTATTCTGTTCAGTAATATGTTCGACAAAAACACTATGTATCTAAGAGGAGCGCCACCATCAGTTGGCGCGGAGCGTACAGAAAATTGTTAAAAATCTAACCCTTCAGACAGCCGGATACTGCATTTCTCAGACTTGTAACTAGAAATGAAGCAGTCGTTATTTTGAATTTTCCTTTGAAATGAAAGTTTCACTTCAACAGGAAATATCCAACTTGCTAAGTGATCAAAAAATCACCAGGTGAAAGGTATTGCTACAATTAGATGTAATTTTTTGTCTCTTTTGGGGGTAAACTATGCAACGGAATTGAATACATACTAGTGTTTTTGTCTCTTTTAAGAATCTTCGTTGTATTCAATTTCAAGGTCCGCTAAATAGATGAGATTTTCTACGTGACTGCTCGAAACCCAGATCATAAATGATTTTACTTTCCACGTGTTTGAAAATATTTCAAGTTACAAGGTGGCTTCAAATGAATTTTAGGACCAACCGACCAGAATGGATTTTCTCAACAACAGGAGGAGGGCAGCCTTCCCCGACGAGGACATGACCTTACGGATTAGAGATGAGATGAAGGATAGCTAAGCTAGAAAGAAGTGATGAAAACAGATTCAGATATGCTTTGAAATAGCGTTACAAAAGAAAAAAAAGTTTATAAAAAGTTCATGATCATCAATCCAGTAACTTCAGTCCTTTACGTTCATTTTTAAAATTTCCGAAGGAAATTGTCGTCCTTCCCGACGGGGAGGAGATAGGACAAGGTACATGGAATGAGGTATAACGGAGCTAAGGAGAAGTGATTGAAAATCAATTTCGATATGTATTAAAACAGCATTTCAAAACAAAAAATACATTCAAGATCACCCATCTAGTAACTTCAGTCTTTGAAGTTTTTTTATAATTTTTTTTTTTTATACTTTTAGGCTTCCCCGACAAAACCGCCGACATTCCCGAGGAGGAGGGGGGGGGGGGCAGTGCTCCACGACAGGGGGCCATGGCCCCGTCCCCCCGCTGACGCCACCCCTGATTGTACGTCAGTATTGTTTTTATATCATGAATATCATTTACGACTTACTATTGAAAAACCACGTAACCAGTATTTTCATATCACTGACAATGTGTAAATTAGCCAGAGGAGGAGGAAAAGTAGACGATGAAATACCTATAGTGAAATATGAGTGTTAATTGGAACTAAAAATAACAAAGCATGACCGGTGTATATTTGTTAGTCAGTGATAAATATATGTTAATATACCTTTCCTTTGGTAGTTAGATGGGATTTTACGACATACCAACACGAATTGTGTAGTGTCACCTAAACACGAAAATGGTACAATGTTTGGGCAAAATTACCTAGAGAGCAAAAAATGGGGTCAATTTCCATTTAATGCACGTAAGCAAATGCAGGACTCAAAATAGCCTAAAATAAGGATAGTAATGTCCGTTCAAATGTCAGCATATCCCTTTCGGTGCCACAGCTGCGTGCATTGTAACGTATTGTTTTGTAACGTAACAGTTTGACAAGCAAATATGGATAGAGTTTCCTGATTGGTATAACATATAGGGTAGAAACACAAAACTAGCAATACGTATGAAAAAAGGAAAACAATGACAACTTTCTGCACACGGTGGCGTCAAACTTTTCAAGGAGTAATTCTGCAAAAATAAAAAAATAAAAAAAAAAATAAAAAAAAAAAAGGTTTGTGAATTGGACGGGAATGACCGTCTTCACCTGCCAATTCTTTTAAAGAATTGAAGAGAATAAAAATGACTTCATTATATCAATATGTAGTTTTAAAAATATTTTGTTGAAATAGCATAGAATTGGTGGAGACCCCCTTTTTTAAGATAAAGGACATTTGTTTCTACCGCATGCATAGTTTTGTTCATAAACAAACCACTCGCTAAAGGAGTTCATTTAACATTTCACATCATAACAGTAAGCACGACAAAATCCTTCTAAACAATCTAGGGCCGTCACCAGCTTTATTCAAGGGGGTTGCGTTTTGAAATTCGAGCATGTGAGTGAGGAAATTGTTGTGGACGAGGCCACGAAGTAGCAGAAGGGGTGGGCATGGAAAGGGCCCCTCCCATGGTAGGGAGCTTTGCAATTTTTCAACTTAAAATGGCGCAATCTGGTGCATACTAAGAGAGGAAATTCAGGGTGTAGGATTAACTGTATATGAGAGGGTGATTGATAATTGTAATCATTATATTCTCCTTAAAAACACATATGAATGATTGACTCACAAATAAATTTGATCCCAAGCACAATTGCAACTGTATTAGATGTCAAACACTCACAGTTCAAAATTTAGTCGGTTTCTAATTTGGTTCATACGGAGTGCGCCTAGTATCATAAATACCGAAGATACCAATGAGATGTCGTGTTTCACAATGACATGTCGAGCTGCCAAATGAAATGTTGAATTCCAAAATGACATGCTGAATTTTAAGATGAAATGTCGAAATCAAAAATTAAATGTCAACACGGTTTTGACACTGTATGCGAGCGAGTGGAGTGCCAACAGTGTCATATGTCGAAAATTTCAAAATGAGATGTAGAGACGGTCCTATTAATAAATGCCGGTAAATGTATAATGATTGCCCGAACTCTGACAATGAGTGCCTGCCTCTGAGAATGAAGGCCCGTATAGTATGTTATTGGTTGCCCTTCATTCCCACGCAAGCATTCAACAAATAGTCCCCAGTGATCTTTTGTATTTTTTTCATCAATCGAGATGAGTTCAGCATATTCTTGAGTTCTTTTCACAGACAGACAGACAGACAGACAGACAGTCAGACAGAGAGACAGACAGACAGTCAGACAGACAGACAGACAGACAGACGGTTTGACGTCCAAACGGACGGATAGATAAACAGATGAGGCTTTACGGCTCAATTTCTAACCGTGAAGAGAGAGATATTGACAGGCATATTTTTCCTACATTAAAACAGAAAAGAAAAAACTTGAGAAGGTTATTAATTCCGCCCTTTATTAGTAAATGATACGATACTACAGACACATTAGGGGATACAGAATACTTTTGAAACCGAAAAAGGGGTTTTAAAAGTAGTAACATGTGAAGTATAATCAATTACAACGTGTGAGCTAATATTGTATTAGGAGAATCATGATTGACTTAATGCGATTATAAATCCCATTTACTGTGTGAAAAGCATAATTTTAAAGGTATGTTGCCATGTTACGTCACACCTGTCTGTAACGTGCATAATGAGTCTGTCCACGATTATGAACCAACGTCCTGACGGTGACTATAAACTATAAACTGTTTACACTAAAACACAACTTGGATGAAATGGCTGATTCTTGTTATAAGAAATATCTGGCATCTGGGCTAGACTATAACTAGGCCACAGTGTTGTACTGCTAAATTCGCGAAGGATTCGGTAGCGTAAAACGCCAACGCCTGCTACGAACTGACTTAAACTGAGGCGAACTTATACTGTGCTAGTGTAACACTGCGGACTGCGATGCTTTGAACTCGAAGCCTAGGCTGGGAGGAAGGTTGAGCAGAAATGACAGATGGTAATGCAGCTCTGGATTCACAGACGCGAATAGTGATAGATAGTGCAGCCCTAAATCGGTCTACACTCTAAAATCAAAAGAGTGAACTTAGTCACTCTTTGATAGACTGAAAAGCATGAATTCACTCCAAAAAGATTGAAATTCACTCCAAAAAGAGCGAAATCCCCTTAAACGAGCGAAGTTTCACTCTTGATGGAGTGCCTACAGTGATCGCTCTTTAAAAAAGAGTGGTCATTACAGGCACTCGTGGAAGAGTGAATTTTCCCTCTTCCTACCGTGAATTTCACTCTTTTTGTAGAGAATTATCACTCTAATAGAGTGAACTTACACCTTTCACTCTGTCAAAGAGTGGATAAGTTCACTCTTTTACTTTTAGAGTGTAGTTAAAACATAGTACACCCCTACATGTAACCAAGATTCCATTAAACCAGGCAAATCCCGATTGCTGGTTTGTTGTATGCAAGCACCTAGCTCTAGGCATGCAAGGTCCTAGCTCTAGCCTAGGGCTAGGGTAGGGCATAGCGCTAGCCCTTAGCCTTCAATGGGTATTGTAAGGTTTTTCAGATTTTCCCAAAATTCAAGGATGTTTTCAAAAATCACCAAACTTAGGTTACACAGAGCGTGAGATAATTTTGTTATTTACACTAGAATTCACTTCCGCACTCTTCAAAATATCTAAGTCGGTGGGAAAACGCGAAAAATTCAACAAATTCCGATCCCCATACACAACCCACATTATTCTTCTACTGCAGACAGGCCTAGGCAATGTGTTCAGTTCGACGAAACAAAATCACACTCAGAATTTACCGAATTCGCCTAATCCCGGAATTCGCTATATATCATATGGGGATCAATTCCCCACATCTCGTCCAAATTCGGGCCTATTCTATTCAGAAATGAATGAATGCTGACCAGTGGCGTAGCCAGGATTGATTTTTTTTTTTTTGGGGGGGGGGGGGGCTAGGAAACAAGTGGGGGGGGGGCTGGTACTTCCGAGGGTCAGGCATGACAAGACTATCTAAGCGGAGCGCCACCATCAGTTGACGCGGAGCATACAAGAAAATTTTGGGCTTTGCAAACCCTCCAGATAGTGGGAAACGGCACTTAATCCCCACGCATTTTAAGCAGCATGTAACCAGCCTCGAAATACGAATCTCATGTCTGCTTCTACTCAAAAAATTAGGGAAAAAATTCAATCTAAAAAATCAATCTATGAAAAATGGTCATACATACATTTCTGGGGACCCGAAAAGTGGGCATTTCTGATCTGTAGCCTGGGGGATGAGATAAAGGGAACCGGTAGCTCCCTTTCCCTTGAGAAAAATTGTAAACCTCAGGAGGACGTAGACCGCAAATGCGGCAATATTTGAATGGATTTCAGCTTACCTAAAAGAGTACCTTACCCTTTAAAGGGAAAACCAAAAGTAGTTGTGTCCCCCTCTGAGAAATTTTCTTTGCGTTAGATTTCCTAGATGTAAAATGGTGCCATGGTTGGCAAAACTTTGAACTGATTATAGGCCTGCATGCGTTTTAGGATTTTCCTTTTTGGGGAGCATGACAAATTTCAAAATAATAATTTTTAGTCTTTGTAGAGATTTACATACATACTACAAAAAAAAATAAATAAAAAAAAATAATAATAATAATAAAAAATCTGTTTTTCAGCCGTGTCTAGATGCAAAATAGTACAGTATTCGTTAAATCGTCGGTACATTACGTTGTCAAAATTAAAATACTATGAGTAAATCTCTCAAAATATTTAAACCGCAAAGCAGAAGTAGGGATCATGTGAGAAAGACATGAAATCTGGACCTTGTGGACATTTTACAAATCCGCCCGATGCCAGTGCAAGCTTGTAAAAAGTGACACTTGTTAAAGGCAGGAGTGTTGCACGACATAGGCCTACTTGATAAGGATGGAAGGGAAGAATTATCCGAAGGCAGAACCTTATCGTAACGGCATATTTTATGTATGATAAAGTATAGGAATGGTCTTGTAAGAATAGTCTCCAGTGTATGATTCCCTTGTTTTCAGTAATTCAACCAGCCATCCGAAAGGCAGAAAGGGTCTTAACCTAACAAAGTCACATTCGAGTTTGTCGTGGAAACGTTCGTTTCATCTTCGAAGTGAAATGCAATAAACGGCAGTGCAAATTATATACGTTATCTAATTTAGTGAAAGTAGGAATTTTAAAGTTATTACTTGATTTCATACGTGCGCACAAAATGTGTTTTACATACATTCATGCATGTTTTCTTAACTGTTACACATTTTATTTATTTACTGTTTTTAAAAGAACTACTTCAAAGTTTATTTCCGTTCAAACATTTTATTTCTCCTCAATTACCTTATCAGGACGCAAAAAATCTGGGGGGGGGGGGGGGGGGGGTGAAGAAAATCTGGGGGACCTATTTTGTCCCTAGATGATCACGTAAATGTGCCACAATGGAATGTCGATATGTTTGCATTGGAAACGGTCCGCGAATTAGGCCACCTTGGCTTTCCACGATTTTGAAACAAATTTGGTATACGTAGTTTTGTATCTTTCGGAATCCCAGATAGTTTTTCGCGCTTTCGAATGAGGGGTCGGGTGAGGTTTTTGGTCGTTGTTTGGCAAAGCTAGGATTTTTTATTAAAAGGCGGAAATATGCTTTTTTACCGAATATACCCATGAAATAGTCATGGATCGACGACGAGCTGAAACTTCGTCACATGATAGTCTAGAAGTAGCGAAAACGTAGGAAAGATTGCCGTTTGGCCGTTCCATACACAATTCCGACAGCATTTTAAAAAAAATCTCCACACCCGGCGGCGACACCCCTCCCCATTTTTTTTGGAAGGGGGGCGGGTCTGGAGGGGGTGTGTTCGCACCCTCTGCATCCCCTTGGCGACGGCCATGAAATCTGTTATTTTTCTTTAGACTTTCCAAATTAAGCTCGAAGATAAAAGCCTAAATAATTACATGGAAGTTAGTTGGCTAAAATTTTTAAAAATTATTCCTAACTCCAACCCTATAATTTTCTATTCGTTATCATTTCTCTCTCCTGTTCCCTCTTTTCTCTATTTATCGCCTTTCGCCTGTCTTTACTTTTCCTTTGGTTTATTTCGTTCATTTTATGTTCTACATGCTTACTAGCTTATATAACAATCTCCTCTGTTTTTCTAGTGTCCATAATATGCTATATGTTAAACTGGGCTATGATATTATTGTGAAAAAAATTGTAGCAAATCACAAGAAAATCCAAGCTTACATTCACATATACTGTGCTCATGTTATTGTTCCATTAACACCAAACAATTAAGTTGTGGGAGTATGCTCTTTTGTACACCAAAAACTTTGTAGGACGTGTTTTCCTGGTGTTTACGCACCGCCACTTTTAAAATTAGTTGGCAAGGGTAGCTGCCATGACTTATTAAAGAAATTTATTTCTCAATGATGAAGTAAGTGATTATGATAAGCATCATCAACTTAAAAATCCGAAAAATAACGGGATATCCTTAGTGCAAGGAAGTTGTGTTTCCGTTTTTCATTTTAGAAAAAACCCAGGGACGATGTTGTTCCAAAGAATCAGTGGCTTACCTGAAGTTAAACAAAATTGAAAACACGAACCCGTTAATGGTAAAGAATCGATGGGATTCGTGTTTTGACTTTTGGAAAATTGATTTGTAACAAGTTGATTTTGGACGTATCCTCCAGTGATAGGCGAGGACTCGGAAGGAAAATATCCCTTTCTAAACGAAGAAAACATTTACACGTTAAATGAATCTCACGTTGCCTGGGGGATGAAAAGGAATTAATTTTTAAAGTGAATTGATGAAAATATTTGAAAACTTTTAAATGATTAAGATGGGACAAAGATATCTTTTACTTTATTGTTTTAACGAATTAGAGGTGGGAGAAAGTGAACCCAAATGAATTGCCGTCACGAATTAGGGATTTTTGTGAATAGAAGGTAAAGGTACAATATAAATACATAATGTATCATGATAAGTTTAAAATTAATTGGCAGAATGCATCCCGAGGCTTGAGCTTGTAGTCAGTACGTCACTTTAGAAATTAACTTAAATGGAAACACTTAAATTTGGTTCTGAACATTTCCTTTAACATCGCAGACGGAAAGTACCGAGATCAAATTTGTCCAGTCCTTTCATGCTTATTCACGACATCATAATGAAGTTATAGGCTGCTACAATTAGTAGTAACTTATGGTAGTTATTTGATGGAGAGAGTTCAGTGACGTAATCACGAGAAAATGGTCTTAAGGTGGTTTGTATCGGTGCATTTTTTTAAAGAATGCGATCTCGGTAAAACTTGTCCCCCAATATTTGGGAAATAACTCATGGCTCATGACAAATGAATTCCAATGGGAAGTTGCCATTGGTTTTTCACACATTTCCACACATTATTTTCAAAATGAGGTTCTAGAATGTCCTCCTCAAAATTGAGAACAAATCGTTTTCCTTGGGCTGACGGAGTCTCATGAAAACTGCGTACTCTGTAACATCGAGGGTGAGATTGGGTCAGTGGCGTAGCCACGGGGTGGATTTGGGGGTTGAAACCCCATGACGGAACCTTGAAAGAAAAATAATGGCAGAAAGACCTTAACTTGCCGTTTTTCCCCTCCCCTTAGGCTTTTCCCTCATGTCGTGCTCCAGACCGTCAATGACGTAATCATGGCTACGCTACTAGATTAGGTAGGGAGTGGGTGTGGGGCACGGCGGACTTATATACATGGACATGGCATGTAACATGTATGTCCTATCCGTAGCTGGTCGCCACCGACTGGGACAAAAAAAGGCGCACCAAGATGGCCGCCGTAAGCTGATTTGACGACGACTCTGTAACATTTTAAGCAAAAGTTAAACTTGAATGGGAGAAATATCATATTCCTGCAACATGTGAAGGAATTTTGACCTAAACTTGCATTATTTTAAAAATATTTCAACTTTCTTGGAAAATATGGTGATGTACTTGAGCAAGTCCAAACTTTCACACAAAAACATAGCAGACAGCCATCTTGGTGAGCTTTTTTACACGTACGATAGCGACAATTTACCGTGCAGTATGCTCTGTCCATGTATAGGAAGTCCGTGGTGTGGGGACGAATTTCCTCAATGTCACTCCCTTGGATGAGATGCATATTGGAATTTCATCCATGAATTCCTAACGAAAAGAATTGCATCAACTTTTGTGTCAGTCTCCATCATATCGTGGTTCATTGAGCTCAACTTCAGCGCTATACATGCAAAACGAATCATGAGGAGATTCATATGATTCCACTAAATTAAGTTTTCAAATGTATTCGTTTTAATTGTCAGAGACGGGTGAGAAGTGCTTTATTTGAAAATGCTCCCCAGATAATCCACTTTAGTTTATCATTTCCCTATGTAAAATGTTTAAGAATATGAAATTTTGTACTAAAAATCTTAAGGGACGAGTTCCATTATCATGTTCCAGAACGTGCGGCAATTGAAAGGGGGACCATTTCTTTCTCAAATTATAGAACAAACAAAATCCAGCTGCTTATATTAAGATGCTTAATATATCTAAATCGAGACTTAAATCCGATATTGATAAAATTTTATTCTGTAGAAAGAAAGTGGAAGTCTTTCAATTAGTTGTCTAAATTTGAAAATAAAGTACGCAACTTGCTCCTGGCGCCATTTGCTACTTAATATACAAGCGTACGTTATTTTCCAATCAATTCTACAATCCTGTCAGTAAAGTGTTACTACATAACCATAGTGTCTTTTTTTGCTTAAAACTAAAAGCGATAAAAAAGAGATAAATTTCCACACGTGAAAAGGAACCAAATCAACACAGTATGGTGGAACTTCCCATTCAAATCAGACTTGTATTTCTCGAGTTATCAGAAAATTAAGTCACCAGATTTGTGTTTCAAGTGGGTTTTGAAGGCAGCAGAGGTTATATCACGTCCTCTCACTGAAAAGGAATGCTTTGTTTCCCTTTGTTTTTCAGACAATTATGGTGATCTTAAAGTTAATAGGGATGTGGGGAATGCAAAGTTTGTAAAATTCTCTTACCACCTATGTAATCACATTTTGATAATCCTATGGAAGAAACAAAAAGAATAAACAGGAACTGAAAATGGAACCGAATATCAAATATACGTATATATGAGTAAGAAGCTGTTCAACTTCTTGCTGTTTGTCTAAAGTCCTTTTAAATCACAACATTTACACAGGGTACAACTTGCCATGGGTGGTAGTGTTCTAGGGGAGGACGACCATGATTAGCTCGTATGCTAAAATCTTTCCGCAAATTACTCTTTAGGTCCCCTATTTTACAGTATGCATGTAACATTGAGTGTGGGGTATGGCGCACAAGGCAGTATTTTCACATGACGCTTGTAGGAAGTCTCCACAAAGAAGGAAAATAAAGAGATTGGTCTCATTTCATCAATAATGTCTGTGTTGCTGGTCAAAGTATTCGTTTCATAATACAGCAAAAAAAAAAAAAAAAAAAAAAAAAAAAATGATAATCAAATAATCTGGAATAATTCATTGATAAAAATTGATAATAAAGCTGTCTTTTATGACTTTGGTATGTTAAGAAATGTCTTAAGGGTTGATGACTTATTAGACAATAACCGAAGACCATAAAACTTTGAATCCTTCAAAACAAAAAAATCATTGGATGCTTTTCTTTTAAACCATGTGGGTAGAAAATTTGAATGTTATGCTAATCTGACCGATAATCTTCAAGATGTTCCATCCCGTCACATCTGTAGACAATCCAGACAGTCACTATACCTCCTGTTGCTTTTACAAGGTATGGCAGAGTTTTACAGTTTAGTCATTCTCAATGGCAAACCATTTGTAGGATTCCTTTCACTTCTTTCGAGGAAAACAAGATTCGTTACTTTCAATACCGGTTTATTCATCGTATTGTGGGCATTAATTCTCGTCTTTGTCCTATAAACATTGTAGGCAGTACACTATATCCCTTTTGTAATGAGCAGGACGAATCTATTGGACATTTATTTTGGGAAATGTAATATCACCTCCTATTTTATCCTGGACGTTGAACAAAACACGCTTGGCAGACAATTTATATTCTCTTAAGAAGATTTATATTTTGGTATAAATTCTTTTTGCCAGAGGCATCCATGTAATTTTCTAATCTTTCATCTAAAGTTTTATTTGTTCAAAAAGAAACTAAATATTGAGTTACCTAACTTAAACGAATTTTTATATAAATTTAAGTTTTTTATCCAAATAAATTGCCAACTCAAGAGATTTTTCCGCATTAACCTATGATAGCCTACAGTCAGAGACCGTCTACTTCTTTTCCAATAATTACATTCACTAAATGGGACGTTCAAAATTCAATTTGTAAACATAAGAATCGGTCATTGAAGTAAAACATGTATGGATGGTCATCATTAAAGCAAACTTAAAATACATAATGCTCGGATAATGTTGAAGGGAAATGTTTAAATATTGTACTATATATTAGTTTTGCTTATTAACATTGAGATGAACGGTAATTTTATTGCTTTGTAAAAATGAATCAAATTGTGGCATACACTGATTCAAAGAATAAGAAAAAGTTGTAAACATAATAATGACATTGAAGTCAAAGATTTATGTTCACCGCAAATGCAAATTCAAAATATGCCTTATGTTCGGATTATGTTATAAGAAAAAGTTTGAAATGTTCACCGCAAATGCAAATTCAAAATGCCTTATGTTCGGATTATGTTGTAAGAAAAAGTTTGAAATGTAGTAGGCGTATGTTATTTCCGTAAACTAATATGCAGATACATTGTAATTTACTGCTTTGTTTATGTGTACAACATGATGTAAGTTAAAGAGGATGAAAAGACGATCTCTCTACTTTGTGGTCTGTATCATCCGAACAAGAAGGAAATCAATAGGCTCGAAACTATAAGCTTATGAGCCGCGGGAGGGGAGACTGGGGTGAGACTTTCAGTCATTTTTTTTTTCAAAGAAAGTAGAAAACTGATAAAATTATTTTTTATGGAGGAAACTGGGAATCCCAATAGACAAATTCGAGTGAATATGACGGTGGCATTTCATGTGATAAAGCTTAGCAACCTGGAGGTATGGTGTTCGATTCCTAGTTAGGTATTGAAAGGTAGATCTTTCATCCAAGAGTAGTCTACTGGTTTTCCTACTTATCTTAACTAACCTTTCAAGTTTTTGAGTTAGTTGCCACCCAATCGTCAACAAAACAAACACCTTTCAGTAATACAGTGATTCACGTAATACTCACTTTAAAGCGGTGTATTAATCAGGTAATCCCTTTGTTTCAATCAAAAATGATAAACTTTTCTTTTGTTTAAATTACACCTACAATTAAATTTTCCTCTTTGTTTTCATATTCATTATTGAGATGAACAATGTGTACAGTAGAAATTATGTATTTACATTACACTGGGTTTGATAAAATGATCATTGCTATATGCAAATTGCAATTATTGGATAATGGTGTCAAAAATGCATTTAGTCGAATTAATCACTGTAAATACTAGTGTAAATATTATATTTATTTTTCAACTTTGTTTTGTATATGTTCAAGTTGTATATGAAGTTCTTCCTTCAAGGAAAAAACAACTGCCATTCAGTACCTAATTATTCCAAGCCTGATTATTAAAATTAGAGAATAAGGGTAAATTTCACAGAAAATTGGCTTAATCGAAATCACGACCGATCCGATGTTCAGAATAACACATCATCATGGCATGAAGCTACCTGCAGCTGTGCATTGTTATGGCCATAAATATTGACATTTTACTTGCCAGATGTTTTGACCTCGTTAAGCCGGATAGGTGTTTTTCAAGCTGGAGTCATGTATCAATAACCGACTGAATATCACGAAATACGGCGTTTGAATTGAATATTGAGTTGAATGATTTCAAAGTTGCGCCACGTCTCGAAAGCCGACGGCGTTAAACATTTTTTTTTTATTTTACGAAATTAACATGTTGTTGAACTTGACAATTTTTATTGAAGTGAACAAGAAATGGTAAACGAGGGTTCAAACGAAAGACTGCCCAGATCCTAACATGGAGGTATTACGGTAATACCTCCATGATTCCAATTACAAGTCACAACACCAATAGAGCAGTCCGAGTAGCGGTTGTTTCATCAGCCTTGAATCGCCTTAATATATCGTCTACATGAGTTTCAAACCCTCATATTCAGTGAAATTGAAGGAATTTAGATACAATGTAGTGTACAACCATCCATGATAGAGGTAAGCAAGGAAATCGAAAGATTAAAAGGTGATGGACCCCAGTTATGGCCGACTGAAATCAGACCATCACTTTCTGTCCGGATTCATTTATAGGTTGGAGTTAGCTAAATAGAGTTTTACGGTCCAGTTCCCCGCCTATTGGTATAGTGGGTTGGAAACTGGGCCATGAAACTCTAACTTACTAGCTAGAAGTCACAAAAAATGTCATCTTGGCTATCTTGGGAATGGGATCAAGGATTTTCAATCTTTTCCTTTCGCTTCGAGACAACTGGTGGTGGCGCTCTGCCTACCTGTCTTGCGAACAATATTTCATTTTACATTTTTCTTGTATAGACGATCCGTTGCCCCACACAAAACTCCCATACGCCTACGCCTGCAATAGGCAGGTCAAGGAGCAAACTACATAAAAACTATGATAACAAAATGAGCAAGTTTTAATATGAAGCTACTGGTGTACGAGCCTCTGAAACCACACAAAGCACCTGATATTATTTGTCCTCATGTACACAGAAAATAAAAAGCGAGTCACCATCCTAACACTGAGTCAGTTTGTCCCCATAGAAACCCAATTTATATAAAGCGGGTCACTATGGGGAAAACTTGACTCAGCTTTAGGATAGTGACTCACTCTTTATTTTCTGTGTATAGGGCGTAACAGCAGGACGGGTGTACGCATGACCAAAGGTGTAGTTTTTGTAAATTATTAAGGTTCCCCGGGGTATGATGGCCTTACCAATGATATTTTAAAACAGATACATGGCCATATTATTGATCCTCTTACTCATAGTTTGAATTTATCTTTTTCTGAAGGTGTTTTCCCGAATGAACTTAAAATTGCAAAGGTCATTCCAATTTATAAATCTGGTGGAGCTGAAACTGTATCTAATTACCGCCCTGTTTAGTTTCAGTTCTGCCTGCTATTTCTAAAATTTTTGAAAGACTTACATTACAATAGATTATCAGCTTTTATAAATAAGAATAACCTATTGTATTCCGGGCAGTATGGATTTCGGAAGGACCACTCCACATATATGGCTGCTTTAAAGTTTGTTGATGATATAGTGTGTAACCTAGATAATAGAGTCAGCACCGTGGCCTTGTTTATCGATTTATCTAAAGCTTTTGATACTATAAATCATGAAATTTTATTGAACAAACTGTACAGATATGGAATACGGGGTGTGGCATTTGATTGGTTTAAAAGTTATCTTTCTAATCGTAATCAATTTGTCCGTTTTAAAGGGAAGGACTCTAATCTTAATAATATTAATATCGGCGTTCCGCAAGGTTGAATCCTGGGACCTCTTCTTTTTATATTATATATCAATGATATGTATAAGTCGTCAAAATTGCTGAAGTTTATATTATTTGCCGATGACACAACTGTTTATTATCATAATCCTGATGTCAATCGAGCCCTCCAAGTTGTACCTTCAGAGTTAAAAAATGTTTCTGAATGGCTAGCGTCAAACAAGTTATCTTTAAATATAAGTAAAACTAAATTATTGGTTTTTAATAATATGAAAGGTGACACTGCACGTTTTACTATAAATTTTAAGAACACCATCTTAAGTAGTGAAAATTCTACTAAGTTTTTAGGGGTTACAATTGATAATAAACTTACATGGCAGGATCACATTCACAACGTTACTAAATCCGTTTCTAAAATCGTCGGTGTTATGAATAGACTAAAACATTTTATTCCTAGTTGTTCCTTATTAACTATCTATAATGCATTAATTTTACCACACCTTACTTATAGTATTTTATTATGGGGTAATGCCTTGCCAACATATACAGACAAGCTTTTTATTCTTCAAAAGAGGGCTGTACGAACTATATCAAAAGCTTCACCATACACTCATCCTCTTCCACTTTTTCACCATTATAATACTGTAACTCTAAAGGACCACTACAATTACCAGTTAGGCGTTCTTTTGTAGAGACACAACAACGGTCAACTCCCTCCTGATTTCCATTCCCTTTTCAACCTTAATAGTTGTCATCACAACTATCCAAAACGAAGAAGAGATAATCTTCCCCAGCCATATACTAGGACAATGTTTGCGCACTCTCACGTGAGAAGTAGCGGGGTATCTCTCTGGAACTCTCTTGACATTAGCATAAGAAATGCCCCTAACCTTAATCTATTCAAGAAGTACTTAAAGAAATCTTTCTTGTTATTGTATGTGAATAATTAATTTTACCTGGCTAAAAAATAAATAAATAATCAAATAAATAAACAATTAAAAATCTGGCTAAAAGTAAGCATCAAACTAGCAGCAATTCTTTATATACAATCATGTAAATTTTATAGGAGTCATATCCGTATTTATATATTCTAGTTGTGTAAGCAACTAAGAACATCTCAGTATTAGGGCCAGACTAGAAAAGCTTGCAAGCTTCATCTGGTTCCTTTTCTACTGTCTTCATACTCACGTTTCTTGTAAATATTATTACGTATTGTATCATAATAATGATGATAATGAATGTACGTTTGTATGTAGTACAGTTGAAATAAACAACAACAATAAACAACAAGGTTAAAGTGCCGATTATAAATGCCCTTGAAAAAAGTTTCTTCGAAAAGAAGTTTGCCAAAGAAATTGTCTTTTTCAAAACTTGCAATGAAAAATTAATCGGTTCTATCATGGAGCATAGCCCTCTGGGCGAACGAGGTTTTTTCGTTCAGCTCGCCGCTACGACAATCGGGGGGGGGGGGGGGCGGCGGCGCACCCAGAGAGGCGCTACACAGACTAGGTCGAGTAAGGAGATTGTAGGATCTCCTATTACAGGTATTGAAAATCCTGCGCTGTGGGCTAAGACTGGGCATATGAAAGTAAAATAGCCAATATAATTCACCTCACTACCGGCACATATAGCTTGAACAATATAAAGGCATATTTTCGATACATTACTATTTATTATTTATTACAATTTGGTCACCAAAGTAGTTCTCTTGTATCATATGGACCACAAGAGATTGCTTTAAAGTTTTCAGGAGTTTGAAATAATTTAAGTTTTCTGTCTTGATGATTGGAAAACTTCCCATTCTATTTACAAAATTCCATAAAAAATGTAAACCGACTCAAGGGCAGAACTACCTGACTACTCGACTTTTCAAATAAGTTTAAAGGGCCAATTCTCTCACCCCAAACTACACTTCTTGTAGGAGGGTACAAAAACTCTCCATTGGCCGAGATTTTTGACTGACTGTTAATTCAAAGAATGCAGATTACCAAAGCTTATATTACTCAGCATGAACTGTACTGAGAGTGTTTTGGTTATCCATATAGAACTTTTCTATTCTCACCCTGAAGCAATAAACTGAGATTGTGACTGGACAGGGATGAATTTCAGACAATTGTGGGAGGGGCTTAAGGAAGAAGGTTAGGAGAATTGGTACTGTTTGGGGTGAGAGAACTGGGCGCTTTAAGATACCCAGTGCTAAATGATCAGACACACTAATTCAATTCAATGTTGTACATGTGAGCCAGTAGTTCATGATTATATTGTCTAGGTCAACTTAAGCATTATCATGGACGCCATGTACACATAAAATGCATCCAGTATAATACTTCAGCAGAATTCACTGTACTGACTTTCGATGCTATTACGCGTTGTTGAATGGAATCTTCAAATAAAAAGTTGCAAGTGCTTTCTGGTATGATTCTGATATTATTCAGAACAAGGTCGTAGATTTTTTCAAGTTGAGTTGGGATGGCGAAGTGAATTCCATCAACTGTGCACGGGGGTGAGATCCCCTAGATAGATCCACTGGTGAGGTCCAGGGGCTATTTAATGGGCTCATGCTCCCGGGCTTTGACGTCTTAGAAGCCCCCGGAAATTGTTTTAGGGGTAAATGTCAGAAGTTATATTGGGGTAGGGTATGGCACGGCGAGAGAAAATTTATAGAGAACCATTTATAACTAGAACATGATCGAAGACACCCAAGAGTTTGAGAGAACCGGAAATTGATGGGAATGTACACCCATTCACCACGCATGGACTGTAAACAGTTTTCTGTCCGCTAAGCGAGACGAAGTTTTTCATTAGAACCATGGTCGTAAGGGACTCTTACTCTTTTTTCGCGGGGTGGGGGTACTGACGAATACGCATCCTGTCAAATTCTTCTTCTTTCCAGCAAACTATAGCTAGCCATTCAACAACTTCTGCTTCAGAAAAAGCCCAGCGGAACAATTTTGGACCATGCACCTCAGACTACCCCATTGACCAAAAGTTACATTTTGATGCTAAAATTTTTCGCTTTTTTACGAACAAGAACAATTTTGTTACAAATAAAAATCTGATTTTTTTTTTCTCAAGTGTAAACACTACTGGATTAGACACGTGATTTGAGGCGCGCAGAGCGCCCCCAAAATTGGGGTCCTTTTAAATAAGAACTTCACAAAATAGTTTAAATTCAGGGTTTCCTGTAAGGAAATTTGAATTTTGGGGGGACTATCGAAGAATCTGCGTTCCCTAATAACATATCTGAGATAGAATGTCGACTGAAGATCGTTGTTGTTACATAATGTTATCTAAGGAGGCTGATTGAGGCTTTTCGGCGACATTCAAAAAGCTCCCAAAACTTTGTTGCCTTTTTTAGACAAATTATTTAAAATTAAAAGCCTATACTGATTTTGTTTTAGAGAAATGGCACTGTAGCGGCCCGGACAAGTTTACCACTGACTGCTTTATGAGCGACCACTTACCATACTTCCTTAAGGATTGCCATTTACGGAAATTTTTGCCCTCAGGGGTTACGTTTTTCAAAAATTTTTTCACACTTCCGAGTACGTCAATTGGGGGTGGCGCACAGCTCAAGTAACCCTTCAAGCAGGATTAAGCCTACATTTTTCCTTCAGAGGATCACATCTAATTCCCCATCGACTGCCTTTCTTTCTCTTTATATTCACGGTGCAGCTCACCTTCCTCAAATTGTCAGCCTGATACGCTCTTGAGAGTAGTTTCACTAACGTTTATGTTGTTATCAAAAATAAAATCTTACTCGAAATTGCCCTGTAAGCAATTTTTTAGGCCAGTGTAAAAACAACCCTTTTAAAAACAACTTTAAAACCTTACAAACACGCTAAAGACCCAGGAGCTTCCAGGGGCTTCGCCCCCTGGACCCCCCACCAAAACTCACAATGAAGTGCCCATCAACTTTTTTCTCTATAGATCATCTACCCCATTTTCAAAATGTCAGCCGGATCCGCTCTTGGTAGTTGAATCAGCGGTTTTTTACCGAAAGTCTTACTTGAAAGTTACCCTGAAGGTAACATTTACACCAGTGTTAAGTCAATAAAATTACCCTTAAATAACGTCTTTAATACCTCAAAACACGTTTAAACCCACGAGCTTCCGGGGGCTTCGCCCCCTGGACCCCCATCAAAACTCACATTGAAGTGCCCATCAACTTTTTTCTCTATAGATCATCTACCCCATTTTCAAAATGTCAGCCGGATCCGCTCTTGGTAGTTGAATCAGTGGTTTTTTATCGAAAGTCTTACTTGAAAGTAGTACCCTGGAGGTGTTAAGTCAATTAAATTACATTGAAGTGCCTATCAACTTTTTTCTCTATAGATCATCTACCCCATTTTCAAAATGTCAGCCGGATAAGATCTTGGTAGTTGAATCAGTGGTTTTTACCGAGAGGCTTACTTGAAGTTACCCTGGAGGTAATTTTTAGACCAGTGTTAAGTCAATAAAATTACCCTCAAATAACGTCTTTAATACCTCACAAACACGCTAAAACCCAGGAGCTTCCGGGCCCTTCGCTCCCTGGACCCCCACCGGGTTTTTGCCCCTGGACCCCACCAGGGGCCCTAAGGCGGGCCCCTGGACCCCACCCGTTGGGCCTCGCGCTTCGCGCTCGGTGGCGCCTCCGGCGCCATGAGTGGAGTCTTTATGCCCCCCATAAAATCGTTGTTCCCCCTCAATGCCCCCCAGAATGAAATGTCTGGTGACGCCACTGTTGAACACCACTGATCATCAGGGAGGTATTGCTCCTTTTAAACAAATATTTGAAGATATGGAGCTTGTATTGCAGAAATCTTTGGATTGTGGGTTTCCTTGAAGGAAATTTACAGAGTTCGCTAGAGGCATTACTGAAAATCTGCACTTACTTCATAGATTGCTGGCAAATCTGAGAATGATTACACGACGACTGAATCGTTGTTGCTACAGAATGTTATCAATAAGGCTCCAAACTAACACTCTCCGATGACATTTCATCGTTTTTGTCCTTTTAGACAAAATGTTCCAAAATCAAGCGCTTTCATTGAAGAAAATTTGGAATTATATGAAAGGGTTTACAAAAAAGCAATATAGCTGCCGGTGATCTCACATATGGTAAATAACCGATTTTGTCATTTCCTGAGCTCGGAAAAGTTTACCAATGAAACCAAATTTATGAGCGAGAACGAATGAGTAGTATATTGCATTTTTAGGCGCGCGCGCCGCAAATTTTGCTTATTTTGAGATTTGGAAAAATGAAAAAGGGGTTTCTACCCCGAAACTAGTGGGAGCGAGGAGGAAGCAAGCTTCCGCCCCCTCATTTTTCACTGGAAGGCGGGCTGTCGCCCTCGTTTCCTACGCATATGTTACAGAATTGCCAGTCGTCTGGGAAATAACAACAATTTTCGGCTAGTGTCGCTTGGTATCGCATATGAAAAAATTAACTAAATCGGAACCAAGAATTTATTTCTGACTATTTGTGGAAATTTGAGGAAACTTCTAATCTGTTCGTCAAAAAATTAGACTTCTGCCTGTGCAACTTATTTGCATGTCATGTCTTGTTAAGGAAGGGGGTAAATGAATTTCTTTATTTCAGTTCACCAGTCGTTTCGAATTTGATTGCATCTGCTCTCCAAATTGTTCTGCAAGAGCCACTTACAGGTGCGGATCCAGACATTCCAAAAACGGGGAGGGGGGCTGCAGGGAAGAGAGGGAGTTGCACTGCAAATTTTTCGTATGTTTTATTGTTGTTCTGAAGAAAAAAGAGGGCGGAGGCCTTAAAAGTCCCCTCCCTCTTGGATCCGCGACTATAGTGTAAAGAGTAGCTGCCCTAATGAGATGGTGTTTTAGGAATGGTATTGGAGCGGTGTCGTAAGTAAAGGGGGGAAATATTTCTGCGGCAATTATAGTTTACACAGCTAATCTTCGTTCATTTAAGTGAGTCTTATAAAATAAGCATGACTTAATATTTCCGTTGCACCCCCTCCAAAAAAAAACTCCCTTCTTCAATACAAGCGTAAAATTTTCAGTTGTGTCATTATATCGTAACTTTTCTGTTAAGTCCCTTAACGGGCTCCGTACGCTCGTAACAGATAGCATGCTATAAGGAAGCTCGAAGGTAATTAATGTACGTACGTACTCCAGTGTGTCAACATGGCGGCAAAGTCTGAATCTGCAAACGTGCTAAAACATGAAGAAATGCAGCGATACCGTTCACCTTTAGTCGCTAGATATGCATCCGCTGAGATGGCCTTCAATTTTAGCGAGATGAAGAAGTTTACTACGTGGAGAAAACTCTGGCTTTTCCTAGCACAGGCTCAAAAAGTATTGTTTCCGAATTTTTTTCGTGTAATTGGTTTAGGCCTATGACCGTATTCAGTGCCCCAAGTTATAACATTTCAAGGCACCTAGGCCTAACGTCAGGCTAACGTCCTCGACAAAAATGATGGGACAATTCAGCAAAACAAGCATTGAACGGATCGCCATCCCCCACTCTCTCATCCAGTGTTGTGTCAGCCCAAGGCGTCCTTAAACTTCAACATTGATACAGGGAGCAGTGTTTGTCCCATGTATTTTTGTTAAGGATTGTCGGAAGCCTGTGCTGATGTAGGCCTAGCCTAGCCCTTGAACAGGACCCAGCATTACGTTCCTATGGTATACACTTCATTTCTGGGCCCTTGCCCGGTATACACAAAAACACAGCTCACTTGCCTACTCACGCGTGAGTAGGCATCCCACACGTCCCCAAAAAGATACCTTTTCTCACCAAACTTTCCACAGATGATCTTTGTCATCACATTCACCTTCCACGCAAGTCTATTAACGAAATGAGACCTTTAAGAGGGAAATTTTGGCTGGATAATTCTGCGAGTAACGTTAAGCCTGTGCAGATTATTTTTTCAGTCGAAGAAGTCCGTGTTTGTCATGTGATCACATTTAAAACGGAGAAACCTACGCATTGACTGTACAATTTCGTAATGTACAGAGAGCTTACTATACGAAGTACAAGTATTGACTAGCCGCGCTTACTAATTGGTCTTCGACAGCTTGTCTAGCGGAAGTCCTTCCCATCATGCAACACAGTAGCACTGTAGCAGACGATCAAGATGTTGATGTTACTGCGAAGGATGGCACCATATTTTTCCTGCCTTTTGCTATGAATTTGCTGGTATTAAACATTCCAGAAGGTATAAGTTGTATTTTAGAATGCCCAAAATCATTATATTAACTCAAATCTGTTCTATGAACCATTCCATCGTAATTAGAGCTCGGTTTGTTGTTTTGGCTTAAAACGATGTTACCTTTGTACATGTAGGCCAGTGACCGTAGTAAGGAGTGACTACAAGAAGCGGATTATACGGTCACGTTCAGTGACTAGCCTAGCCTAACGTTAGGCCCTATAGTAATTTCGAAATTTTCTTTTTAAATGCTTTGAATCGAGCATGGTTGCCATTCTATTTTTCAAGCTACAGGAAAGAAGTGACAGGTGAATTGGTCCGACCAGTATCATGGCGTGTCAGATTTGCACTGGGCACTCGGATAAAGATTTGTCTTCCTCAAGTAACTCATAGTCATACCAGGGAAGGGGTGGGGGGGAAAAAGTACTCTCGGTGGTGAGAGATTTAATTTACTTTAAAACTTTCATGTACTGTAATTTGGTAAAAACAGAGGGCTCTAATTTAGAATCCGAGCCCGGAACTGCGTCATAGCTGTAAGGTTAGGGGTTATGTATGCATAGCTTGAGTAATAGGGTTAGGGTTACATACGCATAACGTTAGTAATAAGGTTAGGGTTACGTACGCATAGTATAAGGGTTACGTACGGATAGGTATAGGGTTAGGGTGGGCCATATGCAGGTGTACGCATGCATAGGAACTGTATACATAGGGGTATATAAAGCTTTATGTATATGTATCTCATACATACATACACTCTCAAGTACATACAGTTAGCTTTAGGTATACGTATATACGTATATCTATAGCTATATGTAATAGATAGTATTATTAGACAGTACTTATATTATTTTTAACCCATCCACTGGCAACGGTGCTCGTAGCGCAGTAGGCAAGCGCGCTGGTCTTGATGGTAGAATCGCTATACCGCTAGGGTCGAGGGTTCGGGTCGCGGTACTAACAATGCTTTTCTTTCTTCCACAGCACTAACCATTCACTTCTTTCCACAGCACTTACTTATAGCGCTGTTCCTCGAGTGAGGAAAAAAAGAAAAGGGTTTTTTACTTAAAAAAGAAAAAAGTTAAAGTTTCAGCGCCCTCTTTTGGAAGTTGTGAAGTGAGTAAAATTATGTCTAGTTCCGGGCACGGATTCTAAATTAGTACCAAACAAAGAATTTTCTCCATCAAATTCTTCGTGTTAGGGGGTGGGGGAACATACAGTATTTCATGATGTACCCAATGGTTAACCACAAAATTCTCTCTTTTTTGCATTTATAAACATTGAATGATGATTCAAACTACAATCAGGTTAAGGACTAAATTATTTGTAGGCATTAGGGGTATTGAACATGACAGTTTATGAAAAGACTTCCCGAAATTGAAACAGTTAACCATTTTTGCACAATGAAAGTTTTCTAGATCTTCTATTTGCACGATTAACCCTCCACATACAATGAAATAGTGTGAAAGTCAATGGTTAATCGTAGTGAGGTCAACGGTAAACTGTGGCGCTAATTAAATATTCTTAGTGGTAGAGAGCAGTGACGAGTTCTACTGTACGTTGGGATAATGAAGAAATTAAACATTAAAAAACCCACTTTCTGGGCTTTCCGTAGCAGTTCGGTTTTAAAAAATTTAAAAAGCTCCGTTTAACCTGTAATTTATCTGGTATATATATCTGTTCTCCCCCCCCTGAAGGTTTTTTTGATCTGCCCCCTCCCCAAGAAATATTTCCCACTTGAGAGTTACCCCTCCCCCCTTCGATACCCTGCTGCAACTGGTCTTCTGAATAGGTTAATGACAAAATTAACAACATTAAACCACCCATGGGTACCTTATTTTGAACACTTCCCTGTCCCAATTAGGAAGACGGAATATGGAATGAAGTCTGTCGTGCTATAAGTCACATTTCTTCCCCGTGAAATATTTAAAAGTGGCTATTATTGTCTTGTGATGCAGCAATTGTTCTTCATAATGCTTACATCGTGACATTTGTCATCAAATCACTCCCTTCAAAATACACAATTTTTATTAACCAACGGTCATTACTTCTTCATATACATTTGTACAGGCTTCCGACAACCCTGGAAAAAAATGATGGGACAAAACGAGCAAAACGAGCAATGAATGGATCACCACCACCACCCCCACTCCCCCATTCAATGTTGCGGCAGCCCAAGGCATCCTTAAACTTCAGCATTGATACGGGGAGCAGTGTTTGTCCCATGTATTTTTGTAGAGGATTGTAGCTAGCTTAGTCAGGGTTAACCCCACCGATCTTAATTAAATAAACCTGGATACTGCTTAGTCAAACAGTTGAAGTCACTGCAAACATGCGACAGCAGCCTTACCACTCCCATTCTTACAGGACCAGCTAACAGTAACAGCTGAGACTGACAGTACAGGTACATTAGTGTTCAGAAGTTGTCAGTCACTGTAACTTGTTCTTGACTTCTTAGCAATTGTGGTGGTAAGGAAAGTGGACGAAGGGGCATCGGGTTGGGGAAGGGATTGTGAAGAATGTTGGAGGTTTTTAAAAATTAGCACAATAAGCCTTTTAGAGAGTCATACATTTCAAAATTGCCCTTAAATGTGAAAAAAATTCCCTGAAGTTATCCAGTAGTCATATCCCAGAATTAAAATTGGTTCAATGGTTTTAACGTTAGAAGTTTCTTTTATGCCACTGCAAAATTTCTTCATTGTTCTTCATTATTACCTAAAGTTTCCAAATGTTTTTTGAACAAGGGCACAGATTTTTTTAACATTTGGGTGGGGGTTGAAAGAGCAGAGAAAATGTCAAATCCCAAATTCATGACAAGCACAACCTGTGAAGCTTCTAATTGGTGGGGTCCAGGAAGCTTCTAGGTTTTATTGTCTTCAAAGCTTGTAAAGGAAGATTTTTTGTAAGGGGAAGGTAATATTTTTGGGTATTTGTACATGAAAAGAGGTATACTGTATATTGATAATATGAACAAAATGGAAATAGATAATATCTCCATGAATTGGGCTAAGCAGGAAAAATGTTTGGTAGGTTGAGAAGCATTTGTGATAGGCATTTATTTTAACATACACCTGTTCAACTTGGTTTGAGATGCTAGACATCCCAACCCTAGAGGAATGTAGCTCAAATACTTTTGGGAGTTTGGGAGACATATACCCCCACACCCTTTCCCCATGCATGTGCCACTGGAATGGAAACAGTGCAATTGCCAGCACAGTGAGGTGGTCTGTAGTTTTGCAGAAATATTGTAAAATTCACTACCATTGAACAGTTGATTTTTAAGGTGATTTCAATAGCAACAAAGACTGAATTTATTGGATGGCAATTGCTAAATTGGGAGAAACACTATTAGAACTGAACCAAGACTGATCCATCACTTTAAGTTCCAGCAACCTCCCAGTGTTTCAGCAAGTACCTCACAGTTAGGGTGTCCATTCTTTTGAGCTTTTGAGCACCCTGTCCTCTGTTCGGGCTCACACGGTGCCAGACATTGAAATTCCTCCATTTTGAAAATTCTAATGAAAAACTTCTCACATCCCATTTTTATGACTGTTATCATGTAACTTACAACACCAAGAAGGGCTGTTTCTGGCCATCTGGGGAGTTTTTAAAGGCCAAAAATTTTCTGGTACACTAGGCGCCAAACATGGTAGGCCTCTGCTTAGATAGTAGCGAAGGTTGCCCTTCGATCTGTCATGAAGGAATGGAAACCCTACTCACAGTACCACTGCAGACAGGGGACATAAAATGTGAACCATGGTAAATGCTACTGCAAGCACTGTTGTTATTGCTATGGCACAATGGATTGCTGCTCATTGCATTCTGTGAACTCAAACATGAAATTGTTTTAGAGAAATATTTTGACAGAGGTGGATTTGATTGGTAAAAAGCTTGATGAATCAACATTTTGTGGAAATAATTCTGTAAAGTTCCACCTCAAAACTTGTGGTATTTTTCAGCAATTTTCATCATTTTGGCAATATACTGGACAATACAATCTGAGGGTCTTCGGGGGGAACTTGCTTTTGCGGAATTGCAGAATTACATTAGCAGAATACACCAGGCATAATGAAAGGGCTAGCTAAATAGATGAGATTCAACAACGCACCAACACGAATGTCAACTAGATAAAATAGGTAAAATTTAAATATTCAAATGTAGTTCAAAGTTCATGTTTGGTTTCAGTTACAGTTTAAATATGTTGCAATCCTTCCCTTTAGTCGCTGCTCATGACAGGCAAGAAATACTTTAAATGGGTGTATTCTACAACCCCCAGCCCACAGATGGGACACCCAGGGAGACATGCTGTGCACATTTGAAAGGCAATAGTGGGGGGGGGGGGGAACTACTCACCACACATTACCTCCTCAACCCACCAGGATGGAGTTTAATTTCATACCCGGGGATAAATTGTCTGAGTTAAATGATTGTTTTGTCTTTCTGATTGACACTTGCTTTTTGAATGCATGTTCAGAATTTGAAGTCAACGACAATGTATGTAACTTTTGGTTTCCTCACATACACCCTCTTCCCACAATTACATAACACAGTTTTGAGTGAAACTGTATGATACCCCAGTCTGGTACAGTGGTGCTATATTGAGAGTAAGCTAAGAGCAAGGTAGAGGGAGAGAAAACAAAGGAAAGACGCTAATAGGTAGCCATGAAGAAGACTTAAAGCATCATTTCCCCAAGTCTCCAACCCCAGTCAACAGGGCTTCTATAGCTTATACTACAGTACTCAATCACTATGATGTTCTTAAGTGCTGTGGTCCTTCTAAAACAAATAGAGGTATAAACGTGCAACATGGAAGGTTGAAAGAAGTTCATTATTTAGTTCCAACTTTTCTTTTATTCCTTTCAGAAAGTAGGACTGAATATTACCGACCTACAACTGAAAGAAATGGAAGAAAACCTTGAAAATATTGATTTTGAAATGGCTGCAGAAGAAGAGAAGAAACGACGTCATGATGTCATGGCCCATGTCTACACATTTTCTCATTGTTGTCCAAAGGCAGCACCAATTATTCATCTTGGCGCAACTTCTTGTTATGTTGGAGACAATACGGTGAGGATTCAGAATTGATAAAAGTGGTTTTAGAACTTAGAGGAGATGAACATTATCTTCATGTTTGTAATTTAAGTGTTAGTTGTATTTTGTTTTAGGTCCCTTCATTGTGTAGTGCTGTGAGTGTTTTTAGAAAGCACTTTATAAATAACATTATTGTTTGAGTAAACCTGACTTAAAAAAAAGCTTACTCGTAAAGGCATTGCAAAAACAGCATCTCAATATTGTATTTGAACAAAGAGTCACTGCATTTCGAATTTTTGTAGGAAATTTTTGACTTTTCATGCTCACTTTGTGTTTTTGATTCCTTGTCGAAGGCAGGCAAGGAATCTATGCGATGGTGATGTCGTGTGTATGTGTGTGTGTGTGTGTGTGTGTGTGTGTGTGTGTGTATGTGACGCTTTGGCTTGTAAACACGATATCTCAAGAAGGGTAAGTGTGACTAACCTCGTATTTGGTGTGTAGGTTGGTCATATTGAGTAGATGATCCCTATTGTTTTTGGTGGAGATCAAAGGTCATTTGGGGTCACGAGAGGTCAAAAGGTCAAAACCTTCTAAACACGATATCTCTAGAACAGTACATGTGACTATGCTCATATTTGGTGTGTTGGTTGGTCATATTAAGTAGATGATCCCTATTGATTTTCCTGGAGGTCAAAGGTCATTTGGGGTCACGAGAGGTCAATAGGTAAATTCCTTAGAAATTGCTTGTAAACATGGTATCTCAAGAAGGGTAAGTGTGACTAATCTCATATTTGGTGTGTGCATTGGCCATATTGAGTAGATGATCCCTATTGTTTTTGGTGGAGATCAAAGGTCATTTGGGGTCACGAGAGGCAGGGTTGTTTGGTTTTAACCGGTGCGGTTTAAACCGCCCGGTTAAAACCGGTTTTAACCTTGTTTAAACCGGTCAGTTTTGACCACATAAAAGTGGTCAAAACTGGTCAAAACTCAAAATTTCTTATTTTTCAACTAAAATAGATCAGAACTTGTCCAGTAAATGTCACAAACCTTAACTAATGCCAAGGACAAATAAAACAACACAGTAGGGTAGGGTAAGCTGGGGGTTTTCAACCTACAGGGTATTTCAGACCGCGTAAGCCTTTTCTGCAGATTGTAAATATCTTGAAGAAACAACAGTTCCAAAGACTTTATCAACAAGTAATCTGAACTTATGGCAGTTAAAAACCACCCACCTTTTGACCTGAACTAATCATTTAAAACAAAAATCTTGGTTAAAAATCATATTTTCTTATAATGGTCCGTAAGCCACATTGCTTATTTCCACATATCTTTAAATAATAATAATAATAATGCTATTTATAAAGCGCTTTTCAAAAACACTCAAAGCGCTGTACAAAAAAAAGGGTTAAAAATTACACAGATAAAATCAAAACTTAAAGCACAGAAAAGAACAAAAAAGCTTAAAATACAAAAACAGTGATCAGTTTAGACAGTTAAAAAAATAAGTTTTCAAATTCTTTTTAAAATGATTAAAATTAGTTAAAGAACGCACATTAGCAGGAAGGCTGTTCCAAACCTCAGGGGCAGCAACAGTAAAAGATCTGGCCCCATAACACTTAGTTTTAGAAATTGGAGGATGGGAAAGAAAAAATTCAGATGATGATCGTAAGCAGTGACTTGGTGAGTATTTGGTGATGAGACTTGAAATGTAATCTGGGGCCATGCCATGTAATGATCTGAAGGTAAGTATAGGTATTTTATAAATAATACGATAATATACCGGTAGCCAGTGCAACTCACGGAGGATTGGAGTAATATGATCATGCTTCTTAGAACGTGTTACTAGTCTCGCGGCGGAGTTTTGTATACATTGTAACTTTGAAATATGGTTTGATGGAAGCCCATACAGGAGACTATTGCAGTAGTCTAGACGTGACGTTACAAAAGCATGAACAAGACGCTCCGTGGATTTACGATCAAGATAGTTGCTTAACTGACCAATCTTATAAATAGCAAAAGAAGCAGCAGAAACGATATTGTTCACATGATCTTTCAATTGCAGGGTGCTATCCATAGTGACACCAAGACTCTTAGCAGTACTAGTAATGTCAACAAAAGTGTCATCAATTGAAATTCTAGGAAAAGAAGGGCAATTCAGAAATTTAGAAGAAATATGTAGGACTTCTGTCTTAGAATCATTAAACATTAGCTTATTATGTATACTCCATGATTTAATATCACGAATGCAAAGCTCAAGACGGGAAACTGCAACATGACGATCAGTTTGTTTCAAAGTGAAATAAATCTGAGTGTCGTCAGCATAAGACATATAACTGATACCCACACTTTTGATTATTAAGTAGTCAGACTTGATAAACTTAATAAAAATAAGTTGGAGGGATGTTGTCACAAACAGAACTTGTCCCCAAATCGTCTGTGCTTTCTTTTAGTGGGGAGGTTGAAAACCACCCAACACTTTTCAATGTCTAAGGCTTTTTTCGACCACCTAGTTTTAAACCTTCATAAAATCATAAGGCATAATTTATGGTCATTGGTAAAATTTATCACAACATTTGGATGATTACCTCTTATGACCCTCATGAAGTTAATTTTACCATAAATTTGCATGGTTTTCAATAGGGAGGTTAAAAATACCCTAAGGTAGGTTGAAAATAGCCAATTTTCGACCTCTTTTGTTAACATTTGATATCCCAATAGGAAGAAACTAATAAAATCAAGGACACAAATAAATTGTAAGTACAGGCATTAGAGGTGTTGACCAAATGTATGTTGGTTCAATTACCTTGCTTGATTTAATTTTAAAAACCAAAACCCCAGCCCCAAAGTGGTTGAAAAACCCCTAATTTACCCTATAGTGTAAGCTATCTTTGAATTAAAATACACACTTATTTCACAGGATCCACAACAAAAATTCAATTTACCTTTAACTACCACTATAAAGTAAAACATTCAGAATACAGAGTTGAAAACATTTTGAAAACATTTTGAAAACAATTACATTTACTTCTTTAAATTAAATATGAAAGACCTACAGTAGGCCTACACAGTTAGATAAGTTTGGTTATAGACTAGTACACATATATCAAACCCAGCACAATAGGGCATAGTGTAAGCTTTCTTTTTACTTTGCAGTACAGATAATCTGTATAGGGTACTTTCCACATTGCACCATATGCCATTATTGAGAGTATACAATTTTGGGGGTCAAATTAGTAAAATATAATGAGAAACACACCAATCAGCAAGCAAACAAAATCTAAGTTTTAATACTGAAACATCCAAAGCCATTCCTATATCACAGTTGGTTAGATGTATGAATTTATGCTTGATCTTTGAAACAAAAAAGGTTTTGACCAGTTTTGACCGGTTTAAACCTACTTTTGCCCGGTTTAAACCAGGTTAAAACAGTTTTGTGGTAAAAACCGGCTTTGACCACTTCTGGAACAACCCTGAGTCGAGAGGTCAAAAGGTCAAAACTTCGTAAACACGATAACTCGAGAACGGTACATGTGACTATGCTCATATTTGGTGTGTGGATTGGTCATATTAAGTAGATGATCCCTATCGATTTTCGTGGAGGTCAAAGGTCATTTGGGTTCACAAGAGGTCAATAGGTTAATTCCTTAGAAATTGCTTGTAAACACAGTATCTCAAGAAGGGTAAGTGTGACTAATCTCATATTTAGTGTGTGCATTGGCCATATTGAGTAGATGATCCCTATCGATTTTCATGGAGATCAAAGGTCATTTGGGTTCACCAGAGGTCAAAAGGTCAAAACTTTGTAAACACGATATCTCAAGAACGGTACATGTGACTATGCTCATATTTGGTGTGTGGGTTGGTCATATTGAGTAGATGATCCCTATAGTTTTTGGTGGAGGTCAAAGGTCATTTGGGGTCATGAGGGGTCAAAAGGTCAAAACTTCGTAAAAACAATAACTCGAGAACGGTACATGTGACTATGCTCATATTTGATGTGTTGGTTGTTCATATTAAGTAGATGATCCCTATCGTTTTTGGTGGAGGTCAAAGGTCATTTGGGGTCATGAGGGGTCAAAAGGTCAAAACTTCGTAAAAACAATAACTCGAGAACGGTACATGTGACTATGCTCATATTTGATGTGTTGGTTGTTCATATTAAGTAGATGATCCCTATCGATTTTCGTGGAGGTCAAAGGTCGTTTGGGGTCACGAGAGGTCAATAAGCAAATTCCTTAGAAATTGCTTGTAAACACAGTATCTCAAGAAGGGGGTAAGTGTGAATAATCTCATATTTGGTGTGTGCATTGGCCATATTGAGTAGATGATCCCTATTGATTTTCGTGGAGATCAAAGGTCATTTGGGGTCACAAGAGGTCAAAAGGTCAAAACTTCGTAAACACGATATCTCAAGAACGGTACATGTGACTGTGCTCATATTTAGCGTGTGGATTGGTCATATTTAGTAGATTATCCCTATTGATTTTCGTGGAGATCAAAGGTCATTTGGGGTCACAAGAGGTCAAAAGGTCAAAACTTCGTAAACACGACATCTCAAGAATGGTACATGTGACTGTGCTCATATTTGGCGAGTGTGTTGGCCATATTGAGTAGATGTTCCCTATTGTTTTTGGTGGAGGTCAAAGGTCATTTGGGGTCATGAGAGGTCAAAAGGTCAAAACTTCGTAACACGGTATCTCAAGAACGGTACCTGTGACTGTGCTCATATTTAGCGTGTGGATTGGTCATATTTAGTAGATGATCCCTACTGATTTTCCCAAAGGTCAAAGTTCATTTAGAGTCAGCATGTTCAAAGCCTGACAAGCTTTTCTGCACAGTCTTTCAAGAAAGGTCACTTTTAGGGTCCTGTAACTTGTCATGTAGATGGCACATAGTGAATACCTGTGAATACATGGTCCCAGAAGTTTTTGGTGGAGGTCAAATGTCATTTGGGTTCACGACGGGCAAGGGGGATCTCAGTGTAGGAAGATCGGATGCCTTGCATGTGTACTTTGTGGGCACATTATGGAGCCCTGTTAATTGAAAAATGAATGTGAAAAAAGGCCTTACATTTCAGCAGCAAGGAATCACTAAGCCTTTTGGCTTTCTGGTTGATTTTTTTTATACTTTGTTTCATGTTTTGCACAAATGCAAGGTCAGGTTGTGGCTTTCCATATCAAAAAAAAAGAACTGACAGTACTGAGTCTAATTTCCAAAGTCATTTCCTTAATGGAGGTCAGACTTCAATAAGACATAAATATAAAATTTTAAGAAAAGCATAAGTATGTGATCAAAAGAAGTGAGCCTATGGCATATCATAGCCTTGCAAAAAATTTTGTGTAAAATGCACCAAACATGTTATTTAAGGAAACAACTGTAGCTCTAATCATTACCCAAGCATGCTATCTCAAGCGTTTACACCAGCAGAAGCATCATTTTCAAAGTAAATTTTCCCCTTAATATTTACAACAGGATTTGATTGTGCTGAGGGATGCATTTGATATTATTCTTCCAAAATTGGCTCGATGTATTCACCGGATGTCAAGATTTTCTCAGCAGTATAAAGATTTACCAACTTTAGGATTTACTCATTACCAGTAAGTAAAATTTTATTTTTCTTTATACTGAAGGCAGGGGACAGACTGTAACAGTCATGCCAAATAATTTTTCTGTTTTATGTCTACATTTTCAATTCTGTTTTTTCCCTTTTCTTTTGTTTCTAATTTTGATTAACCTAGCTACTGCAATCCTCTTCTAAACCTGCAGTGAAGGCCATTGAAGAACCAATTTTAGTTGTGGGCACTAATACAGACGAACACAAACAGCATTTAACTAAGATTATTTACCATTGAAAATTGTTGTGTGTTATATACTTTTGACCAAGTTTCTGTGCAGGTACAAATTATTGGTATCATATGAAAACAAAGTGTAGAGTATACCTCTGCAAAATGTCCACAATTCCTTGAAATCAGTAGAATCAATCTCCAAGGATAATGCTTCTGGAAATCTGACTTAAAATTTAAGTTAGTGCAGGGCACCAAAACTGAAAGTCCTTCACAAGCTAGCTACAATTATGCCAGCAGCAGCAGAAAGTCAGAAATGGATATTATTTTGAGAGAAACTAGGTCTTTTGTAATTCTGTTTTCTGGAACTGCCCTCCATGGATCAATTGAACCAAGATAAGTTAGACAGGATTTATGGATGTACAAGCACAAATGAGTTAAAAAGTGTCATCTACTTAAAAAATGTAAAGTTAAATAACAGTTTCAAGTAGGATTCACTATAGTTCAAGTTCAGGTTGTAAGACAGTTCAAATCTGTTCCAAGTCCTCCTCTTTAAAGTGGCCTCTAACTACTGTGCAGGCATAGGATGTGATGGGCATATCCTACAACATCTAGCCACAGCTTTTGGTTAGAAACTGGGCCATAAAACCTCATCAAACTAACTACATGAAGTGGAATCTAGTGTTTCAGCTCTTCTTGATGGGTGCCATCCATTGCCAAGTGGTAAAGGAATCTACATACCATGATAAGTTGAAGTACAGAAGTAAACTTGACCAGATAGGTTGATGGAAGTTACAAGTACTTGAATAGTATTAAAATTAGCTAAGTTTTGAAAAAAATAAGCTCACAAAATGGAACTCATTTGTCTTTTATTTTTTACCTTTCTTTTATTTTTACCTGTAAGACCTGCTCAGCTTACAACTGTTGGCAAAAGAGCAAGTCTATGGGTTTCTGATTTATGCATGGACATGAGAAATCTCACTCGTGCCAGGAATGACCTCAAGTTCAGAGGGGTTAAGGGTACGACAGGTACGCAGGCCAGTTTTCTCAGTCTCTTTGATGGGAACACAGAGAAAGTTGAGGAATTGGACAGATTGGTCACCAGCCTGGCTGGGTTTGAAGAGTAAGTTGAAAGTTCTTTTAATCCAAGACATGAACTGTGTATTGTATGAAGTCAGATTGATATGTAAGGTAGAAGGAAAGATATATATGAAGTTGTCACTTCATGTTGGGGGCAGTGGTTGGGGGTGGGGGGGAAGAGCAAATATGGGCACCATGAAATTAAATTTGTTTTCGCTCTTAAAATGTTATTCAATTTAGACTTGACTGTACTTTATATGAAGGGAAATGACAGTAAATCCACTTTAAATTTGTGGTTTGTATTTGTTGACAGTAAAGGATATTATGGTCATACACATGAAAAATATACTGCTTTTGTGTGTGTATGCATGTTCATGCATAATTCAATTATTTCACTTTCACAATTTTTTCAACAAACATTTTTTTCTTTCCTGGTAGGTCTTATATTGTCACTGGTCAGACTTACAGCAGAAAGGTTGATGTTGATATCTTGGGTGCTTTGGCAAGTCTAGGGGCTTCTGTTCATAAGGTGAGGGATTCTGTTTCACCTGTACAATTGAAGATTACAGAGTAGTGAACTTAGTTCAGAATAATGTATGGTGTGGGAAAGTTAATGGTAGTGATGCACAAGTGAGCAGCTTGAATGTATCAAGCAATAGTATTAACCCCAGAGATTGCCAGTGAGCCACAACTGGAAAAAAAGGCCTTGGCTTGAACCAGTTGGTTGGAAACTGGGCTATAAAACTTATACCTAATGTAACCTAACCTAACTTTTGAGTTAGCATTATCCTGTAATAATGCACAGGTCCAGGGTTGTTTAACCTTGTTCATTCATATACAACAATATTTTGATTTAAAAGACAGAAAAAGAAGGACAAGATTGTTTGTAAATAACCACATTAAAATTTAGCACAACCCTGAGTGAAATGGAATATTGCAAGATGAGTTTATTCAAGGGTAATAAAAGGTCACTGATCATAATGGGGCAATGGAAGTTGAGGATTAGTACCCAGTAAAAATGAATGCTTTTGTAACAGTACTGTTAAAACATCAGTTTGAGTTGATCCACAGTACAGCAATGTGTGCAGGCACTATGGCATAATGTGCTAACAGTGTAAATTACCTGGCCAGTTTACTGTATGTTTCACATTTCAAATTATTGAAATATTTTAATTCTGGGGACTAGGTCTTGTTGAGATTGTTCTGAGTGTAACTCCTCTGCAATAAATATCTTCCATAATGGTAGCTATCCTTCAGGTGGAATCATATTATCTGCTAAAACTTCTTGCAACTGTTGGGGGAGCTCAATACCTTTAAAGACAAAGATATTACAAGCATTGATACTATAAGCACAGCATAGACCTAATCTGTTATTCTTAGTGACTCCTCATGAAGATAAAAATATTTGGGTGCAAGTGGGAATTTGACGTTCTCATTTTCCTCAGCAATTTGAGTACAAAAAAGAAAATGCACAGAGTTTACTTTTCTGTTTATTTAGCTGCATTAAGTGACAAACATTTCTGCATGCTATAAAGTGATCAGCTACAGTACTTCCTTCAGATAATTTTTGCTCAGTGAGAAGTTAACATATCGTTTTAAATTTGGAATATTAACAATTTGTATCTTCCTTTGAAGCACAAATTTCAAAAAGACAAAACAGCTGGCAAGAACAACTAAGCCAAGGTATACATATATTACAGTGCTTATGGAAAACTTGTTTGGTAAGCACTACAAAACTATTGAATCTGCAAAAGAGTATACCCTGGGTGTCATAGTTTCTTTGTTATCACTCATATCTTTGAAGTTAATTTTCATGCCTTACCTAAAATCATGTAGACTTTGAAATTTGTGCATAAGGTTTTGGACTTTTTTCAGCCCTGCAAACACAAAAATATTTTAATTTCACACTTTAACTAAACTTTGTAACCTGTCTTTGAGGTAAACAATGGCAGTTGCAATTGAAAATTTCATGCTGAAATTCAGAGCTTGAATCTGTAACATCATAAGTGCATAAAACATTTCAGTTTGCAAACATTGACATCTGCATGTGCAACTCTTATTAAAACCATGCTGTATCTTCTGTATACAATCAGATTTGCACAGATATCCGACTTCTAGCGAACCTGAAAGAAGTTGAAGAGCCCTTTGAGAAGGATCAGATCGGATCAAGTGCTATGCCATATAAACGGAACCCTATGAGAAGTGAAAGGTGCTGTTCTCTTGCTAGGCACTTAATGACCCTATGTATGAACCCACTACAGACCCTCTCTGTCCAATGGTTTGAACGAACATTGGATGACAGCGCAAATAGGTATGTACCACCTCATTGGAAGCTGAACAAATTTAAAAAAAAGAATTAACAGAAATGTAGAAAAGTCCAAATTAGTTGTTTTTCACATTTAATTCAGGGAAACTGTTATTCTCTTAACCAGCTTGCTACCTGATTTAGTGAGTTACTGTTGTGTAAAATTTATTGTCCTATGGGGGAATAGAACTCATCGCTTTTATATTTAACTGAAAATATCCCACAAATAGAGAAGGAACAACTTCTGTCAAGATGTATTCTTATGTCCATTCATTGTTATTTGTTACTGAACAATGCCCCTTTATAGCAATTTGAGAATTTGAATTGCCTATGCAGTTACATCACCTTGTTTTTTTCACTAAATTTGTTGTCTTTTTTTTTTACTGTTTAGGAGGATTTGTTTGGCAGAAGCTTTTCTCACAGCTGACATTTTGCTGAGTACTTTGCAGAATGTATCAGAGGGTCTTGTTGTTTATCCAAAGGTAAATTCCAAAGGCAGTGTTACTCTGACAGTTCAATTGCTATATTTCTATGTGGAAAGAAGTTTGTAAGACCTTCCTGCAATGCTTTTTCCCTCCCAATTTTTTCATATGCACATAATTAGTCAACATAAAAGTTGGGAGTTACAGGTAGTTTCAGGGGAGAAAGGAAAAATTTAATGTTTGAAAATAGGGTGAGGTCATGTCCCTTGATGCACTTATTCTACTTAAACTTAGGGTTGGAAGACCCCTTCCTCATTGAAATGAAACTCATGCAGTCATTTGGTTGGAGGGGAAATAGCCCCTTAGATTTACAGGTCCAGTGTCAACAATGGTCAAGTATATATTTCTTTGAGAGTATTAAATCTAATTGTTGGTCTAAAATATGCTGGTAAAATGAGCTGAAATATTTTTTATATGTGGTTAGATGTGTCAGGACTTTATCCAGGATATCCGATAGAATATCTGGTTGGCAGAGGGAATTGTCTTGGGGAAGGGGGGGGGGGGACTGGAAGTGTTGTTTCATCCCCATTTGACTTAACAACTTTGTTTTTTTTTCATCGGTTTATATGTGAAATGATGAAAAGTACTGTTTGTATAAAACTGCATTCCTTACCAATGACTTTTAAATAATAAAATGTAGTTGTTCAGTGGAAAATCGTTAAAAGAGAAAGTGGTCATCAGATGCAATTTTTACCCATCTGGAAAAATTGTGTGAGTGCTAAATTTTAGCATCTGAAGGCTTCCTGTGAATATTTATCTGGTTTTCAGTGGTTAGTCTTAAAAATATTGCAACAGGAAAACATGTTACTCTGGTATTTCTTGTTTCATCAGACCAATGTTTTGTAAAAGCAACTCTCCTTTTTATGTCACATTTCACTGATGTGCTCTTAGCAATCTAAGTGCATTCCTTAATAAATTTTCAAATACACTAAAATAAGTTTGACATAATTCAATAGATGCTGTAAGGTCTTAATTGTGAATAAATCACATCTGGATAAAAGATCAATAATCAGACTGAAAAAGCATTTTTCATGATGTTTCAGGTTTGCAAATTTCTTGATTTATTTTTGTGGTCAATATTCTGCTTTGGTTCCTTAATGGGCTTGTAGCATCCTCCAAACATAGTTTGAGGAGGGAAGTTGTTGCATTAAACCGTTATCCTTGTAATCTGTGTCCCTCTCTTGTTTCTTACATGGTACTTTCGTAATATTTTCCTGGTGTAAGGTACTTCAATCAGAATGGATTTGTCATCTGTTTCATAAGCAGGGTGTGACTTTGTTGCTATGGTCATAGTATTGCTAGTCACTAAGAAGTGAAAGATGTCATATTTTCAGATACATGATGATGCAGATGAGAGTTTAGTGATCAAGTCATTTATTTTTAAAAGAAAATAGCATTACGGCTGCTTGACAACAGAATTGATGAGGGTGCACTTACATTTTGGTCACAATGAAATGTATGTTCAAAGCCGTGTACATTTTGCGTGCAGTAGCACTACGTACAACTGCATGTGCAAAATGTAAAATGCACCCATGTGCTTCCACTTCATGCTCTTTTCCAGCCAAAGGCAACAAGTAACGTAACCTTGAATGGTCTAATCAAGTTGTATGTATAAATGAGATAATAATTCCATAAGTGGTCACTACAGGAAATTTTTGGAATTGTTTTGACAACATTTAGACCTTTGTCTCTGCAGCTCATATGTCCCCACAACCATGGTACAGTACCAGTAGCACACACACACGTGTAAAGACAGTTTTTATCAAGTATTTGCTCGACCTATTTCAGGTGATAGAGAGACACATCTTGCAGGAGCTTCCCTTTATGGCTTCTGAGAATATTATCATGGCAATGGTGAAAGCAGGAGGGAACAGACAGGTAAGGAATGTAATGAGCAAGCTGGCCAGGCAGTGATTTGGTCATCATATTTTATTGTTTAAGACAGACAAAATATGTGCAAGTTTTTTGTTTTAATAGAACTGAGAGAAAGAAGAATTGTCTTAACATAAAACTGCACAAGAAGATTATACGGGCTAAACTGGTTTAACTAGAAGGGAAAGGAGAGATTCACAACATGTAATATAATAGAGGAGTAGGCTTGAATGTGGTAAAAAGCTCCTCTTTGCATTTGCAACTACTGGCTGGGAGTGTGTTATCAATAAACAGCAGCAATATTTACTGCACCAACAACAAAAACAACAACAACAACAGCAACAACAACAAAAGTAGATTTAGTCTTTGGTGTTGAATTCAAAGTATGACAAAGCATTTATCTTGTGCAGAAAAAAAGGAAAATATGAAAGCATTAAGAGTCCAGATTTGTCTATAGACATTGTGCAAGGTGGAGTACTCTTGTCTTATAATGTTGCAACTCCTTCAGGGAATAGCATTGCAACTCCTCCTAGGTATGTCATTGCAATTTCTCCAGGGAATGCCATTGCAATTTGTCTGGGGAGTACAATTGCAGTTCTGCCAGGGCATGTCATTGTTACTCCTCCAAGGTACACCACTGCAACTTTGATTAATTACTGCTCTAGGGAATCCCATAGTAGCTTCTTGGGGGAATTGCAATCCCTTCAGGCAATACCATCACAAGATCCTTTAACAAATTTAAGTATTGTAGCTATGTGCTTAATGAATACTATAGGGGAGGGATGGGTTAGTTGATAGTTTTTCAGTTATTTTAGACTACCATGAAGACTTTCTGCTGAATATGATTCACGGATTTTTACAAAACAAATATCATGATCTTGTGTATGTCTGTGAAACATGCTGTATCAACTGCAATGTTACAGTAGGTATGGTGGCCTATCACAAATATGTCAGTCAAATGTATCATCTAACCATACTGAGTGGGTTAGTTGATCCACCTAGATAGGTAAGTTGATAAACCCAACATGTTACTTGATGGACGTGTATCATTGCACTTATTATTGATCTTAGTGGTGTACATGATAGTAATGAGTGTGGCGCTTCACCAAGCCTGGCTCTGGAATTGAATCCCACCAAAGGCAGATAATACAACTGGTTTGAAGTTGTTCTCCAGTTGTTGATGGATTTGTAATGATTGTTTTTTATTGGAGCAGGTTCCCATAGCTGTGAATTGTCTTTCAAAATAATTAGGTTCCTTGGGTGTGTTTCCATATCGTGGTGATTAGAGAGTCACTGCACTTTCTACTCTTTGGGAACTGGAAGATGGTCCAAAGACTGAATCACAGTACACTTCAGTATGTTGAATGGGGACCATGAACAGCTGTACCAAGAGTAGCCCAGGACTACACACTACACCCCTGCCTTAATTGCAATCCTCTGGGAACTATTCGGAAAGAGAAGGGGAGGTTTTATGGGTGTCTATCTGTGTTTAAGCTGTTATGCTCTTTGAATCCATAGCAGCAATTAAAGTCAAGTTAATATGAAAAAAGTATCATTTTGAAAAATTGGCTATTGTTTCTTCTTATCTTCTTTAACTTCTTTAACCATAATATGGCAAAAAATATGCATTATAATTAGAACTGTTATAGATATTTCCTACAAATTTCTTAAATAAAAGTAAGAATGAAATAAAAATCAAATGTAATGTCCACGTATCATGTGTTGATAGTAATCAAATCAATCAAATGAGGATAAAATCCAGAGGCAGTCTATAGGTTAACAAAAAGCAGTTGTAGGTAAATCAAATTCTACAATATGGCATGCAAGTTGATCAGGTCATGCGGCATGAAAGTCATATCATGTTGTATCCCAGTTTGCAAAAAAAGCATGCTTGCTTGCAAAGGACCTACAGTATCAGGACATAAAAAGCTCAAGGGCTAGACATAATTATAATTTCCAAGAAAATGGACAAGCAGAGTAGCCAATGGACTTACTTCAAATAAGTGGTGAGGGAAGGCTTATAATTAATACATATATCAGCAACTTGGTTGAAATGTATCAATTAACCCTGCACCCACTGTATCAACTAATCCATTCATGGCTTTTTTTACAAAACACACTGAAACTACATGCGTTATTTATTGCCATGGAAGTAAAACAGTTTGAGCAGGAAGTCAATTTTACCAATTATAATGAAATGAAAAAAACTCCTGTTAAACCCCTACAAAGTTTTGACAAAAACTGTTCTTAACTGTAACTGCAGTTTTTACTCAAAACCTACCTCTTCCTTATCCAGCATGGTAAGGTAGAAGGTTAAAATTTTCCTTCTTCCTTCTTGCAGGATTGCCATGAACACATCAGAACTCTCTCTCAAGAGGCAGCTGCTGTCGTCAAGCAGGAAGGTCGAGATAACGACATGGTAGAAAGGATTAAGAAAACAGAATACTTTTCTCCAATAAAGGATCAACTTGATAAACTGCTGGATCCAAGTTCCTTTGTAGGTAGAGCTCCTGAGCAGGTAAGTGGAAAAACTTTGTCATGTTCTGCCATAAATTAAATACAGTAATTCATCACCAGATGGTTTCAGTTTTCCCACCTTTTTACTTCCAGCCCCCCCATCCCCACCCACAACTGTCAAAAACTCATCCTCATTTAGACACGCTTGCACTTAATTGCTTCAGGGCATACCTCGTGAGTATGCAAGGCCCACATGTTTAATTAGAACATTCAGTACATGCTGTGTAACATTAGCTACTCTGCATTGTTTTAATTTGTTGTCAAAGAGCTGTGTCAATTAAGAATTTCTGTAGACTACCACACTCCTAAATTTCATGAGGGAGTCTCTGTTTGTGATTTGAAGCTTAATATGTTATTTGACTGCCTTTAGATGAATTCAATGGATACAGTCCACTTAATTCTGTCAAATAGCAGACTTCCAATTGAAGGAAATTTGTTGACCTTTTAATAATTTAGCATTAATTTAGGGTTATATTAACTATTGGGAGGACAATTGACCCCTAAAAAGCCTGTTCATGAATTCTTCAAAAAATATGTCACAGATGTTCTGAACTTGTTCTTAAGTGTGTCTGGTGCATTAACCTTTTTAACCCATTCCCAGCCGCTGTCCGTTACTGTAACAGCATACTTTTCAGGCAAGAGGTTCAAAACTATGTAGCAGTTTTACCCAGTAGTACGTACTTGAACAGTTTTACCCAGTAGTACTCACTTGAACAGTGTTGCCCAATAGTACGTACTTGAACTGAAAACTTTTCTGGACACACAATAATAGGTAGAGTGGCTGCGAGAGGGTTTAGTCATAATTGATGTAACAGACTTGTGAAAATTTCTAGATTCTTTGTTTATCTTTTATTTTTTAAATTTTTGTAGCTTGGGAAATATATGTTTATTATCTCCATAGTTTCTTGGTAATTCTACTTAGGGATTGTTTTGTTTATATTTTTATATATCTAGGTCTCACAGTTTATCCAGAAGGAAGTTACACCTCTCTTGGAACCATTTTCAAATCATTTGGAAGGATCTGTGGAATTAAATTTATGAAAGAAATAACCAGAATCAAAATATCCTACTTTCATATTTTCTTAACATTCATGACATGTTTTTGAAGTAATGTCCTAATCCTGCTCCTGTATTAGCTGAAAGACACATACATATTGCAAGTTCATCTTATTAAGTGTTGCTGCAACAACAAACTTGTTGAAAATATGTTTCTATAAATGACATTTAACTCACATTTATACCTTACCTTGAGAATGACTCTGTGCTCATCCTTGTTCTCGAAGATTTTGTTCTTGTGTTGGACTTGTGAACCAGTAGAAAGGGTGCACTGATACCTGTGATGTTGGTGATTGCCCTACATTCCAATGTTTTGCATTCTTTAAGACCTGACACTTGTATATTCTTTTATGATTGAACTGATGGAACATTAGTGTGTGGTAACATAGAATTGTCGGTACAAAGGAGTGTAGAACATCATGGATTTGTTGGAACAGGGAGCTGCTATTTCAATTAAGATGCAATGCTTTGAAGTGAGGTTTGCACTTTCAAGTTCACACAGTAATCTATCTCTTGTATAGTTCTTGCCATTTCTCTTATGCTATTTGTAATCTGCTATGTTTACAGATTTCTGCACCTCCACAGCATTGCCTGTCGTTAGGGAAATAACAGTAATATTCAGTCATTCGCAGCTTGATAATGCTTGTGAAAGATATCATATAGGTTGAATGTAGAAATTGGAACAAGAATTTATATCTGGTTATTTGTGGAAACTTGAGTAAACATTTAATCTGGTTGTCAAAAAGTAGACATCTGCCTCTACAGCTTAATTGCATGTCATGCCTTGTTAAGGAAGGGGCTAACTGAATTTATTTATTTCAGTTAAACAGTCATTTCAAGTTTGATTGCATCTGCTCTTAAACAGACAGCAGTATAGACCTATGCATCAAAGTATTGTTCTGCATGAGCCACTTTTTTAAGGATTAATTGCCTTGAATGAGATGGTGTCCTAGGTACAGTAGCATATTGAAGTGGTGTTAATTGGCCTTGGGGTGTAGGACGCCCTCAACTACCAATCAGATAACCACATGAGGTCAGAATTTCTCCTTGAACTCTTTATTCACAAGTCCCAACAGACGCTGAAGTCCTCTGCATTGACACCTCATGCTTGTATGTGAGGTCTGCCTCTGCTAAATCAGGTGCCTACTCTCCTGGTTCAAAGGCACCAAGAAAATCTAGATTGTTCAAGGCAAACTTGTGGAGATGTTATATTGGCTGTCATCAGCAGGTCTCTGCTTTTGAGAACATCCACTGCTTCTTCCACAGTAGGCAGGGTCTTAAGTAAGTGGTCCATGTAGAAGTTTGTTTTTATTAGTTTCCTTACGTCTTTTCCAAATGTCATCTCGCCTTCCTCTCCAGTCTTCCCTTTGCCACTGATGGTTACTGCTGGAGATGGTTTATTACCAAATATATGTATGGACATTTAATATGTGATAATGGCACCATCAGGTCTGTTACCTTCATAACAGAGAAGCCAAAGATATCTTCTGTGATCTTCTCTAACCTTAAAGGCATAAAACATCTGTTCAATACCTGCAGTAATTGCCACTGGTTCTTCATGAAACCTGATAAACATGCCCAGTAATTGGTTCATCAGATCAGGGCTGCTTAGTAAGACATCATTCAATGAAACAAAGGGAAAACACTGGAATCAAATACCACCCTCAACTTATCTGGTTTGCTAGTGTGGTGTATGCCAAAATGAGGAGGTATCTGTGCATTCAACTGGAACCCTCTAAGCAAGAAACTTCCTCATGAATTTAAAATAGTGCTCTTTCTTCAATTCGTCCCTTGCCAAGGCTTTTGACAATTTATTCTTCCTCATCTCTGCCCTGTGCCTGTTATTAGGAAGTTTTCTATGGTTGCTCAAGAAAGGCAAGGGAGAGCACCAATTACCAGCAGTATCTTGTACCAACTCCTTGCTCATGATCTCCATAAATTCTAGGTCATCGAGGGAAGGACCTAATCTCCCATATAAAGATGTGCTCATGAAAATGTTCTCTCCAACTTCATCTTGCTCCAGTTTGCCCCTCTGGACTTGTACCACATTGCTGCACGGCTGATATTTAGTGGAGGTGTGACAACTTTTCAGCACCTGAGTAAAATTTGTGGTGACAGTATCCTTTTTCAGGTAGCTATGGTTGCCTCTCACATGTGCTCCATTCCGGCAGACTTCTCCCATTACCACCTATCTTAAATCAAGTGGATGGGCCCAGGGCTGGTTATCATATCCATTTATCATCTCACTAATTTTGTGAAAGTGAGGTGCATCTCTGCCAAGAAGTATAGCTATTAAGTTTTGGCAGACTTGCAGCAATCTGTTTCAGGTGATTGAAGGATGCCACTGCTGCTCGGTAAGGAATTTCTGACCTATTGCCAGGAATTTGTTGCTTTCAAATAAAGTGGGGGCCAATCCTTGAACTGTCCCATCTAAGCTCTTAGTCGTTAAGCCTGAAAGTTTCCTGCCTTCTATCTCCTTCAGACCGTTGACTGTCTTTCCTGCATGCCTTGACTTTTTCCCAATAATGTCAAAGCTGTCAAGAAGAGTTTCATTTATTGATGACCCATCACTCTGATCATCTATCAGGACATATGTGAGAGCAGCATTTTCTGGTCTTTCATTTAAGTAAACCTTAGCCAAACAGATTTTTGCACATGATCTCCTTCACTCATTTTCACCACACACCTTGGTACAATTCAGAGTGATAGGAGTAGGTGGGGTCTCGTGGCTGGGTGACGTCCTATTCGTTATGGTGACATGTTCCTTCTCACATGTTTCACACTTTACTTCAGACTTGCAGTTTCGAACCATAATTTTTGCATTTAAGTACCAAAAGCACTAAAGACCTATGTTGTACAGTCACCTCCTGAAACTCTTTTTTCAATGGCCTTTGCAGTCCATTGTACACCATGAATAACATTGAAATAATAACAGATATGGATTAGAATGTGAATCATAACAGTATCAGCAAGGTGCATGTAGGTGTGTAAGATGATTGAGCACATGATCTCCCTTGCTCATTTTCACCACACATGTTGGTACAATTCAGAGTGACAGGAGTAGGTGGGGTAGGCGTCCTATGCATTATGTTGATGTCCCTTCCCACATGTTCCACAGTTAACTTCAGACTTGCAGTTTCATACCATATGACCTGTCTGCAAACAATTAAAGCATAGGCAATTGCTCTTCAAAAGTAAAGTCCTCTCATCTAGGGACTTTGTATGAAAACTGTGGCACTCTTGAAGCTTGTGTGCTGCATTGTTAATGGGGCATTTTGATGCCTTTGCACTATCTTTAACGCCTGTCTTTCTCACTGTTACTGCTGGTTTCTGTGACACACAAACATTAGTAGCCTTGACATCTGCTAGTGAACTGGATCATTCTGTGTGTGTGCCTGGTCCTGTACAAATTCAACAAAGACCTTGAATGGTTGGGAAAAAAACAGAGTTCTTTTCATCTTACTTGTATCCTATGTCTCACCACTTTAGTTTCAGCCGGTCTGGTAGCTTTTGCACCAATGGTTATAAACCTCGTGAGAAGTCTAAAACCAAAGGACCCAGAAATTTCCTACTCTTTTTGACGTACCCAGCCTCCATCAGTAAATACTCATATTTGTCAAGTTTTACATTGTCTCTGGGAGCTGTCTTTAGAATTCCGCCAGTCGTCACATAAGGTCATGTTCAATGGCTTCACCTGAACCATACTGTGTATCTTTCTTCTAGGTGAGCCCAGATTCTTTTGGGCCCCAATTCCAGACGGTTCACACGTATATCATAAATTCTTTGTACAAGGACCTTAGCATTTCCTTTGATGTTGTCCATTATTAAGTCCATTTCTTGTATAGGATTCAGAAAGTCTCCTGTTGCCTGGTTGAAACTTCCTTTCCAAGATCTGTATTCCCCAGGGTTCCAAAGGATTTTCTGAGTCCACTCTTTACAAGCTCTTTCTTTAGGAGCATGGTACTACTGGAATTGAGCTGTACCATATTTGTATCCTTCCTTGGATTCTCTGCCTTGATGCTGGTTTTCCTCACCGGACCTTCAACATTCTCACTTGAGCTTTGATTGGGGTCAGACTTTGGCTCATTATTCTCTGTGGTCTCACAGTTTCCTTGAAAATCTTCTTTTGACATGAGCACGAGGGCCATACATGGGGCCACCTAATTCACTATGTACGGCAGCCTTGCTCTCAGGAATGTGAGCCTGTACATTTGCTGATGTATGCCATATACAAGGTCATCCAAGTTTTCTTATTGTTTAGGTGAAAAGTGTTCTTTAACCCTTTGCCGTTGTTTGGGTCCTTTTGGACCCATGCGGAGAGCTCGGCTGTCACCCATCTTTACTGTTTCACGCGGAGCTCGAAAGTGCGAGTAGCTACCTGAAAATTCGGCCACAACAGCGAGAGAGACAATAGTTTAAGGTCACGGGGTCAATGGCCTACGGAAGCCGATGCGGGGCGGGCTATGTCCGCTTTTCTGCCCAATCCCGAGGCGCGCAAATATGCCCCGATCGGAGCACAAAGGTAAAGGGTTAATGTAACCGGTGGTACGATGCATTGGATTTGACCTAGGCAGTGATAGGTTAGGCCTAATCACAAACCTACCTTCCTCTGAAGCAGCTGCTTCAAGGACCCTGACTTCTGCCTCTGTCATGGCATAATCTTTCTCAGCTCCAAGGATAAAGAGTGCACTCGCCAACTCTGTTTCCTTTTGGCAAAGGTCTGCCTCCTTATTTGTGTATTCTATCTTAGCCTGAAGAGCCTGTGCCCTGGCTCTAGCTAGAATAGCAACTAAACTTGAAGTCAACTCCAAGCTCCCACATTGGGATAAGCCTTATGTATCATCCAAATCTGTGATCTCTTCAGTCATCTTGAAGTATTCTCTTTACTTAATTGGCCTTGGGGTGTAGGACGCCCTGAACTACCAATCAGATAACCTTATGAAGTCAGAATGTCTCCTTGAACTCTTTATTCACGTCATGTGCAGCATGAATGGTAAAACTGAAGAAATACAAAAAAGGATGACTAAGAACTACTTTGACAAAAATGATAAAAAATGGAAAAAAAACAAACTTAACCTACATATAAACTGCTACAACCCCACATGTACACCATTACATGCCTGTAAAACCCCAAACTCATTAGAACAACCCACTCTCCCGTACTAACAAGAACATCACACAAACCCAGGGGCTCCTATGATTAAAAGTGAAATGCATACACTAATGAATACTTTCTGAAGACTTTGAGATACAAGAATAACATCAAGGTCAATCACTGTAGCTTGTTCTACCTCTGAACAACTGTAAATTGACCATGGTTAAACATACATAAACAACATCATGAGCCCAGTTTATATAAAGAACTATCTTGTCCCAGTAGCAACCTTAAAAATTGCTTTTCCCTTCACTCTCCTAGTTAAAACCCATTCCAGTCTGGACATTAATCATTTGAAACAATGTTGGCACAATGCATCAACCTTAGTCTTTACAGAAGACGCCCTAATTTGCACACTTTACAGAATGATATCCCCAGCTTAGATGTCCATGGACCACATCCTCTCAGCCAGAAAGGCTCGAACTCTTCAAAAAACTTCACCAACACAAATTGAAACAACAGTGGAATTGTAAAATGAGGAAACATGAATTGACATACCACTAAATCCAAACCCAGTTGCACACATGCTGAAAACAAAACGACTGAAACTGGAAGTCTGATTTATACCAACTCATGAATAGTCATGAGGAAAGAAAAATTGATGATGGGAGGTCTTGTAGCAGGTGTAGGCTATGCCCAGAAACTAAGACCCCATGGTCTGCAATTGAAGTGATATATGCTTAATAAAACACCAAAATTGTATGTGATGATGCTGAAAATATCTGCAATTTCTAAACTACTCAATGGTTATGACAAAACACTCTTAAAGAAGGCAAGTTGTTATGAATTTTAGCTTGCGAATAAATCATCGCAAAGATACTGGCCTAAATCGTGTACGTAAACTTGTCTTAAACTTGCACTGCTAGTGCAAAACTGCATGGGCAAAAGGACCCCCGATAAATCTACAATTGCTCAAGAACTAGTGATTCATACAACAAAATATCAAAAAAGAATTGGTGGCCTCTCATCTCCTGGACTTCAATAAGCACCAATACAACAAACGAAAGAGGGGGCCGAAGCTAAGTACAGATCGTGTACATTACAAGTAGTGCCACAAGTAAAGGAAGGAAATACCTTTTGGACAATTTTAGAGCTTTTGTTCATTCCTTTTAGAAGGTCCTAAAGTATCAGCATAAATTTAGTTTCCATTTAATCTCTTTCCAAATAACAGTTTCCTGGTCGGAATACTGAGATGTCATAATATAGGGGTGCAGGAACATGAAGATGTGTTAACATAGAGCTGTCATGTTAAACTTGCCGTAATATTCTCTGAATGATGCACTAAAGTAGTTCTGTACAGGAATTCTGTATTATCTTTTTCAATTTTTTTAATCTACATTCAGTTTAATACATCTTGGGCTTTAGGGTTTTTACAAGAATTTTGATCAGGTGTAGGCCTATACAAAAACCACCAGAGTCATGATTCTGAATTATTTTCAAAATCACCATTTCTGTTAGTAGTTTGATGATACTTTTAAAAGTTTCCAGTCATTGCAAGGGTCAGATTTATCCAGTTTTGATAACAGTTTTAAATGAGAATTTATGTTGGTGCTTTCTTCGGCCCTATGTGTTGGTGTAGTATTATTTTGTGTGGGCAGTGAAATGGTTTAGTACTAACTACAATCTGTTGGAGTTTAAAAAAAACAAGTAACTTGGTCAATCTGTGTTAATGTGTAAATAAACATAACAAGGGTTAGGTTGATTAACATAACTACTTCTGAAATGTTTATTTCAACTAGATTAGAGGATATAGGCATATCCGGACAGCAAAGTGATGGTCCAATTTCAGTCAGCCATATCTGAGGTCTATCAACTTTAAATTCATCAATATTCTTGCATACCTGCACCATAGATGGTTGTACACTAAATTGAATATTTATTCCCTCAATTTTACTGAATATGAGGGTTTGAAATTCATGTAGACAATAAATGAAGACAATTTAAGGCCGATGGACCCCACTAATGGCTGCCTACAGTCACTAAACACAAGCGTTGATCGGATTTGTCTATACAGGTCAAAATGTGAGCTTGTTAGGTACAGTGGTGAGATTTGATACACATACAGTTTACTTCTCAAGGTAGTTACAGGTATTGAGGAACAGCTACTGCATGAGGTCAAACTAACCAATGGGAGAACCATTTGAAATTAGAAATGGGGAAATTCCCTATACTGTAATATGACATCATCATTGAGAGATGACTGAACTGAGGTGGAGTTTATCACAGAGAAATGTTGGCTTTTTGAAGGCACCCACCCTCCAAATGAATGAATGAATTGCTCAAGTGAAAGAGGGCTGTTACCTTTTTGAAACATTTATGTTTAGTAAGCGTAAAAGTCATTTTAAGGTGTAAAAAGCGTTTAGTCCAGCATGGTTGTTACCAGCTGTTGTATATAGATCATTCTCAAAGTCTTGAGGAATCCTGCATTGGATGTATTTTTCAGAGGTTGACATTTCTCTGTTTTTTGTTTTTCTTTTTTTTGTGGTTACACTGAAAGCCTTAGCATCAACTGATAATTCTTCATAGACTTGAATGAATGTGGATAGTTGGTCTAAATCTTATTCTTCAATTTCAAAGGTAGGCAAGAAGAGAATGGAAATCATTGAATTACAAGATGACATCTGCTGAGGCTGTGCTTTTTGCAATTTTATTATCGATCAATAGACGAACTGTTGGTGTATAATATACTGTATACTGTATGTAGTAGGCTTGTTTTTGATTGAGCAGACTGTATACTGTAAATTTATATGGCCAGGTGTTATCATGGGAAGTGTGTGTACAGTATGTTCAAGAAATATATAGTACAGCATCCAACAATTTATGTTCCTGTTGTCACACAAGTTTATTTCTTTTCTTTGCTGAATAGTTGGTGCTAGAACTGAGTGGCTAAAGGTGGTGGCATTTGAAGGGAGGAAGCTCCGTTAGGCTAGATTCACTTCCTGAGTGAGCAAAGTAAGGTTGTTCTTTCATCCAAGACCAATCTATGATTAACCTTTAGTTACCTTTAAAAAGAAACCAAGTCTGTTCTAAATTTGTTGAGTTGATACAGTTAGCCTCCCATTGTGAAGTTGTTTGCAGTGAGTCAAGTACTTCAGTGTTTGTTGATAAGAGTCATTAAACACACTGCCCTTCGAAACCTCTTTATTGGTTTTTTCAATAAAATGTTTGGTAACATAAAAATTGGTATTGTCTTTTCTAAGTTACATTCTTATTGTTTGGTTGATGCCTGTGTAATAGGCTCATCCATGGACTTCCTATATACATGGACAGAGTATGGAACACATACATCCTATCCGTATGTTGTCGCCACTGACTGGAACAAAAAAGGCACACCAAGATGGCTGCTGTGAAGCTATAAATCATCTGATTTGAAACCGACTCTGTTATACTTTCAGCAAAAGTTAAACTTGAATGGGAAACAATGTCATATTCCTGCAGCACATCAAGTGATTTTGACCTTACCATGCCTTATTTCAAAAATATTTCAACTTTCTTGAAAATTCAGTTGATTTACTTGATTGAATACAAACTTAAACATAAAATCTTACAATTTAACAGCCATCTTGCCACACCTTTCTCACATGTATGGTGGCAACAATCTACCATGCAGTGTGCTCTATACATTAGTATCATTTGGGAATGAAAAGTAACTGTCCTATGGATCTTGAATACTCAGTTTCATTGAAGATAGATCTTCACAGATATTCAATATTTGTTGAAGTCAAAAGCCTCATTTGCTCATTGAGTGCATGTATTGCACAGTACTATATGTTTGTGTGATTTTGTGCATGAGGTATTTCCCTTTAAGATCTGGTGACATGAAAAAGACAAAATTTGGTATTTCATGTAAAAAGCATTAGAAACCAAAAATATAGCTTCAAATCCCATCAAAATCCATAAAAAATTGACCATTTACACAGGGCCATTTTTGATTTGCCCTGATTATGCATAAATATTAGCTCAATGTGCAAATTTTGTGATGTCATGGGAGGGACATGAAATGCATGGATAATGTTATCCTTTGTTTTTACAATCTTCATATCAAGGACAGCTCTAACCATAGACATACAGGGGTAATTTTCTATAAGTGGGCAAGAGCATGTTTTGCCCCAAAATAATGTCACAGTTTATCATGTTTTGCTCATGTTTTGCCCCAATAGATCAACTGTTTTTGCCCGAATTGGGAGGGCCAGTGCCCCCCTCCCCCTTTCACCCCCACCTTATATGCCTATGTCTGTAACATAAGTTAATTCAGACAGCTATTCTTCTTTATAATCAAGGTATATATTTACTCTTGTACATTCAGTTTTTGTAAGGTGATGGGCCACACACTAGGTATCAGTTTAAGACTGGATCACTCTGACATGGCTGGGTCCATAGAAACCTTAATTTGAGACTGTTCAAGTAATTTATTTTGGACTGGATATCTCCAAATTGAGAGAATGAGGTCTTCTTTTTTCTTAAAGTCCCCTCAACTCTCGGGCGAAGAGCCAAGGGGCGAAACCAAACATTTACTCCTGGAGCAGTTCTGCTCCCTTAAGGAGCTAAACGTCCCAAATGGACACGTAAGCCCTCTAGAGGGCAAACGTGTGGTCCTGCTCTAGACTGGCTGAGTAGAACAGAAGTCACACCCTGGATGCAGTTTAACGTCATGGCCAGGACTCGGATAGCTGTGCTCAGCCTTCTGAGAGAATGAGGTCTTGCACTGAAAAATGCATCATCCCTTCATTGGTGCAGTTTACTCTTTTGCAACTTATGCTTCCCTAGAACAATTTCAGCTTGAGGTCCTGAACTCAGGTGCTTTACAAAGCAGACTTTATCAAATGTTAGTCACTTTTCTGTGGTTGAATTAATGGAAACTGGACAAGGTGTTGTGATTTCTCAGCCTCCTTTGACCTGGTGCCAGAGGCCTTGAATGCTTCACCTTCACCTGTAATGACTTAGAGGTGATACCAGGGAATTTACCATCAATTCTGTTCTTTAGAGACTACAGGGTTTTGATTTGAAATGTTGTAGGCATCCCAAAAGGCAGAATTGGGCACTATAGGGAAGCCTACATCAACCCCATCCTCCTTCATTGTCCTAGATCTTAAAGTGACATAGCTGTGGAGGCATTTCCATACTCTGCCGAGATGTGGGGTTGAAGAGTTGATGATTGCCATCTTCTGATCATGTAAATTTCTCCCAAGTTGGGTTTTTATGGTTTTAATTTTTGAATAGGCTGGATTACACAGCCCACTAGCACTTACACACATGATCAAATTCAAAACTTTTCTAATTGCTGTATTTTTACATCCAAACCATATGTTACTTTGACAAAATGGTTGATAAAAGTAATGCTGAAGGTGAAGTAATCCAGACTAAGGACCAATGTTGAACTAGATAAAATGTGGGCAAGTTAATTAGCAATTGTGCAAGATTATCATCTTTATTGCCAATGTTGATACTTCAACTTACAAAATCTAATTTTGGAGGAAATGTCAAAAATTACTTTTTATAGTGACATTTTTTCAAGTAAGAGGTTAAGTGGTATGATTGTAACACATTTTGAAATTTGAGTGTAGGGGTTAAAAACAGTAATAATATCGAAGGAAATATTTAGACATTGAAGAAAATGATATTTTCATTTGTAGGACCCTGTGAAAATCTATTTATAAGATAATTTCTTTGAAAAGTTCAGCCGTTAACTATACCTTAAATGTTTGGATTCTCTTTCTTGCATTGTTATTGACATGTGATGGGAATGACAAAAGGTGCTTACATAGTAAACTTCTAAGGAACAGTTGATAATACTGTATGGTGATGAATGGTAGTAACAGTAGTATTTTCATTCATCATAGATTACCTGATCCACAACCTGTGTAAAGATTACGTCCACAATTTGTTCTATTGTATGTGACCTTAGCATGTTTAACAAGTCTTAGCCTTCTTACTAGAGAATCAAAGGAACCTTATAACTGAGTTCTTGCCTTTGTTGTTTTCCTAATACTATCATTGTTCTTATGCTAATCACATTCCATGCCCCAATGGATGAATCAGGGAAGATCATCCTAGAAATCATGAATAAACATTTGCTGTTCATTGCTCATGCATACTTTAAAACTTCTGAAGAGAATCAGGTGACAGCCTTTCAAATGCAAATAATGTAATCATAATAGGTATGTCCAGGATACTGGCCAGTCATTCACCTGCACCTTGTATGTATTAGATTGCTCCTACTGAAAAAGAACTCCACCTGTCTTTTGAAGGATATAGAGGATTGGCTGTAAGAATACAGAAAATCAGTTTTTGTTGCAGATTTTGGGCAGAAGTCAGTAAGTATTGTAATCTAACCATTTATTAAATTTATTTTTTGTAAATGGGTAACTTCTATTTGTAGACTTATGTTACAACACTTTGGTATTTCATTCTTGTGTGTGATTGAGTATTAATATAAACATGATAGGGAAGCAGACCTAAGCCTAATTTCTCAACTTGTGGTCATGCTATATGGCGTACAGTTTGAGTATAGGCCACCAATGCTTTTACAAAAATAGTTTTGTATCCAAAAATTAAAAAAAAACCTATTCCTTGAATTTTGAGTTTTTATGTTGTTAACTAAAAATTTTATAAAGTTACAGAATTTAGGTGGCACTTAATTGAAGGATATGGGGATGGAAATATGGATGGGAGGGGAGAGGAAGACTCTGCCCCTTGGAATTTTTTGCAGGGATCTTAAACTTTGGGCTAAACTTTGTACAAATTTTTATTTTTTCAAAAAGGCTTAGGTATAAGGATTAAATATATTTTATCCCTTCATATTGAAATTTTCAGATGAGTTGCAGTATTGTGATTGTGTGTGTGGTATATGTGTACATGTGTGTGCTATTTTAGAATCTGTGCCTGGAAGTGACATTATATTTTACTGACTCAGAACTTAAAAGAGGGTGCTCAAACTTAAAGTTTATGCAATAATTTCTTAACATTTTTTATTTGGGGCTGAGGGTTGATGTAATATCTTGTACTTGTGCAGAGAAATGTTGTGCTGTGGAATAGAGAAGAGAAAAGGGTTAGCACTCAGCAGGAAGGGGATACCAGCTGGGGACACTAGCATTAGCATAATGAAAGCAGTGTGATGACGATGACCCAACATGCCATGAATGCCATAAATCCACTACAAGCTTAAATTATAAATATATAGATATACATATGCGAATTCATAGAGCTGTATTTAAATGCCCATTTGCTGTTGCACAATCTGAATAAAAGCCTTAGAGTGAAATATTTTGGTGTGAAAATCTGCATTTGAATATGCTGTAATTAAGCAAAGTAGCAGAGATGCCAACTCTCCCTGATTCTCAGGGAGACTCCCTGAAAATTCAATCTCCCTGATTCAAGCAAGCTTTCCCCCCATTGAGTTGCATGTAATTTTAAAAAATCCCCCTGATTCCTGTGTGAAACCTACCTGATTTCTGGATGTAAATGTTGGCATCTCTGAAGTAGGAACCCAGTTTTTGTTTGGTTAGAGTAGACACTTATATTTTTGCTTTAATAGTGGTCTATACACCAACTACTGCAGGAAAACAAGGGTACCTAGTGGCCAGTGCACTATGTGTTCATCCTGTGTTGTGGCCTATAATTCTATCCAGCAATGATAACTGAACTCACATACTTGCTAACAAAACGGCCCACAGGTTGTATAAAAGGGATGCAGAATGATGAAAAAATTTCTTCCTTAGGGGACTGCAGACATCTAGAGGGCTATTTATGTGGTTGTTGAAGAAATTAGGACTTATGAACCCAGTCCAGAAAGTATCGCCCTAGGAAGAAATTAGTCCAGAATTGGAAGAAGAAAACATGATTTCAAAATACACATCAGCATGTATTGGATGCCCCTTTTTTAATTCAATGATTTTTTTCACTGTCACATTTAGAAATATTTTCTTTTCATTCTAGGTGCAGTTTACTTTTGGCCTGAGATGCTATAGGTGCTAGGAGGAAATATTACATGTCAACAGTTGTTCCGGAGTATGCATCCTACAAATCTGCATAAGGTAAGCATTTTTGGCCTTGTTATCATGATTTTCTTTCAGCAGTATTTTCAGATAAACAGTTTAGTATGTTCTTTGTTATTATGGAAACTATTCTTTGCACAAGTCAGTTGGCAAACTCCATTTGTAACAGTTAATATTGAAATGTCATGGAAATTTCAATTTAAGTAGGTGTAACATTAATTGGAGAGTAGGTAGTGATGGTAGTACAAGCTGTTTTTTGGACTTGAAGGAGATGGTTGTTTAAGAATGCTTTCTGTTTTTTAAAATGTAAATGGAACCTGCACTTCTCTGAAAGTTGAACAAGTTAGATGACTTGGTTTCTTGAAGGTCACTTTAGATAGAAAAATAACAGGTTACAGTTGTTGCTTTTGATTGACTAACCCCACCTTCATTTGATTCAAAATCTGCTTCACAAAATAGTCCAAACATATTTTTTGGACACAGTAACATTGACACAAATTGGGACTTACAGAATGGATTCAATATTGTAATTTGTACCATGTCACGATGTGAATACCAGAATTTTTAGGCACTGAAAGGAAAGAACTTTATGCAAAATTAAGATTCCTCTAGTGTGCAATTCAAAATTAAAGAATGTCATCATTCATGCATCAAGCATTTGTGAACAAAATGTCCCATCTAGTCATTGTTGCCAAGCTAGGAATTTAAATTAGCTAGAGATTGCATTGACCAAGCAGAGGTGAATTCTGTTTGGAAGGTTAACAGGGAGTGTGCATGCAAAAAAAATAATAGATTAGAGACCTTGTGGTATTATAAATTTGGCTGTTTTTGAAATTATATGTTGTTTTACCTTGAGTCTACAGAAAAATTCATAAGGAACCAAGGTGGTGAGGATTTAGTTATTGCGTTGATGTTGTAAACTCTTGGAACTATTTCTCTTTAGGGTCACTAGTAGAAATAGGTCTCCACTGTTCAACAGTATGCAATTGAGCAATAATTGTGTGAAACCTTTGTATTTCAAATATCCAGTTTGACAGTCTTTTATACATTTTTCTACAGTATCATTCTAGGATAGTACACATACTTTCCTTCCTTTTCACATTTGGAGTTTGTGGCATTCAACTGGGGCATAGCATTAGTCCTTTGTTTTCTCAAGATGATGCAAGATTACCACAAAATGGCAATGCAGAAGTCAGTGGGACCCTCAGAGTTGAAGATTTGGCTAGTGATATCCTTGATGCTGAATTGGATCACTTCAAGAGTCTACTCTTAGCGCAACATTTTGAGACAAAGACACGTGTCAGGAGATCAACAAGTGAGATGCTGAAATTTTTAAAATGTGGTTTACTATAATCTAAGATAGCTGAGAAAGAAAAAGTTGAAGTCTGCCAAAATATTGGTAATCAGGAGTGTTAGGAATGTTAGGGATGTTATTTATGAATTATAGAAATCAAGATCAGATGTTATTTAAAAATGGTCTTTTTAGCAGATTCAATAATTCTGAGCAGGTCTTTAATAACCAGCAACATGTCTTGCTATCATTGATATGGCCAAAATGCAATGCAGAAAATGGCCAGAATAAGAAGAGATACCTTCAGAAATGTGGAAAGGAATTGTAAAAAATTTTGAAAATTAAAGTGGCACAATTTGCACTCATGAAGGCTGCACATTTGGTGAAACACCTAAATCTACAGAAGTAGCATAGTGAAAATCAGTACTTCAGAATGCCGCAGAGAAACAGTTGCACCGTTGCAATGTTTAGTGCTTTAATTATTTTGGGCTCTGTGCTCAGACTGGCTGCTTCACCAGTGATATAGACTGCATTAATTTTGTTGTCAGCTGTGGTGGATCCAGAGGGGCTGCTGTGGATGCATGCACACTTCCCCAAAATTTCCAAGATATAAATTTTTTTTGCACTCTGGGGGTGGGGGGAGGGACTGTACCTGACTTATTCAACAAGCACTAACTTAATACACCCTGTGTGTTGCATGGTTGTTGGAAGCAGAGCTAGGCTGTCCCAAGTTTTTGCAAGGTGTGAACTTTGGGCAGGTTTCTTGAAAAATGTAGAACCAGTGGTCTTTTGAAAAATTTGGAATGTCAATTGATTACAGAGAAAGTGCTACATTTTCCTGATTTTTTTTTCTGAAAAAATGTTGCAGTAACATTTTCAAGAAAAAAGGTCAAAGGGATTCCTAAAATTCCTAACACATTTGTATTAAAGCAAGTATTCCTCAGCCTCGCTTCACAGACATGTGCAACACTTTGCATCATATGGTAGAGTATTTGAAGAAAGTTGGAAACAAAAGTGAGATCTATTTGATTGTAAGATAACACGTACAGCTAGGGAGGGTTTGTACATGTGTATATAGTGCCCAATAAAGTTGGGTGAAAACTTCAACCAAAAACCACATTGCTATGTGTCATATTTCTTAAATTAGCAATACCAGCAATAATCAGAAGGCTGTAAGTTAAGATACTGTATATTTTTGCAGCCTATGTGATCATGTATTTTCAGTTTTCAGTATGAGAGCATGTAGATTGTACAAAACATGCTAAAATAATTTAACCTTTATTGTTGAGGACTATTTAAATAGTTTGCAGAGTTGGACAAAAAACTCTCTCTTTAATGATTAGCTTTGTATATGATACATTTATTTGCTTATTTTTCGATTTTTTTACAATAATTACAGTAATTGTAATAACAATGATAAGTAATTAATAAAGTGTACCCTAGAAACAAAGATCCTGGATCAGGGCAGCAGTAACAAGTATATTATTGTGTTGTGATCAGCTCTTTCAAACACAGGGTGGTAGACATCAAAGGTATATTCAATTTGTTCCATATTTTTGTAGTCCTTGTAACTACCATTTGTACTGTATGATGGTTCTGAATGAGTCTTGTCAGCTGCATGACCAGCAAGTGTTTGGTGCAGGAAAAAAAAACATAATAAATTGCGTCAATTGGTTTAGTACAGATGACTTGAAGTAAACAGTGGGAAGCTTGCAAAAGTGATCCCCTCTTATTTCCTTAAAATCAATTTAATGTTTTGCATTATTTTTTTCACATTAGAGGTTGAAGTTAGCTGGACTCTTGGATATGCAGATCCCTTTGACTCTGAGGGTGCCAAAGTTTTGGAATATTTTCATTGTGACACCGGACATTATCTTCTGTACAACTTGATTCAGAATGCAAGTAGTTTTGAAAGAGAGACCCGACTAGCAGAATGGAACGGAGCCAAATTTGTTGATGTAGGTGAGTGAGTTGGAGGATAGCATGGTAATAAATTTAATCATAATTGACAAATTTTTTCATATTTGCTCAACCCACAAAGTGTGGGTAGAGCTTTTGTCATACTGTGGGTAAAATGTCAGCCTCTCTCTCTTCAAAAGGTTTCAGTGTTTTTAAATTGCCTTAGATGTGGATGTAATTTGTACAAGATGATGATTATAGCCATGGCAAAGGATGTTATGATCTTGGAGGAGATTGGTTGAGGGATTAGGCTAGTAACCATATTAAAAAAAGTGCTTCAGCTGGTGTTCCATTTACTTTCAGTTACCCTCCATTTTAGTTCTTTCTAGTGTACTGCTCCTGTGCTGGGTGTGGTTATCTGTAGGGAGTGTGTTTGTTTGCTGAAGTGGACATGTTCATTTGTTCTGGAATCTTGAAGTCTGCTGAGGCAGAGTTTCCTAAGCATGGAAGTAATACACTATCTGGGACTTGCATGCAAACTATTCTACAACAATGCAATATCTGTTGCACAGCTCTTTGCTGTGTGAGGACATTGCATGCAAATGGATCATTGTTTATCCAGGAAGTTCCTATATTTGGCTTATTATCTCTTGCTTTCATGGAGTAATTAAAGCAGAATTGTGAAGAGTATTAAAGATATTTACTTTTCTTCTTAATTCATGAATCAATTGTTTGGAATAATTTGTGCATAAAGAGGAAGTGCATTCACCCCAACTTGAAATAGGATAGTAGGCTGCAGGGCTGGAATTAAGATGCCAGCAGGGCAAGGCCATTTCCTCATCAGTTTTAAGGGCAGGTCATGTGAATTGAGAGGGCACCAAGGCCAAACAAGTGACTTTGCACTGACCATAGTGTAATCTCACATGTAGGGCACAGAGCCAAATGGCCTTGATGGTCACTATATTTTATTGGTCAACAAGGCCATTTCCAAAAATACAAAGGCTATGGCCTTTGTGGCCTTAGATTAACTCCAGCCCTGAGGCTGTCCTATTTCGTGATTGTTTTTCTCAATTGTGACATCAAATTTACTAGGAGTATTTCTGGTTTACATGTAGGTCCCAAAATAATATGATAGATACTTTGGTAAGAAGAAAATTTTGAGATTTAGCTGTTCTTGTCCTATAGGTTTCCTATGATTGTGTTCAAAATAAATCAAAAACTGAACAGGTCAATTACATTTAGAAGAGTTGAGCAACTACAGCAATATCTGCTTAAGCTTAGATTTATTTCACTATTTTAAGCAGCAATAGTATTTTGTTCCCAGAAATGATTTGCTACAGTACTTCAATCCTGCATCACATTGCTATATTTAATGCTAGCAAGAAATCATCCTGATTATGGTCTAAGGTTGTGATTGGCTACATTGTGGTGGAGGTTCTCTAGTCTTGCATGTCAATGTTAGGGACAGCAAGCCAATTTTGGACTCACCATTTTCTTTGGCACCCAACATTGTACTTGGAGACAGGGGTTTGTAAATCCCTATTTTTTGTAGAACACAATATTTTAAAGGGGGATAGAGGTAAAGAGACCATAAACAACATAATTACATGAGGTGTTCCAACAGTTTTGTCCAAGATTGTTGATAACTCTGTGTTCAAACACTGTTTCAAATATGGTTTAAGTTCCAAGTTTAAGTTTCAAATACTGTTCAAGTCCTCCCATATAGTTACCTTTTACAACAGGTGGGGAATATTGTGAGCATACTCTACAACACCCAGCCTACTGGTACAGTTAGGTTGTAAAGAAAGGACTCCATCCAGAGTGCCCCTAATGACACAGTGGCACCACAAAAAATGGTAGATATATTCTCAATGTTTCACCCATGGAATGGAGGTTCTTCATCAAGGAAAACTACTGACAAAATTTCCACCTTCCAACCACCAAATCCAGTTTATGTAGTCATGTGTACTACCCTTGGAAGTAAACTCCAGAGAGGGGTGGTGCCAGGCTTAATGACAGTTTGTCCTGGCTGCTACATACCATTCGGTGACAGTACTCCCCCTTCCACAACCACTGCAGTTGCAGCCTTTCTGGTGCTAATTCTTGAATAAGGAATTTTGGTTTGATCCACCTCCCAACATGTGAACCTTCATTCCATCAACATAAAAAGCAACATATTTTAGGAAAGAATCAATTTGTACTGAACTTGGCATTCTCATGAAGTCAGGCCATGGTATTTTCTATTTCTATGTTTTATCAAACATACACCATGTAGTGTAAAGTCTCTTTCCAGGATAGTGGGCACATGTTCAACCTGACTTCATTCGGTTAGTGGACATATGATAAGAACTGAACATGATTTCCTGCTGCACCTTGCCTGCTCACCACAGATCCCCTATTATGTCAGCTATCTTTTAAAACCTTTTTGAAGTTGTCTTCATTGTATTTCACACCTGCATATTAGCAGGCCCCAACCATAGAGGGGAAAATTGACCTGCCATTAGGAATGTTTACTTCCTTACTTTACCACACCTACCAATTTTTCAGTGGACCACTGTAAAATTCAGTCAAAAGTCATCATACATAAATTGCTATGCTGGAATTCTTGTACATACCTACAGTAGATAAATAAGTTCAGATCTCTCAATTGCCTGGCTAATTCAGTGAGGACATCCAGTAAATACTATATAATTAAGAGTAATGTACTTATACTGGAACAACTCACTACATTTACTGTGCATGTGTGTTGTGGCACAGTCACAATTTCTGAATGTTCTCAAACTGGCTTTTGTTGATTTTGAATCAAAACCATGTCCCAAAAATGTTTAAAACATATTGGCAGGTGATGTATTAAGTTTAAAAATACACTTAAATAATGCCAGGTAATTTTCATTGAATAATTTTGAGGAAATTTCAGTGACTTTAATTTATAACACTTTGACTACGAAAATTTTACTGGCCCAAAGGACCAGTAAGTACAATATTTCCGCTGTCCTAACTCGAAAACAACTCACCTGGAGCCTAGACTTTCAATATCCCCATTTACCTTTTACATAAATCAGCACATGGTACTAAAATCTAAACCATACTTTAGATGAACTATTTTGTTTTGGTTTTATTACTTGTTCTCTAACTTTAATTCCTTTCTTCCTTTAAATTACCTAAATTTCCCTCCGTTTTTTCATCTATTTTAGGTGTCCTTTTTACAACAGCTAAGGTCTCCACACTTCAAACTCATTTTGTTGGCAACCAACTACTCATTGCCGTCATGAATTTTCAGTTTGCTGAAGATACGTATGAAGGGATTTCACAGGTGGTAGAATTTGATCCCGACACCTTAACAACGACCAACTTACAGAATATTTTGACATATGGTGCCTCTGGCGCAAATTTTTTTGATTACGAATCCGAGACTTACCTTGTCATAACAAACAAGAGACGCGATGACTATAGCAAGTTCAGCTCAGAGCTTTGGTGAGTAGGAATAAGACATTGTGACTGATGTACTTACAGTTATGGGGCTTTTTATGTATTAGTTGATCCTATTCTGTAATTTGTTGGAAGGAGGGGGGGGGGGCAAGAGAGATGGGTAGTGATAAAGTTTTGCAGTTTTACTTTTGCATTACAAAAGTCCCTTCTGTTTTTGTGGTACCCCACTCTGCAGCTGTTATTTCTGAACCTAATAAAGGAAGCCTCCCACTGCTGTGACAGTTCAAATATCTTCAAAATTTCTTCTGAAATATTGCCATTCTTACAGAATCTGTTTGAGTTTAAAAGAAGGGTTTAAGGTCACATCAAGTTTTGATATGTTAGAGGGATACTTACTCTAAGCATTTTGGTGAAATTTGCATTGAAATCCTGTGTGTGGTTTCCAAATTATGATCAAGTAAAGCTGTCACATTTTCAGCGAAAAGTGCACTTGGATTAAGCACATATGATATCATATCCATTAATGGACAGTCTTTTTTTTCTTTAAACTTCTCAAAAATCCCATATTATCAGAATGTCATTGCATAAGTGACCTGAGAATTTTACAAACTTTGCATTCCCTACAGGTAGGTCCTATTCCTATTAACTTCAAGGTCAACACAACAGTCTGAAAAACAAATGGAAGCAAAGCATTTTTTGTCAATGCCCTTACAAAAAAAGGTGCGTCAATCTGTGTCTGCACCATGTGGGATCACGCATGGAAAAACAAAGAAAACCATGTGTGTTCTTGGGTGACAAACCTGCGTTTTTGAAACCTTCTACTCACAGGTTTGACACAGGTTTTGCACACATTTCCTTGCCTTTAATATCAAGCCACAGGTTTTGTGGAAGAATTCTTTGTTATCCCTAGTTTTTATCACCACACGTTTTGCACATAAAACCTGTGATAACCCCTGGAAAAAACCTGTGAAAACCTGCAAATTTGGAACCAACTGCCACACCTTTTTTTGTAAGGGTGTGAGGAAGTGATATTTGGAAATAAACTGTCTGCTGCCCTTAAGCTTACCTTGGAACATAGCTCTAGTGACTTCACTTACTGATATCTTGAGAAGAACTTGTCCCATTTGAGTGGGAATGTCACCATACTGTGTTTATTGGGTTCCTCTTTCACACATGAAAATTAAATTTTTGCCTAAACTTCCCCTTCAATGCTTGACAAAGAACAGCTTTTTCACAAATGTCTTGAAACTGTTGTAGTCTTCTGGGACTGTTGTTGGAATTATTGAATTATTTTACACAATCCAGAAAGTTCATATTTTGATATATTTAGTACATAGTTTAGTGTGTGGGAAATGACATATTGCTGGGTTATTTACTGCTGTATTGCTTTTCCCCACATTAAAAATTTTCTTCACCTCACTCCTAACTGTGGTGGGACTGACTATCTTCCTGCCTTTGAGATGATGTGGTAGTACCTTACTTGGTTGGAGGGGAAGGGGGGGTTCGTCTTGTGTCATTGCTCCATATCGTGATGTATTCTACAACATTTGATTCATCAGAAGCCCGAACAAGTATTTATAGCTTATTATATGCCAGAATCTTAAGACACATAAAGGATGGCTTTGACATACTTACCAAATGCATAAGAACACGTTGCTTAAATAGGGTGAATTTTATAAAAATTCCATCAATCAATCACTCAAAGGTGGCTGTGAGTCTTTTAGTAAGGCATGCATTTAGATCACAAGATTAGGTGGAAGGGTTATTTTATCAGTTAGTTACTGACCAATCAGTATAGGTCAGGATGGCCTCTGCTCTTTTTTCCAGTTGTGGCTCTCTGGCTTGATTTCCCTACTCCATTGCTTGTGCTGGGCACCAAGCAATGGCAGTACAGTAGAATTCATTTTTTAAGTCATTGTCGATGGAAGGGGATGATGAACAAAGTTGTGGAGAAAGATGAGAGGAGGAGCTAGAGGCGAGATAGGGTCAGGAAGATGGGTTATCAAATCTATAGATTTTAGGGGAGCACACAAATGTTTGAATTCATTAAAATGTTTTTTTTTTCTTTGTTTCAGCATCTATCTATACATGGGGACACATTTTGATGGGATAGTCTGTCATTCAACTTCAGGAGCTACAGATGTCGTCAGTTTTGAGTATGAGAGTTTTATGTACATCGTTGTTGGTCAGTTTATAGATAATGATGGGAATTATGATGTTGGCACAGCTGTTTATCTTTTTGACAGTGGTGAGTGATGTGTTGGACTTGTAATTAGAAATAATAATATTAGAAGGTTTGTTAAAATGTAAATATTTGTTTGAGCAATGCTGTCAGGAGATGTGCCTTAGCTTCAACCAAGAGTTGTATTTAACATCTCCAGTGCTAAACTAAGCGTTGACTTGTTTGATTTAAAGCTAGTATTACAGTCTGCACTCCTACGCACTGTTAAGTACACTGCTTACATGGAAAAAGAAATATGTGATCACTCAAAAAAATAATAATGGGTTTCTTAAAACAAATATTATACCCTGTGTGATTCAATCAATATTCTAGAGCCTATTGTTGTTAAACTTTGACAGTAGTTTGCGAAGTGAAGGATTTAAGTTGTACATCCAAGTTTGAAAGTTAAGCCTACTTTGATTAATTTGATCTCATATTGCAATTTAATTGATTTGTTTTTACAGACAACAGTCAACTCAAGGATGTACAGATTTTAGAGACATCGGCAGTTACTGACCTTGAGATCTTTAAAATTAACTTTGATATCTACCTTGCAGTTGCTAACAACAGAGATGCTGTCACGGGATGGTTTGATACCAACTCATTTATCTTCTGGTGGTCAGGTAGTATTGCAGCCTAACATGCTATTGATATTAGGTACAGCTGTTGGTATTAGACAGCTTATATGTCAGGTGCAGTCTAACTTGCTATTGGTATTAGATGGAGCTGATACAGTACCTCAGGTGGGAACTAATATTCTCCTGTCACCATCGGTGGAGCTCAAATGTAATCACTACTACTAATTTGAAGGATCGAGAACCAACTAAAGTATTTAAAAGCAATCCTTTTAAATGCAAACCTGGCAATTTTTACATTCTTTGGGTGGTAAAAGCGAGTGCTAGAATGGATGCCACAGACTTGAGATTTTGAATAAAATGGTGATCATCATACACATTTACTCTTTAAGTTATGTTGATAAAAGAAATGTGCTAAGCTTAACTTTACACTGGGCATTGTTTCTTCTTTCGTTGTGGTTACAACAAATTTGTGTATTCATCTGAACCCCATCCTTACTGCTAGTATGCAGACTTACATTCTCATTACAAATTGCTTTGCAGGTCACCAGTTTGTGCGATACCAGTCTATTCCATCCTACGGTGCCAAGCAATGGAGGTACCAGCTCTTGGAAGGAGACAACAGTCTCTTATTCCTGGCAGATTACAGTGTAAGTTTGTAATACATCTTCCGCAAGAATCTTATTATACCTCTCATCTATATTTACCCTCTGGGGCTGAAAGTTGTACAATAAGCCCACAGTATTTTCTCTCCCTAATGTAGGGAATGAGTAAAACAGAGGGTTTGCCTACATCTGAAAAAGAACCTTAACTTGTACTGTGTTTGAAACCTTATTTGAACTTTACTTTGTCCTCCAGCTGACACTATAAATTCGTGTTTTTTTTTTCGTTAAATTCCATCTAACCAAGGATCAAACTTACCCGCATTGATATATTTTTGTCCTTGCTTGTTGCCATGGTACTGATGAGAATTGCTACAGTACGCACCATTTTTTAGAATTATTTCACGATCATAAATCACCTTTTGTGGTAGTTTATGGATTCGTGCTATTAGCCTCCTTTTCAAAATCACATTGACTTAACTATTATGTACAGTTTTTTTTTATTTAATGCTTTTGTCAAGCAAATTGTGTTTTACATTGTTTTATACAAGTTGAAAAGTCTTGATACAAGATGAAAATGATCAACATCAACAATTATGTATATAACTTTGGTCAGCGTTTGTCTACCTCAACGTGATGATTCATTTATGCATTATTTCGGTACATAAGCAACACTTAGACACATTCAGAGAGAGTATGTGTTTCTTCCATATAAAATGTGTTTTTTTTTTTCTCAAAATGTCTCATTAGTAATGATTGATTGTTTAATTCTTTACATAGGTTCCCCAATGTCTTCGGATATATGAATTGGATGATGAAGGGGACTGGGTAAACACTCATGTTACATTCTTTGCAGGGGCACAAGCATCAGAAAATGAAACTGTGGCTATTGAAAGCTTTGAAATTGATGACAGTGTATATCTATTAATTTCAAAGACATTGGCAACACAAGATCACTTCAACAAATTTAACTCAAATTTCTTTGTATTCATTGAAGGCCAAAGAAGTGAGTATTATTTTATCTATTTGCAAAGTCACAGCTGCCTCAGTCAAGCTTTTCAGTAGTTTCAGCTATGTGTAGCATTTCTTTGCAAGATTGAAGTCACTTTCCTATTGTTATGTGTACAACAACAAAGTATGGCTACAGTCCCTGCAGGTTGGTCAAAGGGGAAGTCTAATAAAAAAGTTCAAATTTATTTGTGAAAGAAGATCAAAGCTCCTCAACTTGGTTAAACTTCCATTCAAATTGGACATGAACTTCTTCAGATATCAGCAAGAGTGAGTTTGAAATTGGTTGTAAATTTTGAAGGAGAACAATGACACTTCATTATAAATGTGAGGACATTATGTCATATGTGCTCCCTTTCAGTTCTTTTTTTTTTTTCTGAAAATGTGGTAACATTCCTTGCTTATAATTTGATCATGCCTTGTTTAGTTAGTCTTTTGTCTGTAGCGATACAGAGTCGTTGGGTTGTTGGATAAGTGATATTTACTTTTCTTGACTGGGGGTTGGCTTGGGGCCCTGCAATATGTTCGTCAAAACCACAATTGTTGTTGTGACCCACAGGTTGGGAAATTATGCTCTACCCACATGGCAGGAATTGAAGAAAAGAGTGACAATAGCCCTATTTCCAAATAGCAATTGCAACGAATGGTGGGATAGAGTTTTGGGTGTACGTCAATTTTCACCACAGTAAAATGCCATCGACAAAAATGACAAACACCAAAACTGTATCCCACATTCATTGTAATTGCTATTTGGAAACAGGTCTATCAAGGGGAACATATGAAACACAAGAAGTTGAATTCATAGTAATCTGTCTTACTGCAGGTATCATAAAGACCTGCTAACATTCTGATAGTTGAAGATGTATATACCAGATGCCAAACTTTAAACTGGAATTTATTCAATTACAACTGTAAAAACACTATTATATGTATTTAACCCTTTACCATTGTTTGGGTCCTTTTGGACCCATACGGAGAGCGCGGCTGTCTTCCATCTTTACTGTTTCACGTGTAGCTCTAAACTGCCAGTAGCTACCGGAAAATTCGGCCACAACAATGAGAGGGACAATAGTGTAAGGTCATGGGGTCAATAACCTACGGAAGCTGATGCAGGGCGTGCTACGTCCACTTTTCTTCCCACTCCCGAGGCATACAAATATGCCCCGATTGGAGCACAACGGTAGAGGGTTAATCTAAAGTATCTGCAGCATGGGTCTGTGCACACACTCAGAGAGAGCGTCATCAGCTTTGCAGTAAACACACCCCACAGACTTATTTTAACCCTTTACCCTTGTTTGAGTCCTTTTGGACCCATACAGAGAGCGCAGCTGTCACCCATCTTTACTGTTTCACTCGGAGCTCGAAACTGCGATTAGCTACCCGAAAGTTCCTGCACAACAACGAGAAGGACAATAGTTTAAGGTCACGGGGTCAATAACCTACGGAAACTGATGCGGGGCGTGCTTTGTTCGCTTTTCAGCCCACTCCCTAGGCGAGCAAATATGCCCCGATTGGAGCACAACGGTAGAGGGTTAATAAAAAAAAATATCTATATCTTTCTGGTGAAGCACAATTTATCTTTTGTCTCAAGGTCATGAATACTGTTTATTGCCATGAAAAGAAAAGTTTTAGTTTGCACCAAAGTTAAAAGAACAATACTTTGGGTCGCAACAGCTGAAATTTCAAAGTGTTACATTTATGGAAATTAACAAATCAGCCTTGAAAACCAATGTAAATTGTATTTGTTAAAGCAGCTCATTGAGTTGGTTCATGGCATTCAACAAATTTTTCTAAACCTGTTAGCATGTACTTCACATTCCAATGACAAATGGTTAAACTTAGACAATCCCATATGCTATATAAAAGTAAGTTTTTTATGAGTGAAAACTTAAGGGTTCAGTTCGGTTTTCAAAAATTTGTGACCAGACTTTTTTCAAATTATGCACAAAACGATTACAAGTTTGGCACCACAAAATTTGAAATTTTCCCGTAACTATTTGGTGGGAAACTTGACTCATCATGCAGACTATAAGCATTGTCGTGTGGTAATGACATTTTGGTATCAACTCAGAAAGCCCCTCTGACTGAAAAGCACTCAAAGAATGCAAATACATGAGCAGAACCAAAAAGCATTTACATAGTGTTCTAACAAATAAATACAGCACTTACAAAATTCAATGCATAATTCAGAGCCATGTGTAATTATCTGAATAACATGAAAAGAAAAAGGAGTAATTAAACAATTAAAATGATAAAATTTGCAAAATTAACAAACTGCTAGGTATGTTTTAAGTTGGGACTTCAAAATATTAAAGAAAAGTGGCTTTCCAAATTCCAGCAGTCCTTGTTTTAACTTTATCTCACTTCAATCCCATCATACTGTTTTTTGTTATCATCCCACTGTTTTAGGATTTTACTGGTACTTGAGTTGCAAGGTGGTCTGACCTAGATAAGTTTTTGTTAGGTGTCCTTCATTTCTGTTTTTTTCATGTATATTTATCCTTGCAACTACCTTATCATTTCTTTTTTGTAACCATCATACATGAGTTATTATATTTTTATTGCAAGTAGACCTATATCAAAGTGGAATAAATGAGTGTCTAAATCGAATCAAAGTTGAAAAAAAAATAATTTTTGTGTCTTGGTTTTAAACAACATTATCTTTGTAGGATTGTGGTGATTTAGTTGACAAAATGGGGCTTATTGAGTTGATATTGATAACTTAGTGAGAGTGTTAAAGATCTCTACTATACATGGCTCTGCTTATAGTAAGCATAATGAGTCGAGTTTCGTATCCAAAAGTTATGGAAAAACTTACAAATTTTGAATTTTGTGAATCCTGACTTGTAGTGGTTTAGTGTGTAATTTGAAAAATATCTGGTCACAGATTTTTGAAAACCACATTGAACCAATAAGAACTCACTCATGAAACAGTTACTTGTATGGAGGATTGTCTAAGTTGGACCATTTGTCCTTGGTATGTGAAGAGAACATGACAGGTTTGGAAAAATTTGTAGAATTTCAAACATCAACTCAATGAGCTGCAATAAATGTTCTTTATTTAGATGTTTCTATTCCGGAGACGGACCCTTTGCTTCTCTGTCAGACTCGGCTGTCAACTCTGTGTAATGAAACCGATGTAAACATAACAGAAGCTATAGGTGTGCTGAACAATACCTTAAAATACAGTGGTGACCAGAAAACAATAGGAGATATAAAGATTGAGGGTATGTTGCCAAATTTATTTCTTCTGTCCTGGGTTTAGAGTATATTAATGTGTGTAAAGGAACAAATAGTTGGCAAAGAGTACAAAGTTATCACTTTCAGTTGCTGATATTATTTTTATCCTCTACAAGATGAAATGTTCTTCTTAATCAATGTTGTTTTCTTGCAGGAAACTGAATTCATGTTTACAGCCTTCTTATTGTATAAAAACAGTGTGCATAAAATCTGTTGTTACAGGAGTGTAGCGTTATTTTAGTGTAGTGTGATGCAAAAACCCAGTTTTGTAAATTTGTGAGACAATGTACAAAAGCTATCAGCTTTTTTCTCACAGCAGTATTCTTATGAAAAAATGCTGTTTCTACAAATTAAATCAGGTAGATTTCCAGTATTGACCATATTAAAGTGTACTAAGATAAAACGAACTGCCATAATTTACAAAGTTTCTTTTCTTTTAGGCAATGTTTACATACAGCAAAACTTCAGAGTTTCGAACCTGACCACTCATGATGACCACAACTTTAATATTGACCAGGAGTTCATTGAGCAGGTAGAGAAAGTCTCCTCTGGTATAGACAAACTACAGTTACAGTTACCAAATCTGGTGTCATTATATGATAATGAAACAATCCAAGGTGAGTTTGAATTCTAGGTATGGCTGCATGGTGTAGAGCAGATAGGTCTATTCATCATAGTTGTACATACAATCCTCTACAAAACAAATGAAACAGAATTGCTGATACAGTGACAAAATGCACTCATGACCCCCCTCTCCCCCTTTTAGTGTTGTGTCCTATCAATTGTTTAAAATATTGTAGTTAGCATTGAAAGGTGGAGGGGAAAAATGACATTTAATTTACTTTTGTCGGGGAGTTTAGATAGTAGGGAAGATATGTTACTATGGCTTAGTAGTAAAACAGTGGTTTCAACAGAGTTTCATTTAGAATTTTATTACATTTTTAGGATGAGAGCAAAGAGGTTGCATAGCCTTTGGTAGTTCTAATTTCCCCTTCATTTTATTGCTTAAGTACAATTTATATATTAAACATCAGTGGGCCATGATTTACCAAAGGAAAAAACAGGATCACAGGTTTACTTAAAGGGATGCACGAACCTGCAGCCCAAGTTTGTCCAGAACAATCATTAGCCTGGGAGAGTACATTAACCTGTTCGCATGCACAAGTCAAGAGTTAATTCAACCTTATTCATTCATAAACAGCTGTATTTTGATATAAAAGATATCAGAGAAAAAAAAATTATACTACTTTTTGGTTTCGATGAAAAGAGAAACCTATGCATTCATGATGGCGTGTGTGTGTATGTATGTGTGTATGTGCGTGTGTATAGGTGTGTGTGTGCGTGTTTGTGTGTGTGTATGTGTGTGTGTTTGTGACACTTTGCATGTTTACACGATATCTTGAGAAGGGAAGATCTGACAGTTCTCAAACTTGGTACACAGATACCCCATACTGAGAGGAAGAATCCTATTTATTTTGGTTGAGGTCAAAGGTCATCTGGGGTCACAGGGGGTCAAAAAGCAAATTCCTTGTTTACACAATATCTCATGGTAGAAAACTTGGATTAATTTCAAACTTGATATATTGATGCGTTATGATGTAAGGAAGAACCCTATTGATTTTGATGGAGGTCAAAGGTCATTTGGGGTCACATGGGGTCAAACCCTGAAATCCTTGTTTACACAATATCTCATGGTAGAAAACTTGGATTAATTTCAAACTTGATATGTTGATGCGTTATGATGTAAGGAAGAACCCTATTGATTTTGGTGGAGGTCAAAGGTCATTTGGGGTCACATGGGGTCAAACCCTGAAATCCTTGTTTACACGATATCTCATGGTAGAAAACTTGGATTAATTTCAAACTTGATATGTTGATGTGTTATGATGTAAGGAAGAACCCTATTGATTTTGGTGGAGGTCAAAGGTCATTTGGGGTCACATGGGGTCAAACCCTGAAATACTTGTTTACACGATATCTCATGGTAGAAAACTTGGATTAATTTCAAACTTGATATGTTGATGCGTTATGATGTAAGGAAGAACCCTATTGATTTTGGTGGAGGTCAAAGGTCATTTGGGGTCACATGGGGTCAAACCCAGAAATCCTTGTTTACACAATATCTCATGGTAGAAAACTTGGATTAATTTCAAACTTGATATGTTGATGCGTTATGATGTAAGGAAGAACCCTATTGATTTTGGTGGAGGTCAAAGGTCATTTGGGGTCACATGGGTCAAACCCTGAAATCCTTGTTTACACAATATCTCATGGTAGAAAACTTGGATTAATTTCAAACTTGATATGTTGATGCGCTATGATGTAAGGAAGAACCCTATTGATTTTGGTGGAGGTCAAAGGTCATTTGGGGTCACATGGGGTCAAAACCTGAAATCCTTGTTTACATGATATCTCATGGTAGGAAACTTGGATTAATTTCAAACTTGATATATTGATGCGTTATGATGTAAGGAAGAACCCTATTGATTTTGGTGGAGGTCAAAGGTCATTTGGGGTCACATGGGGTCAAACCCTGAAATCCTTGTTTACACGATATCTCATGGTAGAAAACTTGGATTAATTTCAAACTTGATATGTTGATGCGTTATGATGTAAGGAAGAACCCTATTGATTTTGGTGGAGGTCAAAAGTCATTTGGGATCACATGGGGTCAAACCCTGAAATCCTTGTTTACACGATATCTCATGGTAGAAAACTTGGATTAATTTCAAACTTGATATGTTGATGCGTTATGATGTAAGAAAGAACCCTATTGATTTTGGTGGAGGTCAAAGGTCCTTTGGGGTCACATGGGGTCAAACCCTGAAATACTTGTTTACACGATATATCATGGTAGAAAACTTGGATTAATTTCAAACTTGATATGTTGATGCATTATGATGTAAGAAATAATCCAATAAATTTTGGTGGAGGTCAAAGGTCATTTCGGGTCACATGGGGTCAAACTCCGAACATCTTGTTCACACTATATCTCAAGGTAGGAAGCTTGGATTGATTTCAAACTTGTTATGTTGATGCATTATGATGGGAGGAAGAACCCTATTGATTTTGGTAGAGGTCATAGGTCATTTGGGGTCATAGGGGTCAAACTCAGAAAAACTTGTTTAGGATAGCTCAAGGTATGAAAGGTGGATGGATTTCAAAATTAGTATGTAAATGAATTATGGTGAGAAGATGGTCTGTGTAAGGTTTTTTTTTGTGGAGGTGAAAGGACATCTGGGGTCATGATCTGTCAAACTTTGAAAAACTTGTCAAAATGGGATATCTCAAGGTAGGAAACTTGGATGGATTTCCTAATTAGTATGTGGATGTGTTATGGTGAGTTGAAAGTACTGTACCTGTTGTTTTTGGTGGGGATCAATGGTCATCTGGTATCACCTGGCATCAAACTCTGAAAACCTTGTTTGCAGAATATCTTAAGGCACAGTATGAAATTTGGCTTTTTGAATAGAGAAATGTTTTGGTTAAAAGAAAAACCAGTCACTTACAGGTGGAGACAAAGGTTATTTTGGGTCACCAGTTGTTACAAGAAATGTAGCATTTTATTGAAAAGAGCATGTATGTATCATCGAAACCTCAATGCATTTTTGCATTCTGGTTTAATACCAAATTAGAACATCACAACCTTGAGTCTCATTATTGTGAGTTTGTTGGATTTGTCAAAATGACACTTGGACACATTACCATAATCTACCAGCAGGAGTAATGAACCATAATTTCTAGTCTCTTATTCAAATATTGCTAATTTGCAACACACTTTGTTAATAAGATTACAGGGTGCACCGGTATTTCAGTAAAAACCGGTACGTACCGGTACGGTACCACCAACCCAAAGGTACCGAAGTATCGTGGAGTACTCAACTGTAAGGTGAAAATCTTTTCTCAAAATTTAAATTAGAATGGTACTAAACTGAAACAAAAATCCATTTGGTAAATGCCTCGTGACTCTAAACATTACAATATAAACAGGGAATAGTCACTGAAATAATCATTTTGCACCATTTCAGTCACAAACTCCCCCAAAGAATTTCGGAAATTGCTGTTTAATGTTACTTTTGCAGAACTAGTACCCTCCACACTAAAAAGGAACTAGTTTTCTTTCGACATTCTGCGCAATCTCAGAACGATCCAGCGCTCATCAACAAATGCCTTCACATTGTGTATTTAGACAGACACCGTTACTCAACTGTGAGGTGAAAATCTTTTCTCAAAAATATAGCATTTGAATTAGAATGATACTTGAATGAAACAAAAACCCATTTGATAAATGCGCCGTTTCTCAAAACTGTAGAATACAAACAGGGAACATTCACTTGATAATCATTTTGCACCATTTCAGTTACAAATCCCTCCTAATAATTTTGGAAATTGCCATTTCATGTTACTTTGGCAGAACTAGTACCTTCCACACTAACAAGGACCTTGCTTTCTTTTGACATTCTGTGCAACCTCCGAATGATTGCTGCCCATCAGCAAATGCTTTCACATGGTGTGTTAAGAATAGTTACCATGCATTGGTTGATTGAAATCACTTTGATTACAATAGCACACAACATTATATGAGTGAGAATTTCTTTGTAAGCAGACAAAGAATCATAGCATTGCAAGTTCTGATATGAACGTTGCATCGACGGTTTCTGATTCTGACACAGTGATGTAATGGGACTGCTCCATAATGTCACTGCCTGTGGAAGAAAAACTTTGTATGGACGCAACGAACGTTCTTTCAGAAATTTACACAGTGAAGCAATGGGACTTAACACACAGTAAATCCTGCTTAAAACATCGGCACATGTTCACCTGAATTCAACTCACTTGCTCCGTTGTATTGAAGAACAGTATAGTGTTATTGTACAACAGATTGCTGCGCGATGCATTCCGTTACTTCAATCATGAAGCACTTTGATTTAGTTTCGATAGTGATAACTTTATGGGAAGAAAGCTTGATGCATCGATATGTTGTGGAAATATTTTTTTAATAAGTTCTGGGTAATAACTTTTGGTTATACTTTAGAGGGGCAATTGTCATTATTTTTAGAAATTATTTTTGCAATCTTCATTACAATTCTGAGTGCTCTTGTCATCTTGTGGGGTCTAGCTCCGGTGCGGAATTGCAGTGTGGCGCTGATTTATTGTCCGTCCTGTATTTATTGGAGGCTAATTTGCAAAGAGGTTATTTCTTTTTTTGTTTACCGATTTGTTGAATGTGGGGTGACTAAATGTTATAAAAAATAGTGAAACAGGAGGCAGAGATTATCAGGAGACTTCATGTCAATGCATGGTATTTTTATGGATATTTTGCATGTGATAAAAGTCCTACTTTTTTACTCTTCTGGTACCGGTACTACGGTATTACTGGTACAATTTTTGGTGGTACTGACGGTACCAATTTTCAGTGGTATGATGAAACCCTGTATGTTAACCATACCGATATTATTAAAAGAAGGGTTTATGATCATATCAAGTTATGATATGTTGAAGAGGTACCTATTCTTAGCATTTCGGTGAAATTTGAATTAAAATCTGATGTGTGGTTCTCAAGATATGAGCAAGTAAAGTTGTCAAAATTTTCAACAAAAAGTGAACTTGAAGCAAGCATATATGACATCATATCCCCACATTAATGGACAGTCTTGTTTTTCTTTAAACTGTTCATCCTATTCTCTCCTCGACAGTCCCATATTTTCAAAATGTGATTGCATAAGTGGTATGACAACTTCACAAATCTTGCATTCTCCACAGGGAGGTAGTATTCCTATTAACTTCCAAGTCAACACAGCAGTTTGAAAAACAAAGGGAAACAAAGTATTCCTAGTCAATGTGAAGAAGTGATATAACCTCTGCTGCCCTCAAGCTAGCTTTTGAACACAAATCTAGTAACTTCATTTAGTCATATCTCGAGATATATATGTCTGATTTGGATGGAAATTTGACCACAGTGTGTAGATTTGGTTTCATTTCATATGTGAAAATTTGAATTTTTGCTTAAACTTCCCCTTTAAGAATTATTGAGTAGAGTAATCTCTTGGAAAGAAGAGTGCGGTATGAGTTAAGTCTTGCAATATTTGTACTGCCAAATTTTCAAAGAATTCCACAATGAAGCTGATTTGGCCATTGTAATCTTACAAATGTTTTTATCTTTTAATTAAGATATTGCTAAGTAGAGGTCTGAAATATCATTGCAATAGTCTGAAAAGGTCATGGAAAAGTCAGGGAATCCTTATTTGTAAGGTTATAGAGAAGTCTTGACATGTTTATGGGTAAGGTCATGGAAAACCCTGGAATGCTTACAGGAAAGATTATGGAAAATTATGGAAATGTTGTAAGTGGAAGAAATTGTAAGAACCAGATCAGAGAAGTAATGATTATTCTATGCTACATTTGAGTTACTTGTTGCATCTTGTGGCTGGCTCGACTCTAACCAATGGGTTGGAAACTACTCAAACTAGGCCGTAAAATGCCATCTAACTAAATAACTTGTAATCTAACAATTGTGTAAAGCGTCATATATTTCAAATTAGATCTTACACTTCTCTAGAACAAGCTGGAAATAATGATTGGCTGTAGGCTATCAGAATTTATAATTTCAAGTTTGTGGTTCAAAAAATGTCCGTATCTGTTATGTTCTTTTGTTTTCAGCATACACAATTTTTCAAGAGACACTGAAGGTCAATGACACCCTCACTGGAAATATTAGCACCATCTATTTTGGTGGTTCTGCCTTTCATACTTGTGCTACTGCCTTGAATGGTGATACCGACCTAACTGATGTAGCTGGCTGCACTGGACAAGTGGATGTTCAGGAAATCGATAGAGCTGCTCTACGTTTGGAAGGGGATCAAAACGTTACCAGCTATGTGGTCTTCCAGGATACCATAAATGTGGAGGGAAATATTACAGTTGGGAATGAGTTAAATGGATTAAAAATACCAGGTTGGGAATAAGATCCAATGAAATTTGCAAATAGATGTTATGTGGTGCATAACAGTTAACAGTTTTAGTTCCTAGTTTGAGGTGTTCCATATGAAGCTAAATGACACTTTGATCTTTCCTTTGTTCTGACATATGTTGATGATGAATTTAGAACGAACTCTTTGTTTTGAATTCATCCTACTGTTATTTTTTTCTTGACTAGCTAGGGAGCAAATTAAACTATAAATTCATAAACACCTCTTTTGATTTCTTGCATTCTGATTGGCCACCAGAAACCATTTGAGATAGGACTCAAATTGCATTTATGACCAGTTCCTTGATGGTAGAATTAGAATACCATGCTTTTACATAGCATCGTGATCTGTAAAATTTTGTCATAAAGTCCATTCCCAGCATTTTAGTTTTGAGTGTTTATGAATGGGAATAAAGCAGGGTGCCCAGATGCTACATGTAATTTAAGACCTCTGATGATGGCATCATAGAGGCAGCAGACCTCAGCTAACGCTTCGGTCTTCTCAGCCTCTGTGATGTCATAGTTAGTTTTAAATTACATTTAAGACAGGGGCACCCTTGCATTTATCTTAATACTGAACACTGCACCTGATATCATCTGAAGCAGCGGCAGGCCTTGAATTTTGAGGTGTGGGAGTGCAATCACACACCACCGCTCACCTCAAATCACTTTAAGGAGTGCGGTTTTTCCACACCTAGATGGAAATGGGAACTCAGAAAAATCTAAAAGTTTCATAATATCTTGAGGGGTGTAGTTCAAAACACACCTGGAATATTGAAAACTCAAACCTGCATCTGAGAATGATGGTGAGATAGATATTTATTCACCTACAAAGTCCTGGCCAGGTCATTACAATGCCTAAAATGGAACCTAGTTCTTTGTGTCTGGTTCTAAGTAAAACAACCCAGTGAGACAAACTGTTAAAATGGTGCCCCCCCCCTTCCCCAACTCAAACCAATTGGTTAGAAACTGAGTCATATAACCTCTATCTTACTAACTAACCTAAAGTCATTTTCTTTGTTGCTTTAGAATTTGGTTTTTGAATTTGAAGTTTAAATTATCCATTGTTGTATTTTCCTCAATTTATATTGCTTCCTTCAGAAGATTTGCTGCTAACATATGGAGATCAAGAGGTTTTGGGGACTGTTACATTTGACACAGATGTAACCTTCCTGTCATCTGTTGAGGTTAAAGGTCAGCTGAATGGATTAGATCTTGAAAGGGATGTTGTAACTACTTCACAGTCTTACAACATAGGTGGATTCAAGGAATTCATACAGAATGTAAGGATGGAAGAGCCTGCTGCAATGGCTGATGGGAAATCAGTTGATCAGGTGAGAGTTTGTTTCCTTTGAATACCTGGAATCAAGTATACAGATGTGTTGGCAGCAAAATAACCTCGTACAGGTAAGGGTCCAGATTATGAGAAAAGAGGGTAGCACATGGCGAGGACAGCTAGTTTTGTAATGGATGAAGTTACCGAGCCAAAGGGTGTTTGCATGCGGGCCAGGGAGGGTGTGGGATGGGGTTTCCCCTCCCCCAGTGTGAAGCATTTTTGTTTCTTAATGTGAAAGTGGGTGATTTGGTGCATGCTTACGTGATATTTTGTATGCATAAGGCTACACATTGTTGTGTATTTTATAAACTATTTTGTAGACTGAACAACCATATAGAAATTAGATACACACAAACCCAATGACTTCAGGTGAATAGCTCAAGGGCTTTCATCATGTTATGTGTCTCCTTTTTTTAGTAAACCAAAGAACACATCTAGTGGTATCTGCCTTTTAGCCATGGTGTGTGCACTGAGACCAGAGAGTCTATCAATTTATCTTTGATTAAAGTTGAGCACAGTGCGCTGAATTGTCAGTAACAAAGCACAGCACCGGTTTCATCTAATTTTAAGAATGAATATTGTATTATATTATTAGGCAGCGGGCCGTACACGAAAAAGTGCTTTCTTTTTAACTTTCGTGACGCGCATCTGAGGGTCGGCATAAAAATTACCTACGAAGGTCAATTTTAACCTTTTGAACATAATATCAATTACCACAAGCGAACGAGTTGGCCTACGAAGAGAAATTTGAGGTTAAATTGTTGGCTTTTTTTTGGCCAACATTCATTGTAGATACTAGTTCCACGAATTTTCTGACACGTACAAAATCTGTATACATGCCGGGTATAGTGCACAGTGCAGTGGTCAGTGAAATTGATAGGGATAAACTTTTATGTCAATTAATTGACGGGAGGGGGAAGCAGGGGAGCAGGACGACTTTCCCCTCATCTGAGGAAAGGTTGAATAAATCAGGAACAGGAACGAGAGATGATAGAGAAGGGATAGCGAAGAAGGAAAATGAAATAGGACAAAACAAGAATAAGAATTTGGAATAGAAAAGAGGAAGAAAATAAACACACATGACATGGAAAACCAAGAAACAGAGAGAAGAGATGTGTTCAGTAAGGAGACCAATAAATGTTTCACATGATATTGTTTAGCCAAGTGTGGTTTGCAGTTGAGTTATGAGAGAGTAAATAACCGACGACATGGCCGTCAAGTGGTTAAAGCATCCGACTTCAGGTGCGGATTAAGGGGTGGAGGTTTACGGCCCCAGCCCTCCCCTTTTCACCACATCAACAATAAAACATATGAAAAATTAGCAGTGCAGCTCCCTCTCACCCCTTTTTTCTCTTAGGTCAGCCCCCCCTTTTTTGAATGTGCAGATCCGCTCCTGGACTAGCTTGCAGTTGGGAGGTCGGAAGTTCAAGTACTATTGGCCGGGTCATACTGAAGACTGTAAAAAAACACCTACTGCCATTGTACCTGGTGCTCAGCATAAGGCAATTGAGTAGGAAAATAAGCCAGTTAGTCACAAGTGGAAAAGCTGGTCTGTGGCGGCTTGACATAAACCAATTGGTTAGAAACTGGCCATATGGGTCGTCACGTAAAACTCCGTCCATCTTACTAACTTGAGAGGATAGGCCTAAATGGACAGGCTTTACGGCCAAGCAGAACTTAATTCCCATTGAGATCTTTTGTCCAAATCAACAAAAGGTTTCAACGGTTTCCAAATGGTAAAGGGTTTTCAAAAGGGTTTGGTTTATGAAAAGGGTAATTTTGTAATTCCCTTTGAGTGTTGACCAATTTCCATCATCTACCAAAGGGGCGGCCCAAATGCAAAGGGTATTTACAAAAGGTATCACTTGAAACCCTTTGGGTTCAAAGGGTCTAACCCAAAAGGGTTCCAAATGGAATTTTCAGCTGGGCTGCCAAAAAACTTTGACTATACCTAAAGCTGTAAAGTATAACCTTTTCTAGTGAGCACGCCTGCATGATTTGAACCAGTGTCGAATCTCCATGAAGCCATGGTCGTTCACTCCAAGTATAAGTTCAAACTATATGATCTATCATCAAAGAACCAATCTCAAATTTCCTGCGAGAAACTTAGCATCATGTAGTAGAACTGATCGCCAGCATCTCTACCAGGAAAAAAGGGAACCGGATCGTGGGCTAAAGTTTACAAAATGTGAAAATCCGATCGGGGTGAGAGCTGTATGAATATATTATCTTCTGTCAGGTGGAGAGGGGCACAAGATAGAGATATAATCACAACAACCAGTGGTTCAAACCTGGCACTCATTCATATGCTTGATATTTTGCATGTATTTTATAGGTAACCATTCCATTTGGAACCCTTTGAGCACAATTGTTTTGAAATGGTAGGCCTACCTTTGGAAAAGTAAAAAGAAAAATATTTTTTTTAAGCATAGGGGTAGGAAGCGGGGGCTGGGGAAGAAAGCCTCCTCGGCCCCCCAGTGAAAAATGAGGGGCGGAAGCAAGATTCCGCTCCCCCCACTTCCCGTGTCAGAAACCCCTTCAAAATCTCAAAAAACAACGAAATTTCCGGCGCGCTTTGCTCGCCGCATTATGCAGCATAAGTACACTAGTTCTCCCTAATAGACCAGTTTGGTAAACTTTCCTGAGCTCTGGACATATCAAAATCGGATATTTACCATTTGTGTGACACCACATCATTAAGAAACACCGGCAGCTATGTTGCTATTTTTGTGACCCGTCTTTCATAAAATTCCAATTTTTCTACAATTAAAATTCTTGATTTTGAAATATTTTGTCTAAAAGGACAACAAATTTGAGAAACTTTTGAAATGTCATCGGGGTCTCGATTTTTCAAAATTTTGTATACGCTCCGCGCCAATTGAAGATAGTCTTTCGAGAAAGACTTCATATTCCAGGCAGGCAAGCTTTGGCCTACCGTAGTCAAATGTTCTCATACACACCGCATGCGGGACATCGAATCCAGGGTAGCGCTTGCAGTGACCTTCCGTATATCTTTGCCGTACCCGCATCAAGTTCAAACGAGTTTCAAGGATTGATTTGTATCTGACTATTGACGGAATCCAATTCAGTCATAATTAGATACCAAATGATCATCGGTCCAACTTTAGTAAAGTTATGCTCAACTGAGACTAAGATTAAAAATGCGGAAATAGAATTAAAATTTTTTCAAGTTGATATATTTAAAAAAAAAAAAACATATCAGGTACCGTCATTTCAAAAAATACACAAAGGCGTACGGAAAGAGGCGGATCCTGTTTGCCGCGAACTGAATATTTTTCAAGTCCTATTTTGCCCGGCCGCATGTCAACACGGTCCGCTGCAGGCCGAACTGACTAGCTACTACATACTACCCCCTTGCCCTAAAATACATGTAAGTGTCACTGCCCTGAAATAAGCACTTCCCCTGATCTGGGAGGAGTACAGTCCCCCTATCCTCACCTGAAAGGTCTACGCCCCTAATAGCATGAAAGATGCCAAGGTCTGTTGCGATTTTCTATTGAAAAACCAGCCCCTGTCTAAAGCTATCGGCCATCTCATGACACCAAGTCTCCAGGAGCAGGAATTTCTGATGAGATTAAATTTTCTGCCAGAAAGATCAAAATTTTAATACATGGCTACTTTGTCGAGTGTCGCAACAAGCATTTCATTGGGAAAGGGCTGATCGCTTTTACAAAATGTGGTCAGTGTACCATATTCAGTTTGGCACTAGTACTGAGCTCGGGGGCTGATATTGGGACCAGAAAATTTAGTACACGAATTCCGATATTTTTCGGAAGGGAAGCCGTTCCCAGCCGATAATAACAGTTCGACCACCAAATTTTAAGTAAGTTTGTAGGGGTTTAGGATTTTTAGATAGCATGTGAGTTGCGGCTAAGCCGAATTAAAGCTACAACTATTCCCTAATAACTTGAGAACCAACACACCCCAGATGCCGGTGCCTATTAGAACCTATTACACGAAATACAGCTTGTGATATTCTCGCCCGTATTCGTATTGTTAACCTTTCAGATTTCGTCGTTCCTCGATACAAAAATGATACTAGATGGGTTGAAGGGTACTACTCTTTTTTCAGAGATCGGAGTGACGCAGATTATACAATTTGGATCGGTATCCAACTCGAGTTACTCATTCGCAGTTAACGTTACGCGTGAAACCGACGTAGCAGGGACATATACCGCTCCTCGTTCGCGAAAAAGTGTCCTTTTTCTTTCCACATCTTTTTACCGTTTTTAATCCCACGTACCAAAAATAGCATTAAAATTTGTTTAATTTTTCAAAAATTTAACATTAAAGCCCATTTCAGATAATTAAAGTGCCTTAAGAACATAATTAGAGGCTGCAGCTGTAGTTTTAGTACTGTTTGAGGAAAAGTTTACTTAAAACGCGGAAGTTGTGTGTCTATCTCACCTTTGCCAGATTTTGAATTTAAAGGGATATTTTTACTTATTTTTTCTTGATCCATAGGCCAAACGGATCGCTTGTGGTAATTGCATGGGTTATTATTTCATCTTTTACCATCGATTCGTATTTTTTCCAATCAGACCCTCCGAAGTGCGTCACGAAGTAACACGAAAAAGCAGGACAGATTTTGGTCTATATGCCATAATCACAGAGCATTTTACTTGAAGGAGCAATTTGCATGGATCTTCTTGGGCCTGATCTGTTTGAGAGTTCTGACTAACTCCCAGACAATAGCAAAATGGTGCATTAATTCTCAGGACATTCTGGCACCAACAGGTATTTCAGATGGGCCTAAAAAGTTTTGGCCAATCCATTTTTGGGGAGAAAATTTTTTCTCCTCCAAAAAGGGGAGGTGCACCCCCTTTCACCCCTCCCCTTTGGATCCGTGCCTATGTTGGATAGAGACAAATAGTCACTAATTTACATAAATAAATGTATATATATGTATAAGATGAAAACATGAAAAACAGATAATAATTGACGAAACAGGAATACTGGTAAAACATTTATTGTTGAAATTTTTGATCCACCTAGGATCGTCCTCGGCAACTTGTAAATTGGCAAGATTTACAGAGTAACTATTAAAAGGGGAGTAGCAGCATTTGAAGATTTAAAACCCTAGAAGGATTCAAAATGGACTACAACCAGCATAGCATTAAAAAGAATAAAAAAACATACATAAAAGAACTGCTAAGATAAAAGAAAGCAAGAAATGTACAGTAAAGAGTGCAGTGACTCCCAGAGAGCCGTAAGAGCTATACGTATAAAGGCGTATTGAAAAAAGTTATGTAAAACTTACGCACCTGGGGGATTAGAGATGCTGACTGACCCTGGTCAGGAGGCCAGTCAGGCCTTGCAATATTTTACGTTTACATATTGCTGGGGAATGGAAATAAGACTCTACAAGTGTAGAGTCTAATTGGTGGATGGGCCACGTGACTCCGGTTGGGCAGTATACTGGTATTGATGTAAATACTGGTACTGGTGGTACAGTTTATAAAAATACCGAAGATAGGTGTGTTACTAATACAGGTTCTTCAAAATATTACCAGTATTTAAAAATTACTGATACTCATTTTAAAACAATATAATTTAACAGAAGTTACTGTGTTAGGGTGTGCGGATGAGTATTTATTTTACAAAAACATGAATACCCTGGTAGAAACTGAAATGAAATTATCATACTCATACATTAAGCTGCATGAATGTGCAGGATTACACAGGTGTGGAGTGCAGTTTAGGCTCCTTCCTGCATGACTTTCTTACCCGTTAGTTGAGAACCGGCACTGACCACAATACCGGTTCTGTGTGCTCTGTGGGAACAGATTTGGCATCTTGGTTTCCTACAACCAGTGTTGCCCTCAAAGGTTTTACGGTCTAGAACATCCAGGAATGCTATTACAGTCAAAGATTGTTGAAAAGTATACTAAAAGGAATGATGGAAATTATTAGCATGTTCTATAAAACGACCAACGGTATCTAAACCGTGAGTCCAAATAAAGAAAATATCATCTATATAATAACAATACTGTAGGGGCTTGAAAGAAAAAGGGGATAACAGACCCTGTGTGTAAGTAAATCGTCAAAGCTCGGCGCCATCTTGGTAACCATTGTAGTGCCATTAACATGCAGATAAAACTTCTCCTTAAAAGAAAAATAGTTGTTGCAAAGAATAAAATTTAAAATAGGACCTAAATCATCCACAATCTGTTGATCCACAAAAATTTCCCAAAGGAATTCCTGACAAAGAATACCTTCCTTCTGCGGTATATTAGTATAAAAGGACATTGAGTCCATGATTACTAGGTAGGCATCTTGGGGGAGGTCATGTGGTGAACTAACAAGTTTCAGAAAATGGGTGGTGTCCTGTACAGAACTGGGTGTGTGTTTGAGAAGTGGGTTCAGGATAGAATCAACGTATACAGATAAATGTTCTGTTAGGGTCCCTATAAATGGAATAATAGATCTGCTGGGAGGCAAAATTCTGTGTTCTACGGCTAGGGTACATGTTTGTTCTGTGGACAAATTCTCTATATATCTAAGGGGGCAGAATTGAGGGGTAAATTGGTAGCAGGTAGCCGAGTCAACTTGTGGATTTTATGTAACATGTAAATAATACCTAGTCTAGGGTTTCAAAGAATAAGTTCCTTCACAACAGCAGCTCCATCCTCAGATGGAAGATTAACATAATGTCCTGACTTTATTAGGGAAGGATCCTGAGGGATCATCATGCAACAATTTATTGAAGTGACCATTGCCGAGTTGTTGTTCGACTTCCTTAATGTAATCTGCCGTGTTGAGAATAGTAGTGGCCCCTCCCTTGTTGGCCGGTTGAATAATGATATTGGTATTCCTTCATAATTTCTTGATAGCATGTGTCTGAGCTAAGGAGAGATTTAATGGTGTTTTCTGCTCACTCTGTTCAGTCAAAAAAGAGACCAGATGAGACCTTGCCGTCTTGACGAACTTATCTGTGTGGTAGTTGCAGCCTTCTGAGGGTGTCCATTCTGAGCATTTGTGAATTGGAAGATTGCTGGGTGCTTGTGGTAGGAGGTCCTCATTGAAGTACTCCTTTAATTGGATACAGTGGACAAAATCAGAGGAGTCATAACAAAGACCTTCTGGGTCTAATGGGCAGGATGGAAAGAACTGTCCGCAATAGAAAGAGTGTATTCAGAAAGATTTATAAAATTTCTAGGGCTATTTGGCCAGAAACTTGTTTAAAACAGTCCTTGAGTTCCCCTTTAAAGGACTTGTCCATTGCCTTCAGTACCCTGTCAAAAGTATCTGTATCAGGTATTTGACGATGGAACTGCTGCCTTAGTAGAAACAATACTGATTGTATTGAGTCTCCTTTGTTTACCATATGCATCTCATAAGGCAAGATTTCTAAGTTGTTAGGATGCCTTCTTACAAATGTTCTCAGCAACCTGGGTTGTCCTGCCACTGTCACCGCTAAAACAAAAAGGTTGCGAATCCATAGGCCCTTTGGTATCATATCCAACTGCTTCTGCCGCGAATCCATAGGCCCTTTGGTATCATATCCAACTGCTTCTGCCACGACAGAAACACAATGTTGGACTGGGCTGTGGCGAGTTTCAAAAGTTTATATATTTATATAAACTGTAGTTCATTATTGTTGACAAAATGTAAATCTGGAAGTTGAAGCAAGATTGTGAGTTAGTGTGACTGTTGGATATGAAACAGAGCAAAATTTTTTTGTGTGAGTCGAGAATTTGGATAAATGGGGAAAGAGAGTGTGTAATCAATGAGATGTTTGTATGTTTGTGTATATGTAAGCTAGTTTGATGTTTTCTATTCACGATAGTCAGACTGTAGTTCCAAGGATTGTGATATTATATAGGAAAGTGTCTAGATTTTAGAAGATAGCCAGCAAGCTGCAACTGGGAAAAAAGTCTTTGGCTGGATTGACTTAAACCAATATAATGAGAAACTGAGCAGTGTATTATTATCTATGTAACTAACTAGAAGATAGAGCCTACAACTAGTTGAGATGGTATGATAGTGTTAATCTTAACGCCAGAAGATAGTGCTAGATAAAATTATTTAAAAATTTGGTTAAACTTCAGCTTTTAAAACTAGCATTTTGTTTTGGTTATTTTCTTTAATAATTTCTCCAGGTTGATTTATCAGAGTTTGAGACATTGGTAGTAACATTAGATGGCAGCAGTCACATTTTTGGCAGTCTTACATTTGAAAAGGTATCAGTGTTTGATGCTGATATAATGCTATCTAATGACCTCATAAATGACATTAACATCACAGAGTTGGCCGAAGAGGTGGTTACCAAAAGTACAATGCAAACAATTTCAGGTAATGAGAGAAAAATTTGTCTTCATTAAATTATGTTGAAATCCCAGACCAGTAACCTTCATTGCATATTGTCATACCTTAATGTATTTGCTTGTTCTTATAAAATCCACTTCTGTAAAATGAGGAACATTAAAGCAACCTCTTCTTTGTTGTAAATATTTTGCTAAATTGTCTGTTTCCATTGCAGAGGATCGAGGAAAAGGTGTAGGCGTCTTTAATATTTCATATAAATTTGTGTTGTTTGCTCATTTTTTGCATTTTGAAGTATGAGGAGCATTAATTGCTGTACCTCTTCTTTTGGAATAGGGAAACAAGTCAGTGAGCCAAAACAGGAAAAAAGGCCACGGCTGGCTTGACTTGGAATACTAAGTTGAAAACTGGGCTGTAAAACTACATCTAATCTAACCTAACCTCATCTTTTTTTCTGCACTAAAAACTGTTCTTTGTGGAAAGGTGCATGTGCTCCATTGACATGCAGTCTCCTACTAGCTTACTTTGAAATGCTTCCTTTGTAAGGATCTGCTGTGTATTCTCCTGTATATTGACATTGGTTATATTCTAAGGAAACCTTTAGCTGTGGGATAGGGGTTCGGACGAATAGCAAAGTTGGCTAGTTATCTGTTTTCCCCTCATAGAACCTTCATTAAAGCACACAATTTTAGCTTGTGGTCAAGTAAGAGTACCTGTAGAAAAACCCTGTACATGAAGCAGGATTTGAACCTCATGCACATGTGAATTCACATCTGTGCACTTCAGCTTGGATAAACCACTCTGCCACTTGATGACTCCTGAAGGGGGAGGTGTCATTCTTTTCTGAAACTTGCATTGGTATACTTATCTTAAGATGACCTCAGTAACATTTTAATTTTCCAAAATTTAACAGGGCCAAAACATTTTCAAGGGGATGTTACTGCTTCTGCTGATGTGTCTGTCTCTGGCAGTGTGAACAATGTTGACCTCTCTGAAGATGTGGTTCCCTTAGCAACCACACAGACAGTTGATACTCCAGTTCAAGTTGTAAACATCACAACAGAAGATTCTATTATTGTACAGGGGACTGTTAATGGCATTGACCTTTCAGATGATGTAGTCTTTACCTCTGGCAATCAGACTGTGAATGGTAGGTCACATCTCATTCTTTAGCTGTTAAATGTTACACCTATAAAATAAAAACACAAGATTCTTTCCTAATGGGTGGTTTGTGAAATGAGACTTGAATAGTTTAATAGGACTTTGTGGAACTTATATATATGTTATATATAATGTGGTGGAGTCATTGAAGAATGTAAAATAAACAAAAAATACAAAAAATATATGAAGAAACAGTTTATACATTTGTGAAATATCACCATAAGTCACTTTTGTTCACCTAGTTGTTCTCTTGACTAGGCAGTGCTGACACTATTTACTCTTAAACTGGTGCTGTTTACTAATGGGAAATTCCATACACAGTTACTATACAAATGCATACTCTCTGATATGTTCTGAGACCACTGTAGACTGTAAATGTGAGAGTAGCTTTTCAGAGATTTCATTAATTCTGAAGAATCTGAATGAGAGTTTTCTTGGAAAATGATATAGATAGTCTAAAACTCTGGTGATTTTAAAATGTTACTGAAAGGTGTTACAGTCTTTAGTATTGAAAGTAAAGAACTTGAAGAAGCCAGATGGGTGGATTTCTGTTTGTAAAAAACTCCAGCTGCCATTGTCATTGTAAGTTATATAATTATTTGAATTATGTTTAGAGTTTATAACTTGTATAAAATTATGTTTGAATATTCTATGTTATTATTTCCACTTAAAAAACAAGTCTTACATTGAATGCATGATGGACAGTTACTGGTAATTGTCTTAGCCATGTGAATAATTGAAAAATTTAAGGCTTCCACCCATTTTAATTTACTATGGCATGAACAAGTTGCTTTTGTATGTAAAACAATTAGCTACTGACTTACCTGTGGGGCTATCCCAGTGGCGACACAACTCACACTTCTGTCCGTCCTTTTTCATCATTTTTGTTGCGTTTTTTTTTTTTTGTCTTTTTACATGTTTTGGTGTTTCCATCATGGATCTATGATGAGCTCTTAACCTCAAAACTGAAATTTCTCATGGATGATCAAAGTCGTCCATTGGCTGAGACTTCCCACCCTAAAATTCAATAGATACCATGATTCATTCCTGCCACGTGCAGTTAAATATTTTAATGAAAATTTTACCAGATAATTTTTGTTCACATATGTATGTAATATAATACTGTCTATTTTTGTATGTTTAAACTGTTAAATTGTTTCTCTTGTGCAAGTTCTCCAACTTCCGTGATGGAGCAATTAAGTTTTGTTTTCTTATCTTCTCTTATCTTATCTTATCTTATCTTACCTTTCTTAGGAGAATATAAGCATCTTTAGTTAACGATAATACCATCGTATTTTGTAAGGGATCTATATTATCATTCATAGATTATTGTCAGCTGTAGGGAATGCAATGCTTGGAGCAAAGATAGAGAATTAATACAAAAGAGCACTGCTGGGGTTATTTCAATGCAATTTATTCTGAAAGATTGACAACGCCTAGGGAGTAGGACGGAAGGTTATTGACAAAGGGGCGAAGAGAATGATAATGTTGTATAATTACTTTTCTGAGAAGTTCTGTGACCTTTCTATCATTTTATTATTTTTATATTTACATGTTTTATGAATTTTAGTTCTTCATTTTAACTGTTCCTGATATGTATTTATTTTCCATATTTTTAAAATTGTGAATTATGTTGAGGGCCTCGTAAAAGTTAAAATAAATCATAATATTCTTTGATATTTGTGTTTAGGTCGAGTTAACTTTACCCAGAGTGTTACTTCAATAGGAGATTTGCTTTTCCCATCTGGTGTTAAGATGGACTCCGTAGACGTTAGTGAACTGGAACAAACAGCAGCTAAAATCAGTGGAACACAGGCATTGTCTGGGAACATCACATTCGAAGATCCTGTAGCAAGTAAGTGTGGATTTCACATGCAAACAGTGCTGTTTCCTGCATGTGGACTAAAAAGGTTCTTAATTTCAAGTTTATCCTGCTTTTCCAAACATGAGTACAGGTAAATTGATGAGTCAAAATGTTTTGAATTCGAGATATTTGGTCTCTTGAATGGGGAGAACCAATTTTTCCCAATAGCAGTAAGCCAAGGGAGGAGGTGGTCTAGCTAAGAGCAGCGTAAAAAGAGATGTCACAATCATAAATTTTCACTTAAAAGAATGGCTTTATGAAAGTATTCAGCAATTTTGCCCCTGATTTCAGGCAAGAAATGAGCTTTGGGAAAAACTTCCTTTCTAATACCTTATTGATACTTAAAAGGCAGTGATTAAGAGCATTACTTTTGATATACTGCACACCATTGAATAGTGAAGTATTAGGCTCCAGTTGCTATGGCCACTGCTAAATATATAAAAGTATCTGAATTTCTTTAGATATTTAGTTCTATTGGCTGAGTAGGTCTGCATGATGTGATTTCCTCATTCTGATGTCCCAATATTTGATTCATTGGGAATCGGCCGCCACTACACTAGATTACACAAGAAGGTTGTAAGCTTAGGTGTAATACCGCTTTTAGAACAATGGTGCATTGCTAACACTGTACTGTAGTATACTAACAAACTAACTCATTGAAAATCCTTTACCTCATGTAAATATCAAAGTCATTAACTTCTCCTTGTTTTTCATCTGTTGTAGTTCAGAATAACGTCTCGGTAGATGGTTTCATCAATGGTATCAACATCTCCGTTTTAAATGATGAAGTTCTTTCCAAGAGTAAACCACAAACCATCCCATCTGACCTGCAGCTGTCTGCAAACGTCACCTTTGATCATGATATGACTGTCAATGGAACTATGGATGGTCATGTTATTACTGATTTTATTCCTTTAGAGGGAGATACAGATATATTTGGTGAGTGAGAATATTTTGCTCAGTGTACCTGGTTTTAGAAGGACAGCATTCTTGCATCTGCTTTAGAAACACGTTTCTGATTTTAATTTCAGATCAAAACACATACAAATGTGAAATAACACTTAGCTTTTTCTTGGCAGTAATTTAGAAAAAGTCAGAAATTGGGCAAATTTTGAAAATAAGCTAGGTATTTGTTTCAGCGTGTTGTATCCTATAATTCTGAAAGGGAACAGTCCTCAGGGCGCTTTTGAAAAGGGATTTTATTTCCAAGAAAAATGTTTGAAAAACATCTTTGCAACTTTCTGCCAAAGACGCCATAAAACATCCTTGGTGCGGCATCATAATGGATTAATAGAATGATCTATTATGAGAATGCCCCATTGGCAGTCATTCTGACAATATTCTGGACTCTTTCTTGTTTTAACATGTCATTTTGCTTTTCCACCATTATGGTTTTTCAGATTTCAGGACAATGAAAGTGAATTGAGAGAGCGTGAAGGGGGGGGGGGAGGGAGGTAAAACAGGTAATTTAACAGCAAAAGTCTGTTGGGGTATAGGAACAGGAATCAGGAAGTATCTGGTGGTGGGGCAGTGTTGATGTGCCAAATACCTAGATTTTATCACAAAGTCTTTTAATGTCATTGTTTTGTCCCTCTTCATGCTGATTCTTCATCTTGTTTTGAAAAAAAGTGAAACATTCTTAGGGACATGCATTGAGAGTTAACTTTTAGCGCTAGTATGGTTAATGACTGGGGATCATTTTAAGGCGATTTTGACTTTTCCCCTATTTGGCTTTTTCACCATCAGAAGCAGTGAATATGACTGTAACATTCTCACTTCTCATCATGCTTCTATTTCTTCCTGAACTATGAAGAAAACAGAAAATTCATTTAAGTGAGATCATCTGGACCCTTTTAATGTCATTTCAATGGCATATTATGACAATGTGTTCATCCATTGTTGTGATGCTGGAGGTACCTTTGCAAGATTTCTGGGTTAAAAGTTACTAATGTTGCCTTGGTGATGAAAACAGTGGATAATACTGCATACTGTGTCCAGAGAAATGAAGACATCAATATAACTGAGCGTTTCCAATTCCAAACATGTCCTGATAATTTAAGAAACAATTAAAAATGTTTCGTTGCTATCCTATTCTGATTTCATTTTTGCTTTTATTTAAGGAGTGAAGCATTTTTCTGATCCTATTTCTGTGGGTGGAGATGTTAACATAGATGATGGTTTGACAACAAACTGTGCAGATTTATCAGAATTTATTTATGAGGTACTTTTGACTGATGGAATCCAGACCCTGACAGCTCCAAGAATCACTTTTGGTGGGCAACTAATTTTAAGGGATGATTTGATCATAGAGGGACTAATTAATGGTCTTAACACCACCAGTGACCTGGTTACTCTTAATGGTCAGCAAACAGTGCAAGGTAAGGAAGTATTTGCCATGGAATTTCTTTCAGATGTTCATGACATTTGCCAAAAAATGAATGTTAGAAGTATTTCATTGAATTCCTCTAAAACACAATGTTGTTATAAAAAAAAATGTCAATTTGTACTTGTTCATTATTTTCTATGCATTTCAAACTGATTTTAATGCACGTGCCAGGTTTATCCCATGAGCTACTTTTAGCCTACCTGCCTATCGGAGGTGGGGAAGAAAAATCAGTTGACCTTTAATACTGATTTATTTACTTTGTGGTTTCTGTAAAACCTCATTTGACTAACTAACCCAGGGTTGAAGATAAGGTTCATGTCAGCTGGGAAGTTCAGTTGCACATTTTATTTGTTAGGAGGAGTTGTGGTTGGGAGTTTTTCTCAATCCTGGCTAATGTGCATCTGTGACTGGTTTGACGTTTGAATGCATGTTTTAGTTTCAATAACAAATATACACATTGTCTGGTATGGCTGAGGTATTTGCAGCACATGCAGATATTCTAGCATGGTGATAAACCTTTACCCAGCTGACAATACAATGTGTGTGTGTACATGTGTGCTGGGTGCTGAAGTAATTGCAAAAAAATGCAAAAAATGGTGCAATTGTTGTTTGTGACATTTCACTGTAGCACACTGTACTATATAAGTGTAAGCTACAATGTTTGCATTAAATGTAGACCTAAAGTTTGTGGACAAATGCTTATCTCTTATCTGCATTTTTATCTTTCATTTGCCTTAAATCTTTAACATATATGTCAAATAGGTCATTTTCATCCTCAATGTTACCAATGTCTGACTAGAGTCCCAATTTCACCACTTGCCAAAGACTCGAGTCACCATAAAATAAAATTCAAACTGACTGACTGACTGACTGACTGACTGACTGACTGACTGACTGACTGACTGACTGGAATCACAGAAGTGAACTAGAACTGCATTTGCTTGCAAATACGCAGAATTGTAGTGCGTGTTAGAGATGTCTTTTCAGTTAGTACAGTAGCCCAGTTTTTATTTGAACTTTAGGATTTGTTCATGGCGGGAAGAGGGGCTGTTGTTTCTTTTTGGCCACTCCTCTCAACCCTATTTCTTGATAGTACAAAGATGGACCACTTGTCTCCTAGCTCCTTGGCTGGACGCATAAAGAAATCATAGAAGAGTAACCAATGATGGAGTAAATCCGGACCTGCTAGTGATAGTCAGTCACTAGCTTTATTTTGAAGCATATTTGCCAACAATAAAGCAAGTGCTGAGTAGTCCTTGAACAAGACCGTGTACTGCGCTTAACGGTAGGACCTACTCCGTATACAGTCTAGTGTGGAGTAAAATGAAGTGGACGAAGCATAGTGCCGTTCAAGGACTCGTGCTGAGTAGCCTACTTAGCCATACGTTATGCTCTGTTGTGTTGTTTACTCCTGCCTAAAATGGTGTTATCGGTTCTCGACTCCTCTTTCACCGTTCTTTTTGTTAAATAATGACGCCCTCTCAAGCTCTCTGACTGCACCGCTGCATGCATATGACAACTGTCTCGTGGAAGGCCGAATAACTGTACGTGTTGACGCTGTGTGTTTTAACATCCGTGTTTCGTTAATTCGCAATGCATGCTACATGCATGCTGTCAAAACGTTTCGGTCAGACTGCTGTCAAAAGAGCTTCTGCTTTTACCACTGAAATAAAGCATGATAATAGAACTGCAGCACAAGTCGCTTAATCCAATGCAGTAAAGCCAATTCGTTCCGTACAGGGAATTGGCAATACTCTGCTCCGTAGTAGCTAGATGAAGATACTGTACATAACGTCTTGATACTGTTCAACGATAGTGGACGCAATGGCGCCGTGTTACGTATGCCAATTTGGAAGCAGCGATTGATTCTCCAGGCTTATCACTTCAGTGTGAAAAGGCCGAACCACATTACATCGCGTTTTCTGGAAATTTATCCGCAATGCTCTTTCATGAAGCTAACTCCTTAAATCAGCCTTGTAAGTGTGGTATTTGCTTTTCTGAAGTTGATTTTTGTTTAAAGACGGCCACAGATTGCACTTACTGCTATTGTTAAAGGGTAGAGCATGGATATTTGTACGAACTAAGTTACGGTATGCGCAGGGAAATGAGTTGTGGGCCATAACAGGCTTCACAAAAGAAATTGTCAGTCGGCCAGTAAATGCCAATATTGTAGTGCGGCGCACTACAATAATGACTCGACTTGACTGAAGTTGTTGCCCACAATGACTCAAATTGACTTGTCTTCCCTTATGTGACTCAAGTAACACCCGACAGTAATAAAACAGAAACTAAAATTTGTTTTCATCATCTGCTTTATCCAGTTTCTATCTGTACGTAGGGGATCCTAACTTACAGCTCTGCTGAACATGTGTAGCACCGGCAATTTTATGGGATAACCGTACAACAAACTTCTTGAAGCTGAGTGCCCTGAGTGTAGGTCTAGTGGTACGGTGCCAATGTAAACATTAAGATTTCCCTAGCCCTCAGTGCCTAGCCAAGTATACTACGCTCCATAGAGTCTTATACTATAGACTACGCTGCGAATACTACTACAGGAAGCAAAGTACCAATGGAGCGTAGTATGTAGAGCCTGATAGATGACCGAATTCCCTCGCCTCTGTACTAGTTTGTGGCATTTTGACTTGAAGTAGCTGAAGGTGTGACAAACAAATTTTCATTTCCATGTACGTTAGGCCTATTCAGCTGGTAATATCTGTTATTGGTATTGAGGATTTAGGTTAATGAAATCAGTTTGTTTACGGGAACACCTTTGGCTGCTGATGAACCACAGCTTAGCCTATTATCATTAACACTTGTTTACGTAACATTGGGGCCTTAGTGTCATGTAACTGGTAGCAATGATGTTTATATGTTCGCAGCAAAATTAATAATAGGGTATACTGTAGGTCTGTTTGATGAGGTATGTTATGTACGGAAGCATGCTGCCTAGTTTGTGTTGTACATGTATAGCTTGAGAAGCAATAATGGCTCTATAATGTAGTGTAGGAGTTAAGGTATTTGATTATATCTGACTTCTGAGTGTTCTTGTATGACAAACATATTATTAGATGAATTATGTCACTGCTCAATTTGTAAAGATTAATATAGTACTAACTTATAGATAATGTGTGTATTCCAATCTTATTTAGGGTTGTGAAGTCAAATTTCACTTGAAACTACAAGTGTGGACACCATCTTAAACCCCCCCCCCCCGTCCTCCAAAAAAGTGTGCACTCTCTTACCAAAGGACTGCATTTGCAAAAGATCAACCTGGACCTCAGGTAACTAGGTGACTTGGAGTGACTCAAAGAAAATAAACACATTCTGACTGAGGTGACTTGAGTCACAAGACAACAAGCTTTGGAAAGACTCAAAAGTGACTCAACTTGGAGCTGAGGGAAGACTCAACATGACTCGACTCGACTAAAATTGCTAAAGACTTGAGGTGACTCGAGACTGGACTCCTTGTGACTTGATTACAACACTGCTTTCTGGTAGTAAGAACTGTCATTCTAAAGATCAGGCTCTTCATTTCTAATTGAATTTAAACAAAATAGAAAGGACATACCTATAACTGATAGTATTGGCTCCCATTGACTAAGGTTGGAGCATCAGACTTGCAGGTGGGAGGTCAAGAGTTTGAGTCCTTCGGGTGTCATACTGAAGACCTGAAAACGGAACCTACTGCCATTTACTTGGTGCTCAGTATAAGCAAAGGAGTAGAGAAAACAAGGCAGCGATCCACAACTGGAAAAAAGGCTGTGGTTCACTTGATTTAATTAAGCCAACTGGTTTGAAACTGGGCAATAGAACTCTAGCTTAACCTCACCCATTGACTGAGGGTGATGAAACTTTGATCAAAGCCTGCCTTTCCAAGAGGGATTATTTTCATGACAATTCATCCTTGAGCAGTGATATTTGCAACTTTGATTTGGATTGTTCCAATATTTGCTCATTAAAAATGCAAACAATAAAAAAAGAACATATTGAACAGACTGAAAAGTGAACCTTGCTGCCATTGTGCTTTGTGATCAGCATAAGCAATGAACTAGGGAAAACAAGCCAGTGAGCTGCAACTGGAAAGAAGACTATGACCAGTTCGACAATAAACCAATTGATTAGAAACTGGGCCTTTGTACTAACTAACTAAGCAAGAACTTGAAAATTCTTCCATTTATTGCACAGGCTGTTTTGCAACCCATTCTCTTAGGAAGTGAGTATAAGGTATTGTAAAAAAAACAAACAAAAGAAGGGGTGATGACCATTTTAACTCTGCTGACTTTGCAGGTAAGAAGATCTTTACCACTGTCAGTTTGATATTTCATGATGATGTCAATACAACCAACCTACGAGTTAATGGAACACTCCAAGGGGAAGATGTTGACCATTTCTTTCAGAATGCTGTTCAAGACAACACAAACATATGGATTGATGGTGAAAAGTATTTTGGAACTTTAACGTGTAAGGCCTTTTTTATATTTTATATTTTGCAGGATGTGTAGAATTGTAGCCTTTTGTGACAAAATATTAAAGTCAGAAATGTTTTAGTCAGTAAAATTATTCTAAAATCTAAGGGAAGGGAAAATTGTTAGTGGAAAGATAAAAGCAGCACAGTAGCACATTTTGTGAAGGGGTTTTAAAAATTATTGCCACATCTTAGACTTTTTTTCAAGTTCAGGTTCTGCTCAATTATTGACATCATGAGTATCATTGCAAATGAGCTGATCATTTACTGGATGGTTCCAGTATCATGTTATGAATGTGAAAGGCATGAAAGTTGTGCCTGAATTGCACTATTTGTTACTTGTTTTTTGTACAATCATGGCATTGTATACACTTTATTGTAGACAATGTTTTTTTAGCAATTAAGATTGAGTCAGCTTTAAATGTTTGCACTATATTCGTAATTGAAAAGTTATTTCTTTAAGGGCTTATGAGAGATATTTAATTGTGGAATGTTGATGGAGTTCTCCTAAAATGAGTTCCAATTTTTTAATTTTAGTAGGAACAATACCTTTCATTGACTTTTTTTCATTTTTCAGTGTTCGGTGATTTGAACGTGACAGGACTAGTTGATGGAGTTGATTTACTGGAATATTCTTGGACTGTTGTTACACTTGATGGAAATCACGAAATAAGTGGTGAGTGTGTTGTGGATCAAGTGTGACCCAGGTTTTCGATGAAAGTTCTAACTTGAATACTCAAAAGCGACAGGACACAAATAATGAAAAGACTATCGTCTATGTTATTAAGAACTGAATGATCAATCTGATGTATTGCTGATTTATAGCTGGCTGGAATCAACAACTGACAAGGTGAAACTATAAGCGAAGTGTTCAGCTTCACTAAAGAATAAGCAAGAGTTACTCTACGCAACCTAAACTTAAAAAAAGAGTACCTCTGGAAGAAACTCCACAACTGTAAAACAATGAGAAACATGCAATTTTACAAGTAAGAATAACTCCCAGAGAGATACAAAAGTCCTAAACACTTACAAAGATAAGGGACAATTAATTGCTTCAAGCTCCCTAAGTTTCATCTTCACACAGTACAACAAGGGGTCAGCTACCAAACATAATAGTGAACCCTCAATGTCTAAATGTAAACGTTATAGTTAACGTAGACTAACAACAATGAAATGGCATTCAGTGAGCCTAAGCTCATTGCCAAAAGTAAACAAAAACAGCACCACCAACTTTAAGAGTTACCTGCCTAAGTAAACATGACAAGTGCCACTGAAAAAGAGAAGTTCTCGGTGTGATTGAGCATACACATAGTTGACAATATAAGGTAACCTATCACAATCTAAGGATAAGTAGACGTGAATTCTCAAAGCCTACACCCCTAGGGCCCAAACTATCCGACGTAACTTATTTGCTGGGAAAAAATACACTACATCCACCCAAAATATGCCTCAAAGGGCAAAGTAGATTCATGGTAAAGGTTAATTATGAATCTTAAGGACTAAACTCACCAAATAACTGCTCTTACGACCAGCTCTAGGCCAGAGAGATACAGGCCCCGCTGTCGACTGAAATTAGAAGAGAATGAGCACATGTGCACAAACCCAACCAGCTATGGATTGTGGGAGTACCTCATGTCTTGTACGAAAACCCTAAATAAACTCTATGTCAAGGAGACATGGCAATGTCCACACTCCGACAAGCGTAACCCCAACATGAAGTTTTGTCGAGAACACAGGAATGATCATTTCTTAGCATTCAGTAGAGATCATAGCTGATCTATTGTTCTAGATAACTACAGTTGTCATATTGAGAGGCAGCGGTACCATTATTTACGTTTCATACACACATTAGTTCTGAAGCCTACTGATAATGACTTCATACACCTCAGTTAGAGGTTTATTCAGTGTTGCAAAATTCTAAACAATAGCCTCAGAGTGATCCCTTCCCCTAGATCACTCTGAGGCTATTGTTTAGAAATTGTCTAAGAGAAAATATTTTGGAGGTTATTACATAAAATGGGGTAGTATGCTGAGAATCTTCTTTGCTTTTGAAGAAGTGGTGAAACTGCAATGACATATCAATGATTATTTTAACAGGGTATCTTGAGAGGCGAGGTTTGGCCTGATAAATTGTGGGCTAGTGATTTGAATGTATAAGGTTTAAGGTGGATAGGGAAGGGATTTTTTTATTTTTGTGTGACATTATTTTGTTCTGGAGAAAGAGGTGTGCCACTGAATCACCTGTCATACTTTGTACAGAAATTTTCCCTCCCAATTTTACTAGTTTCTTAATGTTAAGCATGTTCAATGGGGCTATTTCATTGTTCCAAGAATTAGATGTTCGAATGGTTTGTTATTCCTAGAGTAGGGCTGCCAAGATATCGCGATATCGTCGATACAGTTTTGCCCCGACGATATCGACCAATGTTTTGTCAAGATGTGATATCGCAATAAATCAAATAAATGACTAAACCACTGTGAAATCCCTATTTTTATTGTCTTAAGTCAGTAACCTAAAATGATCATAATTTATGATGTCACAAGAAATGAAATCTGCACTTAACCCACCACAAGAAAACATGATATAAAATCGGAAGCTGTTTCAAAATGCATACAATGAATACTGTAACAGCTCACATACGTTCTAGACTTGTGAAGAGTACTGCACAATCAATATTGCTACATGCACGCATAATCATTCTCCCCTCACTTTTGGTATGAAATCAGTAGTGGCTGCATGCAATAAACAGCTGTTTTGCTTCCTTGACGCTGATGGAAAATGTTTAGACTAATGCGCGATATCGCGATATTGTCGCGAAAAGGCTGGCGACATCGATAAATGAAAAATGGTTATCGTGGCAGCCCTATCCTAGAGTCTAACCTTAAACCCTAACCATCCCCCCCTTCCTGCCTTCCTACCCTAATCCTAACCCTAAAACAAACACTGCACCTTGGGAAAATTGAATGTTGGGAACATAAACATGTATGGTAACGTCAACCCTTGGATTAACAAACCTTTTAATTGCCAACCATTGGAATAATATAGAAACAATGACAAGTGTACCCATGGAACATTGGGTTCTCCCATGTTCAATAGCATTGGTAAAATTGTCAATCTGTTTTCATTATCATGTTGTAATATGCACAGATTTTGTTGTTGTATGTACAAACTACCGTAATATTAGTTTCTTTTTGGATTTTGGTTTCGATGATAAGAGAAACCTATGCAATCATGATGGCGTATGTATGTATGTGTGTATGTGTGTATTTGTGACACTTTGTTTGTTAGCACGATATCTCAAGATAGGAATATCCGACAGTTTTCAAGCTTGGTACATGGATGCGCCATATTGAGAGGAAGAATCCAATTGTTTTTGGCGGAGGTCAAAGGTCATCTGGGGTCACCAGGGGTCAATTTTTGAAAACTTTGTTAGCACGATATCTCAAGATAGGAAACTTGGATAGATTTCATATGTGGTATGTGGATGCCTTATAGTCAGACGATGGTCCCTATTGTTTTTTGCGGAGGTCAAAGGTCATCTGGGGTCACTGGGAGTCAAAGTCTGAAAATCTCGTTAACACAATATCTCAAGATCAGAAACTTGGATAGATTTCATATTTAGTGTGTTGAAGCATCATGGTCAGGAGATGGTTGTTATTGTTTTTCGTGGAGGTCAAAGGTCATCTGGGGTCACCAGGGGTCAAAGTCTGAAAATCAGGTTAACGTGATATCTCAAGATAGGAAACTTGAATGGACTTTATATTTGGTACATGGATGGGTTATGGTCAGAAAATGGTCCCTTTTGTCTTTGGCTGAGGTCAAAGGTCATCTGGGGTCAGCAGGGGTCAATTTCTGAAAATCTTGTTAGCATGATATCTAGAGATAGGAAATTTGGATAGATTTCATATTTAGTATGTGGATGAGTTATGGTCAGGAGATGGTACCTATTGTTTTTCGCAGAGGTCAAAGGTCATCTGGGGTCATCGGGGGTCAAAGTCTGAAAATCTCGTTAACACAATATCTCAAGATCAGAAAATTGGATAGATTTCATATTTGGTATGTTAATGCGTTATAGTCAGGAGATGGTCCCTATTGTTTTTTGCGGAGGTCAAAGGTCACCTGGGGTCACTGGGAGTCAAAGTCTGAAAATCTCATTAACACAACATCTCAAGATCAGAAACTTGGATAGATCTCATATTTAGTGTGTTGATGTGTCATGGTCAGGAGATGGTCGTTATTGTTTTTTGCGGAGGTCAAAGGTCATCTGGGGTCACCAGGGGTCAAAGTCTGAAAATCAGGTTAACGTGATATCTCAAGATAGGAAACTTGAATGGACTTTATATTTGGTACATGGATGGGTTATGGTCAGAAGATGGTCCCTATTGTCTTTGGCAGAGGTCAAAGCTCATCTGGGGTCACGAGCAGTCAAAGTCTGAAAATCTTGTAAACACAATGTCTCAAGATAGGAAACTTGGATAGGTTTTATATTTGGTATGTTGGTGGGTTATGATCAGGAGATGGTACCTATTGTTCTTGATGGAGGTCAAAGGTCTTCTGGGGCCACTGGGGTCAAAGTCTGAAAATATTGGTAACACGATATCTCAAGATCGGAAACTTGGATAGATTTCATACTTGGTATGTAGTTGCGTTATGGTCAGGGGATGGTGCCTATTTTTTTTGGCAGAGGTCAAAGGTCATCTGGGGCCTGGGGGTCAAAGTCTGAAATTCTCGTTAAAGTGATATCTCAAGATGTCTATCTGTCTATGTATTACATTTGTTGAGGTCTAAAGGGCATCTGGAATAACAAAATTTTCTTTTGAACATGCTAGTGTAACATTTGAGTGAGAAGATAATGTTGCATGATGGCAAATTTGAAACAGTACATTCATGTATCATCGAAACCTCAATGCATTTTTGCATTCTGGTTAGGTAATTGGAGGCTAACTTCACCAGTGGAGTTTCAAGATGATGTACGAGTCACAAATTCAGTCAACGATGTAGACATTAGTGATCTTGCAGGGAATACAGTTTACAAAAATACAAAACAGGACATCTATGGACTGAAGAACATCATTGGGTGAGGATCTAACCCTAAGACTTGCACTTTGTTGACCTTGTGTTCTTTTGTAGGATACTTGGCTAGGATAAATCGTACCTACTTTCCCCCAAAATCAAGTAGTCTATTGAAAGTCATTGAGTAAGACTCTTGAATTCATAGGAAAAGAAAAAGTAAGAATTGTTCTTAAATGTATTGACACTATGTTCCTTCATTATCCTTTATGTTCATTTTAACTTAAACCTTTTGCAAGCTTGTATTTTTTCTTTCTTTTTTAAGCCTGGGTTTTTTTCAGGAAAGAAAGTGTTGGTGGGGGGATAAGTTTACAAATTAAACTAGGAACATTTACATAAAATTTGTGAATATCGTATTCAGTTTGTCATTTTCTTCTTGTAAATATGTAAGGAATCTTCATATATTACAGCTCTGTGGTCATTACTGGAAATATGGATGTTGTTGGTCTTATCAATGATCTGGATTTACCAGAACTGGACAAGGAATATTTTTCAAAAAGCAGAAAGCAGTCCATGACAGGCAAGAAGATAATCCATCAGTCAGTCTCTCTTTGTAAGTGAAACTTCTGTAAAATTGTTAAAACATACAGCTTCAGACACAATTATGCATGTTAAGTTACAGTGCATTATGGCAAAGGTCTATTTTTAATTTTTAATTGTCTATGAAGTTTGAATTTATTTTGGAATAAATCTAGTAGATGTTGCTTGTTATCCTGGAAATCATAGGCCATAAAATATTCCTCAGTACAGTAATTTTCAAAGTGTAGAATAAAATGACTTCTTAAGATTAAAGGGCATGCTTGATCAAATGCAACCACAGTGTAAAAGTTTTTTGAAATTCTGGTTCAGTTGGTTACATCATGACACTGAAATAAGTATTCATCCTTTTGTTTTCAGATGACCTGTTTTTAGATGATGGAGCTTTATTAGATGGTGTTCTTCCTGCTGATCTGGCTCTCATATCAGAGAATGCAACAATAACAGCATTGGTTTATTTTATTGAAGATGTTAGAGTGCTACAAGATGTTGTAGGTGGTAGTCTGGTTAATTCTGTGGATCTTGTACAGGTAGATGCCTTTGTAAATGACATTTACTATGCAGAGTAAAGAATTTCTAAATATTTTACTAATGGCAAGAGGAGGGATGGCATGATGGAAGGGTCTAAAATTAATGTGATTACATGTTGATGTAATGGAGTAACATTTAATACATGCATTTGGTGCTCAAGGCTATGACTTTGCAACTTCTCATTTCCTATTCTACAATCTGTATAACTTTCCAGACAGATGACATTCTTGATAGAGTGATTATGTCCTCACCAGGTAATTCACTTGTGGATAAGTGTATAATTTCCACACCTGGCAACATCCCCTTGTACAACTCCTTAGGGACAATTCACCCTTCAAAAATTTCCCCCTTGAGCAAATCAGAATATTTGGAGGTGGAGAGTTAGTTGTCTTTTTGCTGATTTTCTTGGTTGGGAATTGGCTGGATGAAAGTTTTCTTATGAGTAATTGTTGGGATGGAAACTTTACAGTGAAAATCTTTCACATGAAAGAGTTATAGACATTTTTTGCCATCTCTTATTCAGCTAAACAATTCTGCAGTGTGGAGGGATACACCACAGACTATCAATGGAAAGAAACATTTCAAAGGAAAGTTTGCAGTAATTGGGAATATCACCACAAGTGCCTTTGTGGATGGAATTGATATTTCAGGTTAGTATTGTAGTTGTGTGGGATGGCAGATAAGTCATAAGTGTATGATTTCATTGGGAACACAGTAGCACACAATTAATGACTCTTTTGGGACAGAAATTGTGCCTTTATATGAAAGGTTGCAACAGTTATAATGCAATATGTACTAGGAATTAGAGATAGGTATTCCTGTTGAGGTAGGAAAAAGATCTCATAGATAATGCCATATGGGTATTAGTTTTGTCAGGCATACAGTGGTGGTGGAGTCATTTTGAATCATAGCAAAGGGAATAGCCTTCGGTAATATAGATAAACGAAAGAAATGCAATCTAAGGTTCATCTTGAGCCCCACCCCCAGGATGTTATTATGGGTCCATGCATGTGCTTGGGGGATTGTTTCATTTTCCCGATGATAGATAATGAATAATTGAATTCATATATGCATGTGCTGTTGTACTTATTTTAAAATATCCCATTGTTTCATTTTTATTTTGTTGTTTGAATATTTTTAACAGAACTGGTCCTTAAAGTTTTTAATTCCAATGACAATGTCACCATTTCTGTCCCCGTCACTTTCCATGGTCCCGTCAAAGTGATTGGCACTTGGAATATGAGCGGACTCATACATGACGTTGATATTGACTTCATTATGAGAGATGCACTGCTTACTGAAGGAGATCAGGTAGGTATTATTTTACTCATTTGAATCAATCTTTCATCTTTTTGATGTTTTTGTGTAACAGTTCTTGGTTATTAACTCTAATCTTATGATCTTTTTTCATTTGAATTCATTAATTTAATGAAAGAAACATTTCTAAGTACTAAAAGTGTTGCTTGTAGATAACAGTCCAGTGATAAACAGACTCACATCTCAACATTTCTTTCAGCTGAGGTGACTGTCACTTTATGATCCTCAAAAGAAAGCATAGGAAATATGGAAAACTTATTGAAATCCTGGATGTGATAAACATCATCCTTTGTTTCACTGCATCGATCCTGCCTTATCTGTGGAAGGCTCCCCAATGCAGCTTTACATACTGCATGGTTTTTGTTGTGGTTGCTCAGTGAGAATGAGCTTTCTTATTTATGCTCTGTTATAGTCTGTCAACTCAAGGAGTTCTCTAATAGGTAGGGAATCGAAAACAGAAACCTTTTCATCGGCTTGTAACAAAAGTTTGCCATCCAGCATGGCATCGAAATGCTTGCTGCTGTGTAGTCCACAACCTTTGTAGGGAGCATGCCAATGCAGTTGCAATTAGCCTAACCTTGTCTGTGCACACATATTGATGGCAGACATGAAATCTGTTGGTTTTCATCAACATTTTCTTTAATTATTTCTTGATTTGTCTGTTTGGTATGTTGCCATATGTTTGCATGTACCCTCCATTTAAGCTGCTTGCATTATTTTGATTTTGCATTGAGCATTGACCTATATCTAGTCCCCTCAGTGATCAACCCATAGGCAGGCCCTTGGACTATTCGTTCTAACCTAGACTTAATTTAAATTCAAAGAAGTCAAACTTCTTCCTGTTTTTTTTTCGTTTTTCAAAAAAAAAAAAAAACATGAGTTGAGTAATTTTGTTGGATAAATATCTTGTATTTTGTGTGAGACAATTCTCACTTTGGTCTAGCATTTACCGTTTTTGTGTTAATGTCAACGTTATTCCTATTGGTAGATCATCTATGGCAACAAATATTTCAGTAGTCCTTGTGAGGTGAGCATCTCCAATCTTGAGGTGAATGGTGATCTCAGAACAGATGTAGTGACACCAAATGGAGTTAGTTTGGAACATCTTCTGAATTATACAGTAACTGCATCCACGGACCAGGACATTGAAGGGGATGTGATATTTACCAGTGATGTTGCAATAGCAGCCCATGTGATACCCACTGGTAAGTTAAACTCTGTCAGTGGCTGCCAGCTGTTTTATATGAGGTGTCAGAAAGTAAAATAGCATATTTTTCATAAATTTGGGTTAATTGATTGCTATGCTTTTTCTTTTTTGGTGGAGTAGAATAGGAAGAATATTAAGGCTTAGTTTTCAAAATAAAGTTAAAAGGGAGAAACAGTTACTATATTTAAAATAAAGTTGGTTGTGTGAAGACAGTTGTATGATGGATGGCTTCTTATCATTGTGAATTGTTGTTACATATTACAGTATTATGATTATAATTTTACCCAGCGCCTACCCAAATTAGTAGTCGGCACAGTCTTTTAATTGACATAAAATTAAAAAACCGCAGATTAGGTCATATTGCACAGCATGCATTGAGAGTGTTCGGATTACATATTAGGGTATGCCTGGCAGAGTATGCCCTAAAGCAATAGACTAGGATTGTGCGTGGATGGAGATGAGTTTAGACCACTGTGGGGGGGGGTACTGCAAGTACGATAGTTTGAAAATTTGAACTGTTTGGGGTTATGAATACCTGTCTTTAACTGGCAACTATGCTCTTTATCCAGCAAGTTGTTAATGAGTAAGATTCTGCATGTTCCATTAAGTTCATGTCTTCCATTTTAAATTGAGTGTTTTCCTAATAGTTGCCACTAGTTGTGACTTTAATATACTTCCTTGCATATTTGAAATGCTTGAAACAACATTAATTTAAATCTAACAGTAATTTGTAGCTTAACTATGACATTTATGTATCTTTTAATATTTTTGTGTTAGGTGAAATAGACGGCCTGGATCTCTCACAGAATGCTGTACTCATTACAGGAGAACAAGAAATCACATCTTCGACTCACTTTAAAAAGGGTTTAAGTGTTGAAGGAAACCTTCGCATTTCTGGTCTAGTGGATTCTGTTGACTTGAAAGCATTTGTAAATACGAGGTTTAGCCTTTCTAGAAATCAAGTTGTGGAAGGCAAATGGGTGTTTAAGAAGGATGTTTACATGTGTAAGGATTACCTCTAAACACTTTTGGTTACAGACTGCTGTTGATATTGATATTATACTTAACCTAAACATTTTGCCAGATTAATCATAGTAGTTGAATCACTGAGAGGAAGTTTAAATTAGTTGCTTTATTTTAAGCCTAATTTATAATCTTCCAGTTTAATCTGGTGGCACCCATATCCAATTGTTGCAAACTGGATTGCTTTCCTTGTTATGCAGGTCATGATGCACAATGACATAACTTGCATTTCTAAAGTCCTCGGTATGAGTCAACCTGGGAATCAAACCTGGGCCTCTCATGTGAAAAGTAGATGCTCTTTCAAACATGCTGAAGTTCTAGGGGTGTCAGTAGCCTGTGAAGTCATTTTTTGTAGTGGAAATGTTACAGCTTCTCAACCAAAGATGGTTCCAAAGGGGAGGCAAAGATTCTACAGATTGTGAAGAATTCCAAGGGGGTAACAAAGATTCTACAGATTGTGAAGAATTCCAAGGGGGTAACAAAGATTCTACATATTGTGAAAAATTCATTAAATCTGGACATGTATGTTATATAAATTGTAGCCTGTCATTGCTATTGTCATTGTGATGTTGTGTTGTTGAAAAAGCTGTGCAAAATTTCATTGGATTGTGTTGTTCTGGGTCTATTTGTCATCTGATACTTGGGGATCTGTTTAACAATTCAGTAGGTAAACCTCTTTGTTCATTTCATCTATTTTGATTTTTTCTCAGATGACCTCCTTTTTACCAAGAAGATAAATGACATATACCCAGCAACTGAACCAGTATTCCCTGACAAAGATCATACCATAACTGGGAAGAAGACTTTCAGAGGTCAAATAAAAATTGATGGTGACGCAGACATTCGTGTCGTCAACGGTATAGATTTGTACAACATATCCAAGATTGTCCTAAAGCATGGGGACTATGACATTACAGGAGAAAAGGTATTAAAACTTTATTTTAATTGGTTTCTTTATGAGGTGTTGTTTGCAGAGCTAATGAAGTATGATTATTAGCTGCTCCCTACTAAATAAATAAATCCCTTGAGTGAAGTTGATGTAGTGACTTTGTGATAAAGGACGGTGCTTTCACACCCCCAGCAAAGCGAGGCCAAGGGAACTGAGAACCTTGTAAATATATAATTAAAAACAATGGTCAATTGTCGAAAGGTTTCACATGGAGAGTGAAATGACTCAAGCATAATGCTGACCTGTTTATTTTGCTGGAATCTCTGAGTGCCAAGAGATGTGCATCTTTTGCAATGTGTTTTGGCAGGTATAGTGCCAAAACACATTGTAGGCTACGCATGTATGCCTACCGTATATTCTGTAATAAACGCCCCCGGGGCGTTACATTTTTGAAAAGGGGGGCGTTTATTTGAGGGTATATTGGAATAAAAAATTAACTAATCGGCATCGGTAAAATTCTGCCATTCAACCCATCATTACCACCGATTATTTGTAAACTGAAAAAAGGGCACAAATATACTTGAAACTTGCTCTTAATTTCGTTAAAATTCCTGTGAATACCGTACTCAATCCTTCCCGCCAAAACGGAATGCATTGATAAGCACAAACGTATAAATTATACCCCTGCCATGAGCGCGGTCGTTGGTTATTTTCCCCATAACAATGTAGTATAACGTGGAATTGTATTCCTTGCAGTCTGGAAAAAGTGCCGCGTAAGTTGCTGTGCAATTTGTTCTGTACAAAAGCACAAGTACAGACTATCCGAGCTGCAGTGTTTGGCTGTATTTCCAAGTCCCAAAGCTTACCATGTATATCTGTGCAAGTTTTGTACACGTAGCACCTAGAATCTTTGGAAGTTCGGTGGTTATTATCCTGCATAAATTAAGCCATTTCTCGCATTCCTTCCGTAATGTTATTTGCAGTAGGACTTATGAAATGTAAACGTCATCGCCAACGAAAACAGTGCAAGTGATGCACGTGGTCTCATGCAGGCTACTTCATCGCCCACGCACTTACGTGCGTGTCCGTTTTTACCGCCAAACAAGGCATCATGTTTTGCTCGGTGACATCATATGCATACGATCCATTGCAAAATTTAAATTGCCCCAGCATCGTGATTGGTTCAAATGCGATGATTCTAGCCAGCCAATCACAACTCGCGCCATCGCCTATGTGATTTAGTGTGTGAAAATACTAAGCCTCGAGACGAATTTTTCTATTGAGTTTTTGTGTTACGACGATCACATTTCCTATGCTGATATAACCGGCTAGCGCAGCCGGGCGAGCCCCGTGCTAAATTCAACAAGAAACGACATCACAAATCTCTGCGTACTTGGATTTTTCGGGGATCTCACTTGCGTGCATTTCAATTGCAGATTATTTTCAAACAAGACATAAGTTTTGGACAAGAACTGCTAAAAATTTACGGGGATATTTATATCCGTAAGAAACCATTGGATACGTTAATCGGGTGCAATTGTTTTGCTGCCCCAGAACCGCTAAGATTATTATGATTGCGTATTTCTACATGGCCTCATTAAAGCGGGATTCTACAGTACATTAACGCAACTACAACCCAGTACAGTAAAATACTGCAAATGTTCCGACATGATTGGGGGATGAAAACTAAACAGAGCATGATGTTTGCCTAAGAGCTAAATTATCAAAGGGTTTGTGACATCGACTGAAAACAATCCTACTGTATCAACGACTGGTTTATATCTCCACTTTTGAAAAGAAAATGTCAGGCCTACAAAAATGATATTCCATTCGCAAAACAAACGGAACTATTCCCAATATTTTCCAACTTGAACGATATGAACAAAGCAAGGGGCGCGTACTTTAGGGACAAACACGTGTCTTCCCTCTTTCTAATAATCGGTAATCGGCATGGGGCCGATTGTTAAATTAAATGATGATTATGCATTACCGGTCAAACACTGGTTTAATCTGTGGTTTGGGCCTGTAGTGCGGGAGGCCTTGGCCTACGCAGTTGTTAAAAATTTTGAGGGGGGGGGGGGCGTTTATTAGAGGGGGGAGCGTTTATTACAGAATATACGGTAAGTATGTATGGATGGATGATTTACCTGCAAGGAGGTGATAATGGAGATGAACATGACAGTAATCAGCACTGAAGACTCTCTGAGTTTGGTATCTGATAGAGACGGAAGCAGTCTTGAAATTTTTGTCAATCCTGTCTCAAGTCCTCCATGAGGTGGTTGTACTCTCCATATCGCTCCCTCCAAAGTTTTGATGTGGTCACCCACTGTCGTCAGTTCACATGCAAATTATCCAACAAGACGAATGCCCTCACATGCTTGTTTTTACTCTGTACATAATGATGGCTAGATCAATTGTAAATGCAGCCCATAGCAAGCTGAGAAAGTGAAACGAAACGCTCCATTTGCTTGCTTGTGTTTGCATGCCATGTGAAAGCACCAGTGAGTGTCCAAATGCCTGAATGTTGAACGCTTGATTGGTCATCGCTTGAAACGCTTTTGGTGTGAAAGCACCTTAAATGCTTTTGGAGCTTGACCTGGTACTTCACGATCATGTAATCTTGTCCCAATAGCTATTACAAAGGGTTGTGGCATGGAATGTTAGTTTTTGTTATTACTTTGCCATAGTGGAATACAATTGACAAAAGCAGCAGTTACCAAAAATGTATCCCACAAACCTTTGTAATTACTATTTGGAAAGTGCTGTTCACTTGTGAAATGTTTAATGACAGAACTTATATTAATCCCAGTGCATTTGGTGGTATAACTTCCAATGGGTGGTCATTGTACTGTGTACATGTTGTACGTACATGCAAACTTGTTCAGTTGAGGACTGCTGTATGCTTGTAGCAGGCCTCAGAGTGAAACCTGTAAAACCTATAAAAACCTATTTTTCATTTTGGGAGCCTATACACTTTCAAAAATAGCCTTTATAACCTATAAAAACTTATATTTCGAATTTGTTCTATGGCTTTAAAAATAAGTGTGTATAGGGATGATGTTCGCTTCCTTGGGTACCTGCAAAGTGGTATGATTTCTGAATTTTTCTTTGTAAGACTGACAGTTAAGGTAAGAATTTGCTGTTTATTACTTTTATCGCGCTGGGAAACAAATCTTGTAAACCTACAGAAACCTGTATTTTGGCCCTCGATAACCTTTGAAAACCTATATTTTCAGTATTGAAACCTTTAAAAAAACCTATATTTAAGAGATGAAGTGCTGTGAGGCCTGTTGTAGGTCAGGAAGGGCACTGAAGGGGGAAGGGTGGGTAATATGTTTTAAGTCGATGCAAACTTGACATTTTCTCGGGTAGAGCTAGACTTTAACCCCTCCCACCTTCACTCCCCTTGGTTAAAAATCTGCTGTACTGATGTCTTGATTTTCATGACTATATATTAACCTTTATATCCATCACGACTGCCACAGATTTTGGGGAAAAACTGCATTTTCAGATTGTAGTAACCGACCACTGGTTCATTACACCAATTAGCTGCTTCAATGAACAACAGCTTTCATTACCTTTCTTGTTCAATAGAAACCCAACAGTCTATAGGTTCAAATAGTGCTGGAAAATATGGGATAAACTTACTCATGGTGCATTGAAGGGTTAGACCCCTTTTCACTTTCATCTGAGATAAACTGCTATCAAGTGTCAACCTTCAGGGCTATTTGTCAAATGTTTGAATGGGCATCTAATTGATTCCTTGCCAAAGGCAGGCAAGGAATCTATGCGATGGTGATGTCGTGTGTGTGTGTGTGTGGGTATGTGTGTGTGATGCCCGCTTGTAAACACGATATCTCAAGAAGGGTAGCCTCCAGGGATCTCATACTTGGCACGTAGATTGTTCACATTGAGTAGATGGTCCCTATTTTTTTGGAAGAGGTCAAAGGTCATTTGGGGTCACCAGAGGTCAAAATGTAAATGCCTTGGAAATTGCTTGTAAACACGATATCTCCAGAAGGAAAAATGTGAGTGATCTCACACTTACCATGTGGATTGCCCATATTAAGTAGATGGTCCCTATTGTTTTTGATTCAGGTCAAAGGTCATTTGGGGTCACCAGAGGTAAAAAGGTCAAAACCTTGTAAACACTGTATTTCAAGAAGGGTAAACGTGAGGGATCTCATACATAGCATGTGGATTGGCCATATTAAGTAGATGATCACTATTGTTTTTGGTGGAGGTCAAAGGTCATTTGGGGTCATCAGAGATGAAAAGCTCAAAAACTTGTAAACACCGTATGTCAAGAAAGGTAACTGCCAGGAATCTAATACTTACCAAGTGGATTGCCCATATTGAGTAGATGACCAATATTGTTTTTATTGGATGTCAAAGGTCATTTGGGGTCATCAGAGTTCAAAACATCTAAACCTTGCAAACACTACATCTCATAAGAGCATATAACTGTTGAAGTTAATATCCATAAGTGGATAGGGTGAAAGGGTAAGAATAATTTGGCATGGGTAATGTAATAGGCATAGGTATATAATTTTTTGGAACAGTTTATTAACTTCATTACGTTAATGCTTTAGTGAGGTGATTTTGAAAATGTATTTGTAAAGTACTGAAGCAAACTCATAGGAAGAAGATCCTTAAGTGCACAAAAAGGCACATCACATGGTAGTTACTGTACAGTATGTTGATTCTGGCATGAAATTGTGCCCTGTTATTACATTAAGTTCCAATTATTAATACATAAAAAAGTGGGCAGAGCAAAATATAAAATCTTAAAAGGCAAAATCTGTTCATCAGGCTGGCTTACATGCTTCAATGCTCATGGGTATGCTGATTTTGCAGCCACAAGTAAATAGATTTTCATGAAACTGATGTGGAACATGTGAGTTTCAACAGTCTGTATAAGGGTCATTTAGGGACAGTCTGAAAATATTAGAAGATGCTTCTATGCACACTAAGTAGATGACTGATGTGGAACTTCATAAGTATAAACTTTGAACAAAGAGTACTCCGTGTGATGCACAAGAATCTCTTTTATAACATACTTACATTGCTTTTTCAATAACCATAAGGAAAACCTGAAGAAAACATTAAATTTAGTGGCAAAAATTGCTATTATTTGGCAAACCTTGTGCCTACTGTCCTCATGAGGACATGTGCATGCAAGCATGCATGAATTGGAAATGGGAATTGATTAATTAGATATACCACAGTTAATTAGTTTTACAAAAAAGAAATACCCTTCAGCGCACATGAACTGTCATTGCCTAATAGAGTGAATCAAATTGTGACTGACCCATTCTTTGCCATTTGGTCACAGTTATCTGGCATAAATTTTCACAGTTGACTGCCAGTTATCCCCACAGTGTCCTGAAGGATTACCTCATACAAACATACAGCTCAACTGACTGAAGCTTTTTACTATAAGTGGTGTTAATTGAATCTTATCAACCCTCCGAATAAAGCTTATTTTTATCTCAGTACATAACAACCATGACAGCTTATTGTTTGTATATACTCCTATTTCCTACCATTCCCTGCAGGCATTTAGTCCTATTTTTGGTCAAAATGTCAGACCTGCATGAAAGTCACACCTCTGCTAAATCAAGCATAAAATAACTGTCCACATTATCTTGTCTCATCTGACCACAAATAAAAGTTATTTGCCTAGCCATTGTCTGGAGATGGAGAAGTTCATGTACACTTGATCAAGTTTCTAAACTAAAAGTCATCTTAGAACTAGAAAATGTGGTTACGTACCGTAACCACAATGGACATGACATTGTGCTAGTCTTTGGTTGCCCATGTAGGGGAAGGATGGACTGCCTGGTTAATCCGACGGACAACAGGGACATAGATCTGGTATGTGGTTTGGGGGACAAAAATTTTCCAACAGACTATGTTGAACCCTATTTCGTGTCCAGGACCGGAATGATCTATAAGCAATCCACCCTATGAAAGCGAGTGCACTCGTAGGCCTACATACACACACAACCAGACATACATACACACTCACAATGACATGCACATACACTCAAAGTGACGTTTTCAAGAAGCCCCCCATATCCCAAAATGTTATTACATTTTGGTTATTCTCCTTTTTTTTATTTTATTTTAAATTTGCCTGAATTATTGGAGGGGCAAGGCCTATGTTTGCTTCCCCCAATATTTTCATTGGTGATGCAATTAGTGTAATTTGCACGGGTAACCACTCGTTATCCTATAAGGTAGCGCACCACTAACTCCAATACTCATGTCCGGGAAAATGTTTAGTGTACAGACAAAGCGCCATAAAAAAATTATGGGATGTTGTTTCTGACTGTGTTACTTACAAAATATGATCATTTTTGCATTTGGATTTTGTAGACAATGAGTTGAAATACATACTGTGCAAAATTCAAGGCAATCTGACCAATTTCAGTGCCATTTTTTTATTGTATTACTCCGCTCTGTGAAATGCCGTTTTTGAGTAGCTATTATGGCGGGAAACACATCCCTATCATTCAAGGCTCTCTAGCTCAAAATTTCAATGGTCATGGTATGGAAATTTGAAAGTGCCATGAAAGCCGAGATTGTGGGCTTCGATCAGAGGGGTAGCATGTCCTGGTTGCAAACTTCTACTAGGAGCTAGGGGGCACGGAAGTAGCCTAATTTAGTGTGTAAGTCAATGGGACTTATAATTAGTGGCCCGCTACCTATAACCCGGTTCCAAATCTACTACGCGAAGCTTAAATATTTTGCATGCGAAAAGGATTACCCAATTTACGCTATTCCCCATGGTAATGAAATAAAATATTTTACAATTAATTTGGTAAACATTCTCGGGGCCTGAGAATGAAGAGAGCCCTAGAAATTATGTGTAAGTTTGTTTGTGTTTTGTGCTTAATATGTACCAAATAAATAAATCAAAAAGTTTGAAAGTTGTTTGTACTTTATTTCCTGAAGTTGAAATTTTTATCAGCGTGCGGCCTGATCGCACGTTATCGTCACGTAGTGAGTTACTTCTCACACATTAATGTACGTCACTTTGTTCGAGCAAGCTATCCGACGGTGATTCAAAATCACTTCGTACTTCATGCAGAAACTAGCAGACACATCCCCCCGCCCAGCTTGCAGAGACAGTGCCCGTAGCATTCGGCATGCTAGGTAAACTGAGCCTTGCATGTATACGATCTTAATACGGCGGTATGACACCTTTATGTCACCATGTCCGGATGTCAACATGAGGCCTGCTACGTCAGAACGTACATAACCCTAAAGTGAAAATTCCAACGTGCATTGTGCATTACTGTGAGAGAAGTTCACGAGCATGACGTCTTTTGTTTACAATCGGTAATTTTGGACGTGCAAGAGAATACCATAATACAGGGCTCTGATTGGTTGATCTTTTTAAACCGCTGTTTTAAAAGGAGAAGCTTCGAGCTCTTAGGATGCTTGCTTTTAGAGTAGGAAAGCGTCCCAAAATTTAATATCAAATATTGATAGAGGCCTTGGAAAGTACTTATTTTCTTATTTGACTGTTTTCTGTTACGTCTCTTTGGGATCATGGCCACTACGCGTCCGGTCGTTCCACTAAAACTAAAATACACTTAAAATAGGGGTGAAGGTTGTTGGCTGTGTGTGGTGTTTAAGGCACAATAGATGTTCCAACAATAGCCCTTTCTTGTTTCTTTTACTTGTCATTTTGATTTAAAACAAAAGGAGATGATAAAACCTTATGGCAAATCAAATGTTTTGAACTTGGGAATGTGATCATCGCCTCTCCAAAACAGCTGTAAATATTATTTTGCATGTCTGATATGGAGCATGCCTAACAAAATTAAGTCAGTGTAACACCACGTACCCGACGGGTATGGCGATTTGGTACCCCGGTCCTATTTTTTAGTAGGGCCTATACCCGTGCAAAGGCACTTGTTGCAATTCCCTACCTGCCACCGAGGATTGACAAACCTGTCCGAAAAAAGTACAGCAAGTGTGTAGTACTAAATTTGTCTCTGATTTAGAATAATTGCCCGGAATGAAGTGAACCTGCGAATGTACGTGCAGTTAATGAACACTAGCTACGTTTACGTTTGACCCCAGCTGGCCTATGCCAATCGAAAACCTATAATGGTTTATACGTATGGTAAAATAGGAGATCTGCATCGAAAATTCGGACTTGAGGTTTGATTGCACTTTGCCTTCGATCGATCTGTACGACATTATGTGAGATTCTTTTTGTTTATACGTTCAGTCGGTCACATTGCTTGTACACGATCGCAATGGACCGTACATAATGACTTTATACTGCTGAACGCTGCGCCAAACCCGGCACTTACACTACTGTGCACATTTTGTACATTCCTTCACTGAAAGCAGTTCAAACGGAGACATCGTAGCATGCTGCTCAGTCGAACTTCCAGGGAATTGTGACAAGAAAATTATACCAATGTTTTCAAATTTATACAATTGTCTCTATAATCACTTCATAAGTCAAATGTAAAATTAATTTGGTGACCAAACAGTTCTACTAAATAAAGTGATGTTGAAAATACAGACCAAAGTAGGACAGCATCCCTCGCGTTCATGACTGCGTCATATGTAAAGTAACAGGCATATAACCTACTTAATATTAATATTAGCCTACTTAATATTAATATTAGCCTACTTAATATTACTATTAGCCTACTTAATACTACTATTAGCCTACTTAATATTAAAATGTCGAGTATTTGAGGAAAAATGTACTGCATTTCGTAATTAGCGACATTTTTCACACAATCTTGTCACATACCGGTCTCCTTTGCTGTACAAATCTTTTCCCAAAAGATCGGTTTGTTTCTCATTGGGAGTCGTCTGATAAACTGAACGAAAGAAGTGGGGTCACGTGATCATCAGAAAATGCGACCAACCACAATAATGGACATGCTGTGTCATGTCCATTAAATACTGTAGCTCAGACACCCTTCAGAAATAGTGTCCTTACATAGAAGCTGGTGGAATTGAACAAATAGTGTGTTTGTATCAGGATTTTTGTTGAACACAACTTTAAATATTGGTGTCTATCTAGAATGGTGTTTCTGCTATACAGTTTCAATATGCTCTACAGTGATTATTTACCACTTAGTTTCATTTTAGAATTTGTTGTTTGAAATTTTTGACAGCATAAAATGTGTCAGCATACTACAGTACTTGCCTCATCTCTGCAAATATCTGGATAACCAAACCAAAAAAGTAACCCCTGTATGAAGGATTATAGTTATGTCAAATGTCGTCACCGAGTAGAAAGTTTTGTCTCACATTTCATTTTTATCCACGTCACTCTCCTCCCCCCAACCCCCCAACCCCCCAACCCCCCCCTCCCCCCTAAAAAAGTGTATCATTAAGCTTAATGTATGGAACCATTGCTTCAAGATTACCCTTAATGACACTTTTCAAAAGTATTTAGAAATTTTTTTGCATTGCTGCTGTTGTTTAAAAGTAGTTCAGGTAATAAGAGCAAGCATAATGTTGTATACTGTGTATCAAACAAGGAAAAGTTGTACTGTATGTTATGCTGTACCCTACAGTATAAGTAGACAAAAGGCAAATTAAAAGTCTTGTTAAATTATGGATTAATAGGTATATCAGCTTTTGTTTATTTGCAAGGATACCATAGACAATGGGTGGGGCAATTTCCCCCATGAAGCAAAACTTGCTGCAACTAATAGCCAAGGTTACACATCCCTGTTCAGATGTCTCTTCGATCCAATGCATGTAGGAGAGTGTTTGGATGAGGGCTTGTTTTAACACTAACCTCAATGCGGACTTTTCGAAACAAAGAGGCATTGAAACATAGAGACTTCAGAATGGAGAGCTGTCCCCATTATCCAAACTTATGATTAAAATGGTTTAAAAATACAGCTTTATCAAGTAATGAGACAAAACATACTTTTTTGGCATATTGAAGCTGTGTGAAAAATTCCTCTTGTTTGTGGAGATCAAAGGTTTGGGGTGGCAAAAGGTCAAACCTTGTAGACAATATTTTTAGGGGGATAACTGTAAGGATCTTATACCATGGAGGCAGTACTTCCATTCTCTTACTGTATTAAGCTTTTGAGTTGCTCATGTTGATAGACATGTTGGTGAAGTGATCACTATTGTTTTAAATGAAGTTGAAAGGTCATTTAGGGTCACATGAGGTCAAAAAGTTTTGAAGTTACTAGTATGATATCCCAATTAAGCAGGATAATTGTATGGGATCTCATGCATGTCATGTTTGTTTCCATGTTTGCTATGATATATCATATGGCAAGGAATCACTAAGCCTGTTGGCTTTCTAGTTTGTATTGGTAACAGTTCTTGACAAGATGAAGTAAAAGATAAATTTTTTGAGATGCTTACATCCCCTCTCTTCTGTCATGTCCATACAGACATCAGTTTTAGGATAAAATTTAGCTCTTAGGTTAGGCTGAGAGTGTTAAGCTTACTGTACAAATGTGTAAAAGCAAAGAGATGTCAGATTATGGAATTTTTACCCTCCTTTGTTAAACATATGCAAACCCTTTATGTGGGTCTTCCAACAGCTACCATAACATTATGTCATATAGTGCAAAGAGGTTGCCCAGCTCCTGCTTGGATTTATATGTCCAGTTTGACTCATATATCATAAACATCATGATTGCATTTTTCTTTGTTCAGACATTTTCATCAAATGTGACATTGACCAGAAATATTACTGTGATAGGATTGGTCAGTGGTGTTGACCTTCGGGAACTTTGGTGGAAGGAATATGGAACTATGAGTTGTGTGGACTTTGACATTCTCAGAGTAGACAGGCAATTAAGCTGGCTTTGTTATCCATCATATAGTTTACAAGTAGCAGCTACTGGTGAGTCGCTAGTATTCAGCTTCACTTAAGTCTCTGTTTTATCAATAACTGTTTTGAATTTGCTAAGGTGTACCTCAAGTTTATAGAATTTTAAAGAAAAATAAATATTTTAGAAGTTGCAAACTGAATCTTATTCATCCACCTCCCATTGTCACAGCTTGTTTAATTGCTGTGATATTTAATGTTAAAATTTATTCACCTAAATCCAACTAGTCTATTGTATTATAATTTATGACATTCTTGTTGTACATCTGGCATTTTCATGCTTTTCCTCAGAAATTAAAAATGTTTTTATAACCTTGAGCACTTCCTGTTTTCTTGGTTGATATATTTTAGGGAGAGGCTGTAAAGTCATGTCATCCCAAAGCAGTAAGAATGAGCTCACAATTTGGGTCAAGTTGCAGTAGCTTTCAGAAAAAAAAGAAATACAAAGATTATAATTTGAGTAGTGCAACAATGACATCACAAATGATTGTGCAGTCTACTATTTTTAATTGACAGAATGAACTTCATCATTTTTGTATCTCAGTATAGGAATGTCCTGTGAAGATGGAGGTTGAACCATTTGAATTAAAGGCCTAATCCTCTCACCCCAACCAGTTTCAGTTCTCCTAACCTACTTGAATTAAGACCCTCCCACAACTCTAGGTAGTTAGTTAGATAGAGTTTTACAGCCCAGTTTTCAACCTATTGGTTTGAGTCGAGCCGACCATGGCCTTTTTTCCAGTTGTGTTGCCCTACCACATTGCTGCAGAGCATCATGCACAATGGCAGTAGGTTCCATTTTAGAGTCTTTGGTATGACTTGACCTGGGAATCGAACCTGGGCCTCCTGTGTGAGAGGCGAATGCTGTACCATTAGACCAAACACAACTCCAAAACTCATCCTCATCCAGACAGAATCTCAGTTTACTACTGCAGGGTGAGAATACTTGCAAAAACCCAATGTTTAATGAGAATACTCTTGGTACAGTAAATACTGTGCAATATGAGCTATAGTACTTTGCACTTTTTAACTTGTTTTTGATCAAAGAGCTGTGCCAATTGAAAATTTTTGTGAACTACTACAAAAATTGTAGCTTTGAGTGAGAGTTTACTGCCTTTTATCCTCTATAATAAACAAATTTTAGACCTGAGGTACACTTTAACTTACTGTATCTTGATCAGTTGCATTTGATCTATGAAGAGGTTGACGAAGGGGAGTGTCAAAGTGTGGAGGTGGGACAGTGGTATCTACTGAAGGCAGTCATCATTTGACTTCGTGGCTGTTAAATGCACAAATGTCCTGAAGAAGAATGTTTTTTTTCCTGAAAGCCTTTATGCCTAGGGTGCTTTAAGTCAACCTTCTTATTTCTTCATTCTGTGTATCATATGTATGAATACATTTCAAACTTCCTTTCTGTATTTGAGCACACACATGTTCTCCATTTGATATCCCTTATCATAGTTTCAGTAAGGTGTAAGAAATCATTTATAATGTGTCTGGTGAATGCTTTCCATGTAGGGATTGGATACCTGCCAAACCAACAGGAAATGACATGACTTGTTTGTGCTTAGTGATAGTTATTTTGTGGAAGGCCATGTACTACTTCCTTGCCGCATTTAATGTATCATACTGCGTATTTAGTTACATGTGTTATGTGCTATGACACTTCCTGTTTTGTAACTTCATCTTACTACAGGTCTTGCTGTAACATTCCTGTACTTTGAAGACTGGGGGGAAATCCCTAACCCAGCTGGTGCAAAGACCGATGTGGTCAATTTGCAGGGTGTGTCACTTCTTACTGTATCAGAAACCCACCTGGCTCCCATACAGAGGTGTATTAAAACAGAGTTACGTATCTGCACCCGTACTGTGAAAGAATGCTGGAAGGCTGCTGATATCACGAAAGGCTCTAGCAGTGTAGAGGTCTTTACTTACAATGGTTCCACCTTTGTCATTTCCACGCCCAGTGCACAGAATACATATTGTTCAGAGTTTGGTGACACAAGTCAGACAGTTGTATACAAGCTGGAGGATAATTTATGGAATGCCACATTACAAACACCTGGTGCAGTAGCAACAAAAGCTTTTGAAATAGATGGGACCCTTTATATAGCAGTTGCCAATTTAGAAAATCCAGCCACAGGTGTATATTTTTTTTCTTGTTTTTTTTTCTTTTTTCTTTTTTTGATAACCTATTTTATTTTCTATGTGTTATAAATGAAGATAATCAATTGCTGAAACTCCAGGACAGTTTGATACAAGTGTTGGCACTATACAGTGTTGCCTTTTAAAACATTAGATTTAAGGTCTGTGGATATGCAACTTTGTGCCCTTACTAATTGTAAGGCACGTGCTCTGACCTCGTGTTTTTCCAAGCTGTGACAGAGGGGTGTGTCAAAGTCCTCCAAATGTGGGGTTAAAGCATATTAATAGGTTAAGCGTAAGGGTGTCATGTGTGCAAGGAACGTGCATCAAAATCTATGATATGTTTGGTCAGTGGTATGATGGAGGGGAGCATCAGTGCACAGAAATGTTACAGGTTCCTAACAAACATTGACCCACATTACGTGGGGTCTTCAAACTGATGAAATGCACTATTCAAAGCTAACCATTTTATACTGCAGTGATATTAAAGTTTCACCACTTCTAAGTTATGTCACTGGCTGTATAAAAATTAGATTTACAGTGTTGCACACATTCATAATGTTTTTTGTTAATCCTTTATAAATTATCTCTTGATTACATACTGCATAGTTTCTAGCTTTGTATTTTATGGGGACATTTTCAAAGTACTTAGTAAATATCTACTTCCAAAATGAAGAGATACTCCCTGGGGCCATGCCAACATTACAATACAAGTGTTCTTGGCATGAAGGTTAAACAAAGGGTAACAAAAGACCTATCCTGTGATCAGTCCCGCTTTTCACATTACAAATATGTTCACCAGTTCTAGGTTCTCTTACATCTTTGAAAAGCTTAATTTATCCACAGTTGTATTTATATGATAATTGTATTATATTTCGTGTCTCTTTTTGTCACTTTCTTTTTGTTGAAATTTTAAGGAAATGTCTACTGCTAAGGGTTCTCCCTCTTGGACTTAAATTCATAGCAACACAATTGAAGCACTTGCTTTAAAGGGAGAACATGCAAAATACTGAAATCATGAAGAGTGAGTTTTAGCTTGTTCACATCATAGGGCAAGAACAGTTGCCCCACATATATTTTGAAACATCTAAATGTCATGAATCTAATCTGGTTTACATTAGAAGGCAAGAACAGTTGCCTGAAATATATTTTGAAACATCTAAATGTCATGAATCTCATCTGTTTTTCATAAGAGGGCAAGAACAGTTGCCCCAAATATACTTTGAAACATTTAAATGTCACCAATTTGCAGATGCTCAAGGCATTAATGGATTAGAGAAGACTTGACTCATTCAAATTGGAATGACTACATTTAACATTTAACTAAACAAAAAACCCTTATTTTTTGTACTGATGAAGTATCAAATTGATTCAATCTTTCATTTTTTTTGAACAGGGAGCAAGACCACAAATTCTTTGGTCTTCAGGTATGAGCTGTTCAATGACAGCTTTTCCCTTCTCCAAGAATTAACAACACATGGAGCTGAGAATGTAGCCAGTCTTGATGATGGCACAAACAATTGGCTTGCATTTTCTAATAATGATGGGCAAACATATTCCACAATTTTTAGATGGCAAAGTGATCTTGAAAAGGTAAATGACACCCTTTTTAACAATCTTCATTATTTTGGTTATTAAATGTCGAGTTTGTTCAAGCTTAGCAATTTTACCTTTTCAATTTCCTTTTATATTATGGGGAAGTGGAAAGAGGAGGAAGGAATAGGACCACAAAGGAAATTGTTAGTGAGCTGGGCATTATGTTTCTGGGAAATGTAAATGTATCAAGATTCTATGTCACTTGGGGACATCAACATTTCTGGGAACATTGAACTTTGGTAGTAATAAACCTTGTCATCATTGCCAACCATTGAAGTAATACAAAACGTGGAACAATGAGCACTGGGAATATCAGAACAAGAGCATTGATCCTGGAGGGGGGGGGGGGGGGGCGGCATTTTTCCTCCAATAAAAATATTGGTATGTATCATGTTTCCCACAATAATTATGGCAGATTTTACAAAGAAAAAAAAGAACAGGCAGAATAAACAAAATACAACATTGTGGTGTACAGATGACTTTATGGATTCAAGTAATGTCTATTTGAGCATATTAAAGTCATAAAGAGCAATATTTTTTGTGTTTGCTGCATGTCACTGTGAGTGGACATGCGTGTTTGTGTAAGCGAGTACATGTGTGTGCTTGCATTCGTGTGGGTGGATTCAGGCCCTGAGTTTTTAATTTTTTAGGTGTGCTACAAATCACACACCTTTGGAAATTAAGGAGCGTGAAAGGTGTGCCTTTTTATTAAACTTTAATAGATTTATAGGAGCTCCCATTCATCATCTAGGTGTGCAAAAAATCACACCTTCAAAGTGATTTGAGGTGAGTCATGGCATGCAGTCACACTTGCATGCCTTAAAATTTAAGGCCTGGGTGGATTGTTTAAGGAACCCTGTTGGGACATGATTCAGGGTTGTAGCCGTTAAGAAAATTTTTGCTCCCCCCCCCCCCCCAATTCAAAAGCTGGATTGATGCCACTGCACCAGGCAACATGAAGTTTTCCATGTCCATTGCTTCACTTTTGCTGTGTTATAGTTTCAGTTGACCACAGGACATCTATGCACTTGAAGCATAACATGTTGCTACTTGACATGTACATTTCAGCAAATTTGTGCCTAATTTTGTACTTAACTGAGGAATGAAGAACAATCTATGTAGTAATTAGGTTACAAGTATCCCATTCAGAGGAGAGATTCCATTTGAATGCCATGTATTTCTACATTCAATGCATTTGTTTGCCTCAAATGGCTTCTTTAACCCTTTACCATTGTTACGGGTCCTTTTGGACCCAGACAGAGAGCGCGGCTGTCACCCATCTTTACTGTTTCACGCGGAGCTCAAAACTGTGAGTAGCTACCCGAAAATTCGGCCACAACAACAAGAGAGACAATGGTTTAAGGTCACGGGGTCAATAGCCTATGGAAGCTGATGCAGGGCTTGCTACGTCCGCTTTGCCGCCCACTCCTGAGGCCCGCAAATATGCCCCGATTGGAGCACAGTAGTAAAGGGTTCATATCTGTTTCATGGGGCAGTGCATACACGCAGAGACAGTACTAGTGCCATCAGCTTTGCAGTAAAACACACTCCAGAGGCTGTAATTTACCCTTTACCATTGTTATGGGTCCTTTTGGACCAAGACGGAGAGCACGGCTGTCACCCATCTTTACCGTTTCACGCGGAACTTAAAACTGCAAGTAGCTACGAGAAAATTTGGCCACAATAACGAGAGAGACAATAATTTAAGGTCACGGGGTCAATAGCCTATGGAAGCTGATGCAGAGCTTGCTACGTCCGCTTTGCCACCCACTCCTGAGGCCTGCAAATATGCCCGATTGAAGCACAACGGTAAAGGGTTAAAACAAGTCAAGGTCAGATAGTATGGTTTCAATTCTTTGTTGCTGATTGAACTGCCGTGAGTTGCCAATTGTAAAAGTTGGGAGTATGAATAAAAATACCTAGCAGATAAGGTTAATTCTTTTTAATATTTTCTCTAACAGGTTTGACATTTTTTAATTTTTCAGTGATAGAGAAGAGAACAAACCTAAAATAGAAAAGACATTATGCAATTTACTTTTTTTTCTGTTTTCAGTTTACAGCAAGTGGATCCATAAAGACTACATATGCATCTGATGTGATTTTGTTTACTTTCGAGGGTTCAACTTATGCTTTCTTCTCAAATAAAATGAAGATTACTTATGAAGGTATTTTAAACTTCAACCAACCAATAGCACTCTATCAATACATCCCTGAGGCTGGATGGATGTGGTCTCAGTACCTTGAATCTCCTCAGACTGTAGATTTGGACTTATTTGCAGTCAATGGTGAGTCAGTGTTTTTTCTTAGAGTAAGAACTTGGGCAGAGATGTATTAAGTCTATAATCACAATGTATTATACAACTGTTGTATGGATGAACTTGAAATGTCTAGACTAAGGACAAAGTCAGTTATCTAAGTGGTAAGTTATTTAAAGTTACTTTCACTCTTCCTGTGCCCATCTGCCCAAACTACCCAGTTAGTTAAAAGACCCTCCCCTTTAGATCCTGAAATACACCTGCAGAAAAAATTAAAACAAAGGGACGAATATTCAAGAATGAAAAAAAAAATGAATAAATTGTCCAATCAGCAAGTGTCAATGTGTAGAGAGACTTTTATCACAGGTTTCCAAAGAAATAGATGATTTTCAATGAGAAAATGATAGATGAATAGAGAGGTAGTCATTTTCAGAAATGGCTCTAGCTTCTTCAGGGCTTAAGCTAGGGGATGTTGAGGCACCTTTGTGCCATTCACAAGAGCAGTAGAAGCTCTACATAAGGCTAAATACTTCTGTTTTTGGCTGTAATTCAGGGACTTGGTAAAGGTTTTGTCTTCTTCAGTGGCTGGTCTGTTAAAATCCAAAGAAATTGATTTGTCAAGTTATATCAATGGTTGACCATAAGTTCTTTGTGCATTGTTTGCCTAAGATAATAGTCATAGTTGCATGCAGTGGCATACAAAGGGGGGGGAGGGGGGCATTGGGCCATGGCCTCCCCCTTCTCACTGATGGCAACAATTTTTTGATCCTAAAAATACATAGCCATAATTTAGTAAGACAGTTAGATTTTACTTCAAAATATAGCATATGTGGCACCAGATTGCACGTAAGGATGCCCCATTTCTCAAACATTTTCAAAGGGGAAGGATTGTTTCTGCAAGTCCCTCAGTTATACCAATTTTTTTTTATTCCTTAACAGGCAAGATTTAATTTTACTTTAAAAGGTAGCCTCTTTATCTACCTGGTGGCACTGATGGACCTTAAATACACCTACCTGTTCAAAAATTTTCCAAAGGGAGGGGCCTATTCCTTAAGACTCCTTCCCCGACTGGCATAAACGTAGGAGACGGGCAGGGAGCAGAGGGTGTTCAGGTGTGGTTGAGAAATAGTTTGCCTTTTATCATGCAAGAGATATCTGGGGTAAAATCATTAACAGACAGGAGTTGGGGCAGTCACAGATAATTTCATCAATTCAGTGGATCTTAACTTAGCCAATAGTCACAGTAGGGAAGCACTAGCACATTTTAAATTCTGTTGTATAGTTTCCCCCAAAAGAATCAAGACCATTTAATATAATACTGTAGTGGTAGTACATTTTAATGTGGTAATTTTCTGATCACTTAGCACTTTCCTGACTTTATCTTATTGCAAACAAAGGTTAAACTTAAAGACTGCATGTTTAGATTCTCTTCAAAAGCATGAAAATGAAATTTTCGGCAATTTGAGGGGTCATGATCATTTTCAAAATTTTCTCTTTGCTCTGATTCAACTAATGGTGGCGATCTATTCAGATAGTTTTTTGGGCAAAATAATGTTTTTTGGGTCGAAGTTTTTTGATAACTTTCTGATCACTTTGCAGTTCGCGAACTTAAATTATTTAATTATTTAACTTATTCTGAAGTGAGCATTTTATTGCAAATGACAAATGAAGATAGGGACTGCTAAGATTCTTTGTATGAGGCTGTTTGTATGAGGCTGGAAAATGCTGTTCCAGGCCAACTGAGGGTCTGATTTTTCAAAATTTTCTCTACACTCCATGCCAACCAATGGTGGTACTCTACTGAGATAGTCTTTCCAGCAAAATTGCATTTTGGGGGCAGAGTTGCTCTTAATAACTCCTTGACCACTTTGCAGTTTGGGAACATATTTTGAAGTGAGCATTTTATTGCTAGATACACGAAGAATCTATCATTTTCCAGACTTAGACGAAGAATCTAACGAGTCATTAAGTCTGGAAAATGCTAGAAAGTTTGTTTTCTACAGTAAATGAGCTTGGTTAGCTGAATGAGCTGTGCTGTTGTTGGCTAAAACTAAACTATTCTTTAAGAATGTTGTAAAGAATGTTGTAGATAAAGTTGATTGTTTTTCATGGCTGTTACTTCGTTGGAAATATTAGCTTGGTATTGCGTAGTTGTATAGGGTTTGGACGTTTATACTAATGACCATAGAATACCTAATGAAAATCAGCTTTGAGGAAGTCTTACCTAAGCTGTTAATTAACTACTACCATTTATGACACCCTCATTTTTGAGGGTTTTAAGAATTGGTACAATCATTACTTTTTCTCTCTCTCCAGAGTATAGTCTTTTTATCTATGGGAGGAACTTTCATCAACCCTTCATTGTGCAAAAGCTACGTCCTCTGTACCATACTTATTAAAAATTGATATTTACGAGAAAATGGTTATAAAATGATTTTTATCAGAGAAGAGGGTCATCTGTTTTTCATTTATGGGAGAGCATAAAACTTAATAAATGGTAGCACAGATGGTTGATCAAGCCCCTGTGCATGTTTTTCAAGTACTGTATAGTAATTATATAATGGCAGTGGTGATGGTGGTAATGATTTTCTGCTAAAAGGTCATTTTTCAAAGTTTTCCAAAGTAAGAATCCAGGAGGGTTTTCAAAGATTTCTGTACCCCTAATGCACACTGCAATATTGTCATATCTTTTACAGATAAACTGTATCTTGTTGCTGTCAGCCATCAAGGATATATCAACATATTTCAGTGGACTTACCCAAGTAGTTTTCAGTTCCATGTATCTATCCCAATAGATGGCGTGGAGGAAGCCAAGACTTTCGTTCAAGGGAATGATCTATACATGGCAGTCACTCAACCACGATACGGTAAAGAAGACTACCCTAGTGGCAAAATCAAGATACTGAAAGGAGTTATAAGAAGTAAGGACATACAGTTCCCTTGGGTATCATTGTAGCTTAAATTTAAAAGATATAGATAGTGCCAAGAGTCTTCTGGGAGATCTAGGAATGTAGCCCTCGTGTCTGATTTTGGGAGTGGTAGGGATAGTGTCGAGTCTTCGTATTCAATTTGCTTGGTCTTAGAGAGTTGGCCCATTTCTGTATCTGCAAATAGTGTATATATTGATTGCTTCTTGAACCTATTGTGTTATTGTGTTTCTCTTCAGCCAGTCAAATTATGCTGAAGCTGTCTTAAGTGGTGATTAACAATTCCAACACTTCCTCCACCCATCATGGGGCAGGCTCCCCACAACATATCTTACTGTGGTTATTTTAATCCCACACATGAGACAAGTATCCCTTAGATACCTTCACCCCAAAAAATATTGGAAATTTTCATGGTTCAAGATGTCCAGATATAAATTATCAAAGGAGGAAATTGTCCATATGGGGGTGGGGGGGGGGGGGCAGGGTGGGGAAGGGCATTTGTTCAGGGGATTTATCCTGTGGGAATGTTTTGTTTGAGATTGTCTGCTGAGGGATATTAATATTGTATCATACACAGAACCCACAAATTTGGAAACCATACTAGCTACAATCCCAGGCTGCAGCACTGGAACAAATTTCACATTAGTGCTATGTTGTAAGTCAGAAATTAGTCACCTGGGTCAGGTACTTCCTTACCTCACCCATCCACCCTCCCCACCCCCCTCTCCTGCCCTCATGTCCTGATAAACAGAGCTTTGAAGCAGGGGTTGTTCCAACTACTTTTGTCAAGGATTGTAGTAGAGAGGTATTTCTAGAAACTAGCACCATACAGAAATTTAACAATACCATGCAGGGACCTGACTTGAATGCCAACAGGGAAATAACACCTGCCATCTTTGTAAGGCAATCAGATAACTAGCTAAGGTTTGTAAGCCCATAGTAAAGCAAAAATAAATAAATAGATAAATCCCTTGTCTGGAATGAGTGCTAGGAGATAGTAATATGGAGGCCTGCAACTGCTTCTACCACTTCTTAACTTTATGTCAGCTTTATCATTAAGTATTGATTGACTTTCTACCCAAAAGTTTGGTATACAATGTTTGCACTTGTTAAAAGCCTTGCTTATCTGTAAGCACTGCTACCTAAAGGTTTGCTTTTCTGTCTTGTCACATCATAGTAAACAGTCTGGTAGATGCAACTATGAGCTATCATGATTTTATGTCACATCTGCCACATTAGAACCATGATTTATCTCTTCACAATATTTACCATTTGGTTGTATATATTTTATTTACCTACTTGTCATTACATGGCCTTCTTTGGTGTATTTTGTGCCTTTTCATAGGAGGTTGGATGGTCTTTGTTAGGACCTATTCATGCCAAGACATTATCAAGGGTGGTAGGTTTGCTTAGATCAAACAGTACACAAAGTGTACCTGTTTTTTAGTCTGTGGGAAAATCCTCATTGCTCTTCATTCTTAAGTTAGCAGAGATAACTGTTCAATTTTTGTTGTTGACATGTACAATAACCCATGAGATCATGGATGTCAGCAGGTTGGGGAAGACTGGAGATACTCCCTCCCCCACTTTTGGGTCCTCTTGTGCCCCTGCACTAATATTGCTACTTCCTCAGCCCTTTTGACTCTTACTAATAGAAGCCTGTAATTTCAATTGGGATTACCTATCAAATCATTGGGATATGAAATAGACCAATTTAGAAATTTTGCACTTCAGGCTAGGGTCACATGATCAAATGTACCATGATAGCAGTTCTGTCTTTGCACAAATTCACATAAAGACTAGTCCACTATGTGAAGTTACTATTTCTGCACTAAATTACTGTATCTGTAATAACAACACAAATTCAATATGGTTCATAAGCTGACCACTACAACGAAAGAAGAGGTACATATTAACCTTTGACCCCCCCAAACTAAGATGTATTGTCTGTGAACATCGCCAAAATTGTCTTTTTTCTTTCTCCTTATTGATTTTATTAACAAAAACTAAAAGGCCGGATTCTCTCACACGAAATAGTTCCAATTCTCTTTACCTTCTTACTTCAGTCCCTCCCACAATTGTCTGAAATTCATCCTAATCCAGACGCAATTTTACTTTACATTGCTTCAGGGTGAGTATAGAAAAGCTCGATGTGTATAGTCACAACACCCTCAATCGATCATTACAGTTCGTACTGTGTAATATAAGCTTTGGTACTCTGCATTGTTTGAATTTGCAGTCAATCAAAGAGCTGAGCCCATTGAGAATTACTGTTAACCCCTACAAAAATTGTAGTTTGGGGTGAGAGGATTGGCCCTTTAAGATGCATTTTAAATATTTTTTTTTATTTTAACAGGTAAAGATGAGAGTATCAAGCTGGAGACATTTTAGGAACACAACAAAAGTTATGCTGTCTTTTATGATGCTTGTATGGACTACAACAGAGACTTACTAGTTGCACTATGTGATAGTGCAATAAGTAGGTGCATTATGGTATAGTGCATTCAGATACATCTCCACTTTGTGATAGTGTGCTTAGCAGTTGCATGAAGATTCCTGGTAGGGGTTAATATGCTGTTACACAAAATATATTTCTTTTTGACAACATATTTGTTGTGAAATTGAATGCTATGGAATAATTAGCAGAAAGGAGAGTCCCTTGGTTAACATGGAATGTGCTTTGGATGCTGGGTATGCTGTTTAGTAAATTGTGACTGTGACTACCGGTATATAATAAGAGTAGTCATTGTAAGCTGTCATCTTTTTATACCCCAACGCTTAGTGTAAAACTTACCATAAAAGAAAACTACTCTTCCATTAATGGAAGATTTCATGCATAGATTAAAAACCACCAAGGTGGTTTGAGTGGTAGCCAGGGATCTCTCTATCCAATATAGTATGTCCAGGGAATCCAAAGGGGCAATACAAGTGGAATTGTTGCATTAAAATGTACAGTACATACAGACAATCTAGGATTCAGCATGGACTACAAATAACTCCTAGGTTAAGCAGTTTTAGTGATCTACTTATAAAAAGATTTTTGATAGTCCAACCGATGAAGGAAGGAAATACTAGACTTGTGCCGCAAAGTTTGAAAATTCCATGATAAGTGTCTGTTGTAAAGAGAAATAAAAATTTAATAAATTTTGACACAGGCATAGATCTCTGAGAGAGGGGGAGGAACAAGTGAATTGTGGAAAGCAGTTGCAACCATCTACAATACAAAGTGTGGGTGTTGATTTTCATCAGTAACTACTACATGCACTTGATGAAAATAAGGGTTAAACACACCTACCTCCCTTTGCTAGTCCCATTGAACTAGAACTAAAATGAAGCCTAATATGGTACTCCACATGTTAGCTATGTTATAATTTTTGGAGATTATACTTTGTTAATGTACTACAGATGTCATTCCATTCAGATCCTTTATTTTAACTATGGTGCATTATTTTTGCTCTGTGTCATGAAAAACTTGTTACTTGCCAGTTGTGAAACAACTTGAACAGTTAGTGCAATGGCTGCCTACATATGTATGTATGCTTTTGCATATGTGTACAAGTTAGACACAAACTGTATTGTTTTCACATGTACATTGGAAAGGTCTTTGAGGATCTCTACACTTTTTTCAATATGCCCTTACATGAATGAAGATCACTTTTAGGCAGCCTAGTTTCCTGCTGTAGGATTGGAAAACAAATAAAATGTACAGTAGCTAATTACATTTATTTCCTACATAGCATGTATCCACATTCTGAGTGGGTTTAGGGTTATGGTTGCCAACTAAAGGGTTTTGAACTTAGTTGATTGCTTGGGCAGAAGCAACCTGCCTATTATTTAAAACCGGGAATATCCATATTAATGACCTGAGAGCACCGTTACAGGACCAGATTCTATAATTTTTATAAAAACTTGCAGATCAAAGGTTTTTAAAAGTTTTAGTTTAATGTAGGAGAACAGATTGAGTTTCAAGGGGCAGGTACGGCCACATACTACTCGTTGATTACTTTATGTTTTTGATAGTAGATTGCTAAGTTGTATCTATAAGGTGGCTTGTTCTGTAACTGAAAATGGTAGATTTCACAGCATATTGTCAAATGTGTATGGTTAATAAAGGCACAGGTCATCCTAGGGTTACACAGTATACATAGTCTACTGTATATAAGAAAAAAAACAAGGTAGGTCACATTGCTGTTGTCATTATTGAGTGCAGAACTACAGTATCCAATGGGATAACTGGATTTATGCAGGGAAATTCCTGATGTCATGAGTCTGTGACAAGTGATCATGATGCTGGTAAGGACTAAATCAGGTGAGAAATTTTTTGCATTTGATGTGGAAATTTTGTTTTGAAAAAGCAGTGTTTGTTTTATTTCATCAGAAAAGTTTATGAGAACCTTCTCGAGAAATTCGAAGGTGCAAAATCAAGTACAAAGTAAGGAATCATGAAAACTTATGCCCAAAACCCTCTGTGGTGTATGACTATGTGAGCTACCTTCTCTTTTTATATATAGGCCTATAGACTGTACAGTAGGGTGACCTGTGGATAAGGGGTACACATTCAACAGAACGCTTCAGAGGTTTTCCTTAAATTGAATGTACTGCATGATAATTCTGTTTATGGCATTCAGTATGACTTATGAAAAGTAAAAGTACCTGTCTGCATCAAAGAGTGGGGCTTAGGATTAATGCCCATGGTTCAGTGGGGCCTTCATTCATAAAAAGACCATGTCATGATACTTCATTTGGTAGCTCTTGTATTGGAAAGTAATGAGAATGAATGCAATTTTTTCAGGATTCTGTGTGTCGGCTGAGTAGCACACACAATTGATTATCCATTCTAGAGGTATGTTTTTTTTCTAGAAGTGAATCTGATGAAAGCATGTGGGAATCAGTTTTAAGTGGACCATGCTGTTATGGATTGTCATTTAAAGGCTTTTGCACATGAAGAAGGTGCACTAATATATGTAAGGCAGAAGTTGAAATTATTACTTTGCAAAGAGTAGACATTGCAAATGGTCACAATTTTGGTTGGTAACAATACATTCAAGGCTGACAGTGGATACAAATCCTGCTCCCTTGGCCCATAGTTGTAACCATGTCCCTCTTTTTTGTCGGCCACATTCATTTTACATTACTGGCCTGTAACATGTATTTTTGTTAGTCAGTACACAGTGTGCAGAGGGGAAAGTGTGCAAAACAATGATAGCTTGCCAGCTCATGATTGGGAAGTTCCATTGACACAAAGTTTAGCTTAAGTAGAGACAATTTTTTTTTTTTATATAAATACAGTACATGGTCATGTATCAAGATAGATAACTTTTTTCTTCTTTCATTTTTGTTTTGTGTTCAGGGGAATTAAGAAAATAACCTGCTAAGAATTTGAAGGGCTAAAAAAAAAAACACCCTTGTGCAACATACCAAGTTTTGGATCTCAGGAATTAAACCTTTTGTTATCAGTGTATTTTGAGGGGAATAAGAGTTCTGATCCGACATACAAAATACAAAAGTCTACATATATTTTAGTTTTAGATATACAGTATATTTCTGCAGTAAATGGGTGTCATACCTTTGTATAAATTTGTTAAAACTACACATCAAAAGCATTTCTACATCTTTTCTGAAGTAACCCACTTTTTGCACTAGTGTGGCTTTGAAAACAAGGTCACATGGCAAGCGATTTTCCCTTAGCTTGATAAGAAAGACTGTAATACTTTATAATGCAGTTGCAAATATGCCAAGGGCAATATCATTTTGATTCCTTTATATGAACTTACGAAAGACCATTAAAAAGAAAATTGGGAAATTTCAATCACACATCAATTACGCTTTACAGTATTGCACTCTCGCACAAGTAGAAATGGTTATAAATTATCTTGTTAAAAAAAGTTTTTATAAAAAAGAAGCTCAAGTGAATTCAGATATTCCAAGACTCAAGAGAGCAGTGAAACAGACATTGCATAAATGAATTCAGCTGATTAGCTTCCAGAAAATGTTTCTCAAATTTCAAGAACATATTTACATCAAGGAAGCTAATTTGATGATGACTCAAATCACACGTTAAGTGTAACTTTGGAAGCTATACAGTTCATATAAAAATGCTACACAGTAACAATATTCACATACTGTAGTATGTGTAAAATAGCACTGATTCATGACACAAATTTACAATGTATACATCAATACTGCATAGACTCTAATATAATATTTCATTTCATACAAGATACAACTACAAAATGTAAACACTCTCAGTCAGTACTGCAGGCATCAGTGCCTACTGTATCAAGCAAAGTGCTGTGTGCAAAGAAATGACAGCTTCCTTGAAGTTTCCATGACAACTGAAGATTTGCCAAAATAACCTAGCAACACTTACTAGGTACTCTCACACAGTCAAGAATAGTCCTGTATTTTGTCCAAGAGTGGTACATACAGTACCTGACTGTTTGGGACCATTCGAGACAGTTCAGGGATATTAGGGAGCAAGCAGAGTGAAATTTTGGAAGGCTGAATATTTTTGAAGATGTCCAAAATAACCATCCCATATTTTGACTATTCAGGTCCATTTGGGGGCCTGTATTGAGCCCGAATTACCTTGTATAGTTCCCCCTCATGCCCAAATTGGCCCCGTATACTACTGAACCCACCTGTACACTAACAAAATGATGTCGAAAGTCTGCAGGGACCATACGGGGCGATATGCGACACCTATGGTACCATTTGGTACTATACAGGCAGATTAACTTAAGTAACAATCTACATTAATTTTTCTTTTACTAGAAACCAGAAAGCCAAAAGGCTTAGTGATTCCTTGCCATCAAATATCTTACCTGCTTTAATATTGACAGTTTTTGATAGATTTTTCTTTGCATTTTAGGCACAGAATTTTGCATTTTTACCGCTGGTGACTTCAACTGAACTTTGACCTCTACCAAATATGAAGAGTATCGGTCACTCCTATCTGAAGATATTATGTTTACAACCATTTTTGATGATTATTTACTGCTGGTGACCTCAAATAACCTTTGACCTCTACCAAAAACAAAAGGCTTCTTTCTCTCAACATGAAAAATCTATATACCAAATATGAAGAGTGTTGGTCACTCCTATCTGAAGATATCATGTTTAAAAGCCATTTTTCGGCACAGTGACATGTACCGTTCTTGAGATATCATGTTTACGAAGTTTTGACCTTTTGATCTCTCATGACCCCAAATGACCTTCGTTCTCCACCAAAAACAATAGGGACCATCTATTCAATATGGCCAACACACTCCCTAAATAAGAGCACAGTCACATGTACTGTTCTTGAGATACAGTACTGCGTTTACGAAGTTTTGACCTCTTGTGACCCCAAATGACCTTTGACCTCCACCATAAACAATAGGGATCATCTTATCAATATGGCGAATGCACACCCCAAATGTGAGATTAGTCACACCTACTCTTCTTGAGATACCGTGTTTACAAGCAATTTCTAAGGAATTTACCTATTGACCTCTAGTGACCCCAAATGACCTTTGAATTCCACCAAAAACAATAGGGATCATCTACTCAATATGACCAACCCACACACTAAATATGAGCAAAGTCACGTGTACCATTCTCGAGATATCGTGTTTTCGAAGTTTTGACCTTTTGACCTCTCGTGACCCCAAATGACCTTTTACCTCCATGACAATCGATTGGAATCATCTACTCAATATGACCAAACCACACACCAAATATGAGGTTAGTCACACTTACCCTTCTTGAGATATTGTGTTTACAAGCCAAAGCATCACATACACATACACACACACACACACACAGGGCATACCCGTATTCAATGCCCTACGTGGTACACAGAACTGTTCCCTGTAAGGAAATGGTCCGAATTCCCCTTTAGCCCTCTATGTAACGCGGCACGTGAATGCCGCGAGCGAGGGCTGGCTCTTGCAGTGTCCGGATTTTCGGGTAGCTACGCCAGTTATGAGCTCGGCGTGAGCGAGGAAAGAGGCGCAAGGCCTCAGCTCTCGTGAGCTGCCTGTACCCGGCAAGGTATCGTTTACAAGCCCACACATACCCATGACATCACCATCGCATAGTTTCCTTGCCTGCCTTCGGCAAGGAATCAAAAAGGTACTGTCTTCTGCCCCTAGCCCATAGAGTATGCTCTCAAATTCTCAAAGACACTGACCACCAATCGAGCCCCATTCCCTTGCTCTAAAGAAATTTTATCCTCTGGCTAGTGTGAAAAATAAAAAAAAATGTACACTTGATTACACTGTAAAAAAGGTGACTTCTTGTAACCAAGGATTAAGGAAAGGGGTCTGCCTCTTACAAAGAGCCAGCAGCATTTCCCAAAACAGGACCTTTAAGAAACTCCATAGCAAAATATTTACATCTAGGGAAAACATTTCTGACAATCAACCTTAGAAATTTTTTGTACTTCAATGAAAGTGAAAAGCAAAGACTGGTTTTGATATTACTGTATACTTTGTGGAAACCATACTCTTTTCAAAAAATGCCTGTCACTAAACAAATGTTGCTCCTACTTCTGAAAGGCTCTTATGTAAAACATGCAATCCCTTCAATCCCTCAACAACTTCTATGTACTGTGTACACTTTCGAATCTTCGAATGAAAAGATAACACAGCTGGAGAACAGGCTTAGATGAGTCGACAGTAAAACTGGAGTGTTACATTCTTGGACCACTTTACATTTTCAGACTTGGGTAAACAAACTGACAACAGAACCGCTTGGAATTATCAAATCTTGTCCTATTGTAACCAATTATGTAAAAGTTAATTAACCCATAATATAAAAACAATGGATAAATGCAAAAAGAAATTGTAAAACTGATAAAGCAAAAATTTTCCTTGAACCAAAAATGCAAAAAATCTTTGAACCAATAATGCAAAAAAAAATTACAATGTAAAAACTGTCATTAACCAATAATGTAAAAAAAATTGTTGATACCATAACAACTCTTCTTTAGGTAAGCTTCATATGGTTCTACCTACAGGTTTGTGTACGATTTAGGCAGGTGACTGACAGGTACAGTAAGCAGGGCAGAAAAGCAAGTACTGTAGGTAGGTTCGGGGATGCATACATAGGCAATCCTGTAAGTAAATATACAGAGGGTAGTAAAATAAGAGAGCCTCTTTCCTGGAACATTGTGATCACGTACACGAGTAAGCTGAAGATGTACAGATAGGCTCTTAAACATCACAAATAACTTGAATACACATAATTACAATAAAAGTTTTTATAATTCACTCAAGTGATCCTCTTTGATGGATGAAGCCAAATTCTGTTACAAAAATGCACTACTACAACATTATTAGCTCTTTGTATTAGTGACCACTTAAGCTCAGTGAAATCTGAATTGGTCAAATTTCAGCTGACAATCTCCACCAACTGGATCCATCTTCTTCCAGTGAGAAGACATGCTAGAACCTATTTAAAATTGTGCTCTGAACTTTGGCAGTCGGTCACAAGTGGGTTTACACTATCCATCCAAAGAATCAACCTGTGTCTGCACCATGTGTGATCACCCGTGGAAATCACGCGTGTTCTTGGGTGACAAACCTACGTTTTTGGAACCTTCTACTCACAGGTTTGACACAGGTTTTGCACACATTTCCTTGCCCTTAGTATCAAGCCACAGGTTTTGTGGAAGAATTCTTTATTAACCCTAGTTTTTATCACCACATGTTTTGCACATAAAACCTGTGTCAAACCTGTGTCAAACCTGTGACAAATGATCAACCTGCATCAATGTTAAGGGAAATCACAGGTTTTCATGCAAAAACCTGTGATAACCCCTGGAAAGAACCTGTGAAAACCTGCGAATTTGGAACCAATTGCCACACCTTTTTTTGTAAGGGAATTATGGGTAATTTTATTACAATGTTATGGGTAATTTTTTTACATTATTGGTTGTAACACCTCCCACTGTCACACAGGAAATGGCCTGTTTACCTCTGAAATAAGTGAGAGTCAGCACTTGCATGCGAGATGACTCGGTGTGCTTTTGTTTTTACTTCTCATGACATGGACTAACATTAAACTGGAACCATAAGTAGGATACGTACACGTCTGTTCTCATCACATCAACAAGATCATGGATTCTCATGAAAAATGTTGTGAGTCATTTGTGGTCCTGGATTTCCCAATGGCCCATGGAAGAGGAGAGATACACATACTGTATCACTCCATGGAGTTCCAGTTTCTATAATTCTATGGCCAGTTAAAAGGTAACGTAACACAGTATGGAGAAGCCCCATTCTTTGCGTTTGCTAGACAAATCCCAAAACAGTATTCCCTCCTCCTTTGACAACATCATCATAGGATGGGGGTTTATCTTCTCCTGGGGTACCAGATGGTGGTGCAGAAGGTCTGAAAAAGAAGCAAAAGAAAAAAAGTTGTTAATCCAAAAATGCATTGAGGTTTCGATAATACAGGGTACATACATGATCTTTTTAATGAAATGCTACATTTCTTGTAACAACTGGTGACCCAAAGTGACCTTTGACTCCACCTGTTAGTAACTGGTTTTTCTTTTAACCAAAAATTTCTACATTCAAAAAGCCAGATTTCATACTATGCCTTAAGATATTCTCATATCAAGTTTGAAATGAATCCAAGTTTCCTACACCTTGAGATATAGCGTAAACAAGGTTTTCTGAGTTTGGCCCCCTATGACCCCAAATGACCTTTGACCTCTACCAAAATCAAAAGGGTTCTTTCTGAAATCATAATGCTTCAACATGTCAAGTTTGAAATCAATCCAAGCTTCCTACCTTGAGATATTGTGTTAAAAAGTTTTTCAGGATTTGTCCCCTTCTGACCCCAAAGGACCTTTGACCTCCACCAAAATAGATAGGATTCTTCTTTACATCATAATGCATCAACATATCAGGTCTGAAATGAATCCAACTTTCCTACCATGATGTATAATGTAAACAAGGATTTCAGGGCTGGACCCCATGTGACCCCAAACGACCTTTGACCTCCACCAAAATTTATTGGGTTTTTCCTTACAGTACATCATAACGCATCAACATACCAAGTGTGAAATGAATCAAAGTTTCCTACCTTGTGATATAGTGTAAACGGGCAGGTCCAAGCTATTCTATCCCATGAAGTCATTTTTAAAATTTCATTGAAATAAGGCATATTTAGCATCATTGTAAAGCTTAAGGATACAAGTTTTCATATTTAATATAATTTTTGGAAAAAATAATACACACAATGAATGGAAGGCTGCTAATTTGCATAATTATTAAAACGAGCGTGACGTACCGGACATTAAAAATTTAGTCCAGAAACCAGCTACTGTACATGATTTATTTGAGTAACTATTATCTGAGACATAGTGCATCCACCCTTCCAAAAATTTAAGAAAATACAGTACTTCACTTTGCTCACCTTATTAATTATGCTAATTAGGCAGATTCCAAAAGTGTGTGTCCCGTACGTCACAATTTTTGCCTAATTTTTTGAGTTTTATGAAAGAGTAAACAATATTTTAAAAAAATATTTTGTAAAGTTCTGATTTGTGGGAGGCTACAAAAATATATTCAACAAGATTTCTCTAAACATAATTTAAGCATGCTCAATAATCAAATTATAAAATGTGACCATACGGGACAACTGTATTGAGTTTGTACACTGAACTTCTCTCAACTCTCTGAACTCGTTCCCTACCCTAATAACTAAGCAATGTACCCTTTTGATGTTTATCAGATGACATTTTTAAAAAGATAAAATGGCCCATGATCATTACTCTTAGCATTTTTGCGATTCAACTCCAAACTTGACATATTTTAGTTGATTTTTGTGAAAATTTCCAAAATTTTCTCAGATTAGGGCATAATGATTTTAAGAGTATTGCAGTTCCTGTTGCATGGTACTGTACAGTACATTTAATTCAGGGAAAACTAGGGAGATTTCTGATTGATCACAGCTCAATACAAGGAGATGTGGTCAGGGTATTTACAGTACTTACAGTATCAAAGTAATACTGTAGCGTACAATACTAGGGGAGCTACAAAACAGTATTTTACCATATGCTTGATATTAACATAGTGGCACTGTAAATGAATTTGCATACATGTGTATTGTACATGATTTAGTTGAACTGAAATTTCATCTTATTTCACATTTAACTCTTGCATGACAAGAGGTTTTTAAAGCAACAATAAAAGCATACAGCTTGGTTTACTATTATTTTGACAAGTGACAAAATTTTAGAAAACAGCCCTGTACCAGCTGTCGTCTATGAGATCCATTTATTAAAAAAATTTTATGGGGAGGGGGTTTGTCAAATACCTCGATCAATGGAAAAGACTGTTAGGGCAAGGGGTATACATACAGTATCTAAGAGGTCAGTTCATTTGAAGAGAAAAACAGTTTGCAAAATTAGGTTTGTTAAAATTCCAATATTGCATTGAATCATCCAACAAGTATCTTGCACTGGAAAACAGTGATCCTGGCCCCCAACTACATATACTGTACTGTCCCCCAACACACTGTGTCATTCGACCATTTTTGCAAACTCCTAGAACATAGGCTATACTTTGCAAAGTTATATATGCAACTCATGTTCACAAATATTTAGTGAAATATAACAAATAGTGTAAAGAAAGTGTATATGTTACAGTACTGTAAGAAGAAGAATTAAAGTCTTGTATTCAGTCCAACTTTTAAATTCTGTAAGTGGCCAAACTTTCAGTAATAAAATGAAAGGGATGACCATTTAAATGTGTATGATAATTATCTTGCATTAGAGTAAGTACAGGGGCTCCAACTCTTAATAATTTGCATTTTCTGTACAGTATTTTCATAATAGATCATAATTTAATCCAAATCAGACTTTTCCAATACATTTTGTATAGGGACAAATTGTCCTGTACGTCACATGTCCCGTACGTCACAAGATGTTTTTTGTTTGTGTCACCCCAGTAACAAAACCACTTTTTATTCTTTTATAGTAATGTGGAGTATATTACTTAAAAGGTTAGGCTGCACATTAATGACATTACCTTGATTGCTTCACCTTTACTTTTAGAGCATTTTAAGGTTTAGTATTTCAGCACAAAAACACAAAATTCTCTGGTCCCGTACGTCACACTAGCTTTTAATTAAAATCTTACCTAATTAACAAGATGTGAAAAGTTTTTATTCCTTTTTAATTAAAGTGTTAGTTGCAACAATTGTGTATGCCTAAAAGTTTCTTGAATGCCAACTTCTTCATAACTTTCAGACCCATTTACATCTCTGAAATGTCCCGTATGTCACAGTGCAAATAGCTTGGACCTGCCCAAACCAGGATTTTGGGGTTTGACCTCATGTGACCCCAAATGACCTTTGACCTCCACCAAAATTTATTGGGTTCTTTTTTACATCATAACGTATCAACATATCAAGTCTGAAATGAATCAGTTTCCTACCTTGTGATGTAGTGTAAAGCAGGATTTTGGGGTTTGACCCCATGTGACCCCAAATGACCTTTGACCTCCACCAAAATTAAGTGGGTTCTTTTTCACATCATAACGCATCAACCTATCAAGATTGAAATGAATCCAACTTTCCTACCATGATGTATTATGTAAACAAGGATTTCTGGGTTTGAACCCATATGACCTTTGACCTCCACCAATATAAATCTGGTTTTTTTCTTACATCATAACGCATCCACATATCAAGTTTGAGTTTCCTATCATGAGATATGGTGTAAACAAGTATTTGGGGGTTTGACCGCACACGACCCCAAATGACCCTTGACCGCCACCAAAATAAATAGGATTCTTCTTTAAATCATAACACCTCAACATATCAAGTTTGAAATGAATCAAACTTTCCTACCATGATGTATCATGTAAACAAGGATTTCAGGGTTTGACCCCATGTGACCCTAAATGACCTTTGACCTCCACCAAAATAATTTGGGCTTTTCCTAACATCATAACGCATCCACATATCAAGTTTGAAATGAATCCAAGTTTCCTACCTTGAGATAACATGAAAACAAGGATTTCAGGGTTTGACCCCATGTGACCTAAAATGACCTTTGACCTCCACCAAAATATAATAGGTTCCTTCTTACATCATAAACAATCAACATATCCTGCCATGAGAAATCGTGTAAACAAGGATTTCGGGGTTTGACCCCACATGACCAGGGTTCGATTTACCCGGGTGCACACGTGCACGGGTGCATGTAGAATTTCCTACGTGCATGTAATTGTGGAGGCTTACATGCACTTCGTGCATGTAGACTTCAGACCTAGCCTACAAACTTCATGGTCAAATACATGTAGCAAGTCAAGTTGCAGCACAAAGTAATCCTAATATATAGCTGTCCCAATTGTCCCTTGCATCGTTATTTCTTGCATACTGTTAGTTAGACAAGCAGACATTTCTCCAAAAAAATTTGAGCGTGTCTCCTTTCGTACCGCATCATCAGTGTCAACGATCATCACTCCGCACATGTACTTCCCCAAGTAATGTTGCTCCTAGCCTCCTACCAGGGTTTGCATTTGCAGTGGGATTGCGGGAATCCCGCACAAAGAATATTCAGAAGAGTCAAGCTCACCAAATGCACACAAGTCCATGCAGTACTACTGTAGTAATGTACAGTTTGCATGTGGCTTCTTTTAACTTGAAGGTGACTATTAACGTTACAGGCTAGGCGTTCCAAGTACAGTATTCATATACACAATACGTTAGGATGGCGTGTGCGCTGGTGCAAGCAGCTCTAAAGAAAAAAGTAGAGAGAGATGGGGGGGGGGGGGGTTGGGGTTGTGCATGGGTTACAACACTTTTGGTTTGTGCCCAGGAATGCATGTGTCATTTTTTTCCAAGATTTGACTTTGTTCAAGTCTCCCTGCCCCCCTCCAAGATTAAAAATTTTTAACCAAGGGGGCAATACTCCCCTGAAATTTTTGAGCTGGCCCTAATCCTGGCTCCTATGATCCTTTCACAAAGTGAGGTAATGGGGAAATTTTGCCCTTGAAGCAGACAAAAACACACCCTCAAGGCCCTTTGACATTGCTTGCGGTGTGCGAGGGTCAGTTTTGCTGATGGAACTGGCTGGTGGAACATGCCACGTAAGAAAAAAATTCAATAAAAATCTGCACATTTGTTTTTACTCAAAATAGAAAAAATGCAAATTCTGCTTTTAGACTCTTCCTAGGCCTTTAGCAAACATGTTTTTCTCGCAGGCTTTTCTTTAAAATTTCAGATTATTTGGTGCATGTAAAAATTTTGCTGTGCATGTAGATTTTTCGACCTACATGCACCAGTGCATGTAGAAAAAAAATTATAAATCGAACCCTGCACATGACCCCAAATGACATTTGACCTCCACCAAAATGAATATGCATAGATACATATCAAGTTTGAAATTAATCCAAGTTTCCTATCTAGAGATATTGTGTCAACAAGTATTTCAGTTTTTGGCCCCCTGTGACCCCAGACGACTTTTGACCTCAACCAAAAGAAATAGGTTTTTTTTCTCTCAGTATGGGGTATTTGTGTACCAAGTTTGAGAACTGTCAGACCTTCCCTTCTCAAGAAATCGTGTAAACAAGCAAAGTGTCACAAACACACACACATACGCACACAGGGCATACCCGTATTCAATGCCTTACGGGGTACACGGAACTGTTCCCCGTAAGGAAATGGTCGGAATTCCCCTTTAGCCGTTTATGTTGCATGGCACGTGAATACCACGAGCAAGGGCAGGCTCTTGCATATCACGTGACAGAGCTCATTGCAGTGTCGGAATTTTCGGGTAGCTACGCCAGTTATGAGCTCCGCGTGAGCGAGGAAAGACGTGCGAGGTTTCAACTCTCGTGAGCTGTTTGTACCCAGCAAGGTATCGTTTACAAGCTCACGCACATACACACATACATACACACACACACACCATCATGAATGCTTAGGTTTCTCCTTTCATCGAAACCAAAAACACACAAAGACTTTCCATGTAATGATGTGATTCTACCTGTTTTATAAATCAACAAATTTTCTGGACATTTTGGCAGGTCACATCATAGATTTGGCTAATTTTTGGCTCATTTGTAGCAGTATATGAGTTAGGAGGATATCCCAAATTTGAGCTTTCTCGGCCATGTACTTTTCAAGTAAATGACCATTTAAAGTTCAGGTGCCACGCCCACTTTTGAGGTTTCGGGAACATCGACGTTCTGGAAAACAACTTTAAAGGTTGCTTACAGTACTTTTTGAAGGAAGCAGGTACAGTATAGTATTATATTCCAAATCTCTTGGTGATGCTGCCATTTTTGCCCAAGTTTCAAGGTCACATTTATTGGAAGTTGAACGAAATGACAACTTTCACCCCAATTATCCTCCAAAGTGGATGACGTGGCCTTCATATTTGTGCATGAAAATAACCTTTATAAGGGTATAATATGCTATAAATTTGGTTGCTCTAGTGTGCCTACATTTTGAGCAGGAATCTCCCCATAATGTCCCAGAAAAATTGTTAATGTGAAAAATCCAATTTTTGAACTCCATTAACTTTAAATTTATATAGCTACAGTATCACCATTTTGACCTCATTTTTGAAATCTACATCTAAAACTAGGACTAGGAAGTGAGTTTTAGGTCTATACCTGCTTCCTTCCAAAAGTTAGCAACCTTTTAAAGTTGTGTCCCCAGAATGTCGAGGTTCCCGAGCCCTCAAAAGTGGGCGTGGCACCTGAACTTTAAAAGGCCGTTAATTGAAAAGTACATGGCCGAGAAAGTTCAGATTTGGGATATCCTCCTAACTCATCTACTGCTACAAATGAGCCAAAAATTAGCCAAATCTATCATTTGATCAGCCAAGCCATTTGTTGATTTCATATGGAATGACCCTATGACAATGTTTTATAGTGCAAATTAACTGTTTTAGGGGCTGATGTTAAAAGCAGGCTTTGTGCCAAAGGAGAGAAAAGGGGGGTTTCTTTCCAGAAAAAGGTGGGTAAAATCCCCCTTTTTATTTCCCTAAAATTAGAAAATTGTCACTATCTTGGTTTTTTACTGTAAAAGAGGAATGTTTGAACTTATGGGAGCATAGATAAATAACTGGCCTTTGGAACCACTCAAATTGCAGCTTACAGGGCCTTTAAGCAAGCTTTTGTTTTCCTGAACTCACTAGTAATTTAGGCCCAGGACAACATTACTTTTGACTTGGGGTTTTGCAATTATGAATCCCCTCGCCTTTTGTGTTTCTGGCAGAATCCCTGAAAAGTGTACCAAGTTTTCTTTATGTGCTAATGACATATGGTGAAGCTTAGACAATCCCCAGTTTCTACAGAAAAACAACAAATATGTGTTTTAATTAATGCTTAAATTTTGTGTTTAAATTTGTGATCAGACACTTTTTATGAATTATGCACAAAAATGTTACAAGCCAGAGTTAAATAAAAAAATATCTAACCTTTTGTACTGTAGAACTCTTGGATGTGAAGCTACTATTTAAAGAACAATGTAATTTTACAGTGATAGAACCCTTCAAAATCCTCATAAACTTATTGATATCGACTCAATAAATTACGTCCCTTAGATATTCTGTGCACTCTATATATAATTCAGACCTTAAAGCTGCTCATTCAGTTGTTCATGAAATTCAAATTTTTCCAACCATTCACATACTTCTGTTATTACAATAAACTATCCCTATATTGTATAGTACATACTGTAAGTACCAGTAACTGCTTTGTGGGTGAGTTCTTAAAAGTTCAATTTGGCTTTCAAAAACTTGTGACCAGATGCTTTTTCAAATTACGCACAAAACTTTTCCAATAGGACTGCCACGATAATTATTTTCTATTTATCCATATCACTAGCATTTCCATGACAATATTGCGATATCACACAAGCCTGCGTGTTTAATACGTGAGAGCTACTTTTCATTGTATGCATTTTGAAACATCATCTCATTTTATATCATGTTTTGTGGTTAGTACAGTGCCTTTTTTCATTTCTTGTGACAACATAAATTATGACCATTTTAGGTTACTGATTAAAAAAGGACAGTCTGATTCCATGGCCATATCACATCTTGAAAAAACATGGGTCTATATCTTCAGGGGAAAGTTATTTCAAGGCCATTATCTTTGCAGCCCTACCTCACAAGTGGATCAGGAAACCACAAAATTCAAAATTATAGCTTTTTCCATCTAGTGGATACAAAACCTGCTAAGTTTAAGCAGTGTCATGTGGTACTGTACAGTAGTGAACAGTGACCATAAAACACTCCCATTAAGTTTTGGGTATCAACTCAATGAACAAAATTCAATTCAATTCAAATTTATTTTTCCTGTGTGTTTGTCAAAAAAAAGTTATGACTTCCTTAAAGGCACATTAGACAAGGACCCTGACTCTATGATCTGCTCATAGTTAGTTATAAAGTAGATAAGAGCTTGCAGACTAATCTGACAAAGAAGGTGACTGTTTATTCAGGGAAAACAAAGTTGTCTGAGTCATTGGTTGCTAGTGCTACCGTAAATCTCCTGAACATAGCTTGCAATGTGGCTGAATTTGCAATAAAGTAAGGTAACAGATACCTGTATGTCTTCAGAAAATGTGCCCATGAAAATGTGGTAACAAAGCAGGATATTGTCTACTAAGTTGTTTTATGATGCTAAGAGGACACAAATGCTTGGGAGCTAGGCCTGTATACAGGCCTTGATTTTCAGAAAATTTTATGGTTGTCCTTATTCATCTTGCAGACTCAAATGTACAAGTACAAAGTTGGAGAGATGATAATGAGTAAAGGTGAGAGTCCATGAAAAAGCAGTACATAGCCAAGTCCTTAATCAGATAAAAACAAACTGCCATTACAGTCTTGAAGGCAAAAAAGCGGTTGTCCTTCAGACAACCAAGTTTGAACTTTTAGTTTTCTGGACTGAATTTTGCAGGTTGTCTTGGACAACCAGACAACCAAGAAAATCAAGCCCTGGTATACCTAAATGGTGCACAAATGAAACCCACTTCATCTACGGTTGCTAAACAACTCAAAATATTTTTGATTACCTTTTTTTCTTTCAAAAGATCAATTCATGAGAAAATAACTATCTTTAGATTGCACCCACCCAAAAATACTCTGACGTACTGTAACCCCAGATGCATGAAAGTAAATTTACTCACAATTCCATTTGGTAGCTGACCACTCACAATTTAGATCAACTTCTCTTTTCAATAGGTTAGTTCGTATTGCAAACAACAGTCTACTCTAGGATTGTGCTGTAATTGGACCTTTATTTGAACTGGAGAAACCCATGATGGTTGCTAAGCTTGATGGCTTTAAAGGCCACTGTCATTGTAGTTTGGGCACAGCATAGCATTATCACTTCTAACTTTCTATAGACACCATGTACAGTACTCAACCAAGAAAACGCAATTTTGAATTAATGTTTCATCTGAGCTTATTTGCTGTAACTTCTTCAGGTACGTATGGCAAAGAATAAAACTTTTAATGCATTTTCTTATCAAATGACATACAGTACCATCAAGTGCCTGTCATACTGTTTCTGCTCTTCCTGATGACAAAACACATGCAATTCCCCATCAAAACCAATGTGCCTACATTCTGTAAAAAATCAGCATGAATTGCATACAGTATATGGAAGTTCAAGACATTAAATATTGGTCTCCAAATATATGTGACATTATTAGCCACTGAACAGTTGAATGTTCAATATATATTGTGGCAACTTTCACAAGATTTAATACATTACATATCAAATATATCCAATAATATGATTTTCATATCAGCAGACATTGTCACCTTGATGTAATTTACATCTTGTTTGAAATTTACACTCAGCAATTTGCAATTATCCTACTTGGCAAATCAGGTTACAAACTAACACACAACTTCCTGACACACAATTATCAGTACTCTTTACAGAGTAGAAGTGGTTCAGGTACAGAAATAGTAGTAAATTACCTTGGCGCTTCTTGTCCCGCCATTCCATACTGTTGTTGCCCATAATTTGTTGAGTATGCAGAAGACCATTGTGGTTGCTGTGAAGTTGGATAACTTGATGGGTATCCTGAATGAGGTGCAGCACCTTGTTGAGGAGGAGGGTGAACATGTGGTTGTGCAGGTGCACCTTGGTTTAAATTGACTTGACCCCCAAGTTCCCTTTGCCTCTTATAGTTTTTGTACATTGTACATGCAAAACAAAAGAAGCCAAGAAGTGCAATACAAATTGGTGGAAGAGCTGCAAATGGAGATATATTTATCGCTGCCATAACTGCCATGAAACCTGCAATTCCAAACCAGCATGTGAAAAATATTACCAAAAATACAACACCACAGCAGTTTGTTGGTGTTCCTGACTGATATCCGGGCCTGGAAGCAGTTGTACTGGTCCTCCATCGAGTAGTGGCATTGTTTGAGTGTGTTGCAAAATGTGCATTATGAGTATGTGTGTTCATCCCACCAAAATTTGATCCACCAAAATTTGATCCACCAAAATTTGATCCACCAAAATCTGCACCAGCTGATGAACATCCTCCTCCACTAAATGATGAATGCCCTCCTCCAAAATTAGATCCACCACCTCCACAATCCATGATGATCCAATCAAAAAGTTGTATTAAAATATTAAAACTACCTGCAAGGGAAAGAGAAAAACATTTCAACAGATAATCCAAATGCAGTAAGAGAGGAAATGATATGGACTATTTTTTTTGTAGAGATACTACTACTTCCCATGCTTTATGCAAATGAAAACACCTGAAAAAAAGCCTGCAAGGAAGCTACTGTATACTCACTGACAAAATTAACATTTTTACTGTGCAATACCACCCCTCGTTCACAAAAATTTCCAAATTAAAGCTGTTTTCAATATAAAGTCAAAACCTTAAGGCAATGCAAACTACTGTATGCAACTATAAAGACAGCAATACATTATGCACATACTCTACATGTACATCATGAGCAGCAAAGCATGGCAAAGGTAGCTGCAGCCTGGGGATGATTCTCTATTATGACATCTCTCTGTCCTGACATCACTCTATTCCGAAAGTCTTCATCGTGGTTAGGGTTAGAGAGAAGGTTAGGTACAGTAAGATCAAGCCCTCCTCTTATTGTTGTCCTTAATACAGAGACGTTGGTGTAAGTCAGTTTAGAGATATGCCGAAAATTTCATTCTGAGTGTTTTAGGGTAAAAGTGTTAGTCATTAACAAGGCTCGAAATAGCACTTGCCCTCTTGCCCCAGACAAGTGATTTTACCCTGGGACAACTACAATCCCCGACAAAAGTAAATGAAACAAATCACCTTCCCCGATCCCCCTTTCAATGTTGGCTACAACCTTTCAACTATCAGCTAGGACACAACATTGAAAGGGGGAAAGGGGTGGATTCAAGGAAAGTTTGAGAGTGTGAGTGCATTTCGTTACAGTACCAACGATTTTGTTTCATTTGTTTTGTCGGGGATTGTCTGAACGCCTGTTCAAATTTCGGGAAAGACACACGCCTGAACGTGAATATCAGCGTGGAAGCAAAAAGCGGGCAAATGGAAACTTCGTTTGAAGAGTGTGTGTGTGTTTTTTTTTGGGGGGGGGGGGATGGAAAATGTAACAGAATTCATCTTCAACAGGTGTCAAAGGAAATATACAATTACTGGAAAGGTACAACTGAGTATCATAAATGCTAAAATGCATATTTAACTTCCTCATCCTAGCGCAGTCCTAAAAGGGAGTTGAATATACAGTTATTCCGTATCTGGTTTTCTTTTTTATGTCGGCCAATCTATAATGTTTTGCATTAATGGGCCGTATTCGAGACACGTTCATTTACAGAAAAACCACATAAAATTTTACCTTAAAGATGCATAATGATATAGGTACAATATATTTGCAAGTTATTGAGGTAAATTTAGTAACGTGAATGATATTAATGTTTTGGCAAATGCTTGCATCTCGAATTGTCTTTAGCCCTGATCAAATGACTTGGGACACCTCATAAGTCGGTAGGTTTTTGTTTTTTGTTTTCATTTTGCTTTTGTTTTTTGCTTTTGTTTTTTGCGTGCTCTTCATTTGAGACGCCTTCGTTCTTGCAGAATTCCATGCATACATTGCTTTTCCTTTACCTTTTTGTTTACCGTACAAACAGCATTGCTTTCAATGGAGGGTTTTACTTTACCGTCCAGTACAGAAAATAGCTCAGATGACTTCAGATCTTCTCCAATCATTTAAGTTTACCTTTACCACTTGCCCTTATTCCAATATGTCTTTCATATTTCATAAAATGACAACGCAAGCATGTTCTTCTTGTAAAGAGGAGTTATTGTGTAAATTCAGTGGTCTTAATTTTGTAAGACTCCTGAGAAAAAAGCGAGGGAAAATGGTAAACATAAAAGTTCAGTAACCAGCAGGTCGTGTATCGAGATGCCAATCTAAGCGAACTTAAATCTGTTTCAAAAAATTTACATAAGGTGAAATACTGTAACTGGCTTTCTCGAACGAGTAACTTTCACTCTTAAAATGTGTCATGCTTATGATTCGGCCAAAAATGTCGAGACAAAAAAGAGTACCCCACCCGCTACAGTACTCCACTTTGTGCGCCTTAAATTGCAAACCTTAAGGCTGTAAGTGATTGCTCATAAAGCAGTCAGTGGATAATTTGTCCTAGCCGCTACAGTGTCGTTTCCCTAACATTTTTTACAATATAGGCTTTCATTTTTATCCAAAAAAGGAAACAAAAGTTGCGAAAGTGCTCTGAATGTCGTCGAGAAGCCTTCAGCCGCTCTCCTGGGATAACACGATCTTCAGGCGAAAAAGTTTGAGACACTCATCAAACACAGTACGGTTTTTACTAAGTTTTCCTTCATAAAATTCGGAATTCTTTCTAAAGAAAGTTTCATATTCAAAACAATTATCCTTAAAGAATGCAAAATTTTCCACGCGCTTTGCGCACCTTAAATTGCAAACCTTAAGACTGTAAGTGATCGCACATAAAGCAGTCAGTGGATAATTTGTCCTAGCCGCTACAGTGCCGTTTCCCTCACTTTTTTTACAATATAGGCTCTCATTTTTATCCAAAAAAGGAAACAAAGTTGCACAGTTTACTAAATGTCGTTGAGAAGCCTTAATTGGCTCTCCTGAGAAAACACGATCTTCAGGCGACATGCCATCTCATATTCATGTTAATAGGAAATGCAGATTCTTCGATTGTCCTCCCAAAATGCAAATTTCCTTACATGAAACCCTGAATCTAATCTATTTTATGCAATACAAGCTTCATATAATTTACAAATGTGTAAAAGGACCCAAATTTTCGGTGCATACCTTATCCAGTAGTGTTCACACTTAAGGAATAAAATCAGATTTATGTGAAAAAAATTTGTTCTTGCTCTTAGAAAGAGCAAAAAAATTTAGCATTTAAATGTACCTTTTGGTCATTAGGGTAGGGTGAGTTGCATGGTCCAAAACTGTTGGACCCCCCCCCCCCCACACTTCCCTTAAGGCTCTAAGACACCCACAAACTAACACAGCTCAATTATTAAAAAATCGGGAAATATGCTATTGCCACCCCGGACAGTCAGGTCTGGTTACGCCCGCTGATAACAGTAGAACAGTATAGGCTTTACAATACAATACATTATGAACAATACTACAGACTATACACATATACTGCACCTGACATGACTCATTGTGACGGGTGTAACAGTTGAAGCTGGTGAATGAAAATCAAACTTAAGCGGGTTTAGCTTGCAACAAATGGTGAGTCATCCTTTTATTACACTCCTTGTGAGGAAAAAAAGATACTTAAATACAGGTAGTTTCCTGGCAATTTGAAAGTACTCAATGAGAATTTTGAGAAGACATTGTCAATATGTCTAAATCCCATGTTCACAAGTGAAGACTCTTAGTAATAAAGAGCGATGTTGAACATTTGTGAATGTATATGGTACAAAGCATTGTTTCTGATTGTTCTTCCAAGAGGTAAAATGAACTTTCCTTAAGTTTTCTCCACAGTTGAAACAATGACGAACGTTGGTTTTATCACAGCAATCAGCTGGGTAAAACAGTTGATTTGCCTGCAGGTTAGGGGTGTGGCAGCAATGCCAGAGTTTTTGCAATGAGCAATGAAAGAGTTTCTGGCAAAATCCTTTCCCATCATGCTACTGTAGAACTAGCACCATGTTCCGTTGACTGACATGTCAAAAAAAAGGGCTACCGTATTGCAAGTATCCTAGGCCTAGACACCTTAGTTTAAAAAAAGTGAGGGGGATTTATACCGACCTACCATAAATATATCCCTTCCCCAGGCCCCCAATGCGGTGTGAACTTGCTAACTAGTCCCCAGTAAAGAACTGGCCTTTTAGTTACAGTTAGATGAGATTTAATGAAACACCAACATCAATGTGTTAAAGTATGCAGAGTCAACAGGATACAAATGTTTACCCTTTACTGTTGTTCAGGTTCTCTTGGACCCTGACGGAGTGTGCGGCTGTCGCCCATCTTTACTGTTTCATGTGGAGCTTCAAACTGTGACTAGCTTCCTGAAAATTTGGCCACAACAATGAGAGAGACAATAGTTTAAGGTAACAGGGTCAATAACCTACTGTACGGAAGCTGATGCAGGGTGTGCTACTGTACGTCCGTTTTTCCGCCCACTGCCCTGATTGGAGCACAATGGTAAAGGGTTAAGTGGAAATACTGTAAAGTTCTTAATACAGTTCAAGTTTGATTTCAAATACCATACATAATACAGTCTATAATACAAATTGCATCGTAGAGCAGAGACATATTCTGCAACCCCCACCCCATAGAGGGCAAAACCATGGAGAGATTTGCTCAGATTTGTGGTGCCCACCAAAATCCTACTAGTTGCATGATGAGTACGGTCCTAGCTATTTGCACATTCAGGTGTCAGAAATAGTCAGGAACAAACTACTCTCTACTACACACGACCTGACTGACCTCTACACTACACCTGAATGCAGTTTCATGTCCAACACAGGATGGTCTTTAGCTTGACTCACATTATACAGTCTTTATTCCAACTGTTCAAATCAGCAGGATGATCCATGATCCTAATTAATTAACCATTGATATGAACTTTCTTCTAACAGCAAATTTTTGACCTAAATTGCTCATTTAATGCTATAACTAGCAGAATTTCTCTATGTGACTTTGGAACTTTATTTACAACAGTACAGCATATTGCTACAGGCAAAGATCAAGTCTTATGGTGATGTCAAAATGTCATGCAATGGAGTGTTCTAATGAAGGCAAACAGTTCAAACCCTACAGTAAATACAAAAGTGTGCTGATGTGTGTTTTAACTGTTGGGTCAGTGTACACAACTTGCAAAGTAAAATTACCACACGGAATATTGCCAACTGCAGTGACTAAATATTGTTGTGACATGTTATGCATGAGTTGTTAAATGTGAACCAATATTTCAAATGATAAAGTAAATTTCCAGAAGTTGTGAAATTGATCATTAATTTATTCTAAATGTTTCAAACCATTTCAGAGGGTTCAAGTCATCGAAAATAGTTGTTGCAAGATTTGGAAAAGGAAAGTTATGATAGTATATTAACAAGTTGGCCTTACCTTTGCTATACATGTAAGACAGCCAATTTTGTCTGGCTGCTAGCCAGCCAGAGACTGCCAGTAAAGATGACTGCCCTAAAGGGTCTACAGTATATCAATGATAGTCTGTGACTGGCATCAAAGGTACAGTAGTGTAATCTACATGTAGGAGTCAATTGGGTTTTTCTCCTTAAATAAAATGTACTTTTGGCTCCAACAGTAGAAGCTGAAGGTGTTGTAAATAAATTGATGTATCTTTGCTAGGAACTTTGCATTGAGCGTTGTCATATTGTTTTGATCAATGGTCATGTAGAGGTCATTTTGGTACAGTACTACAGTACTGTTTATACTGTAACAGTACTAAAATACAGAGCATCTTGTGCTTTCCAACTCACAGGACTTATTCATGTTGAAACTTGAAGGTCTGTTTTTGTGGCCCTTTAAATTTTTTGGGTCTTTAGAAAAAGAACTAGGCTTTTTGCCTTTTGGATTTAAAACTCTTATGAATCATTAGGCCTAATTCATATTTTAATAATAATTGTCTAAGCTTTCACCCTTCAATGAAAAGCAATTTGGTGATAATGAAGCAGGGGAATGCATGTCCCAGTGAAAAAAAAGTTTACAAATTGCAGGAAGAGGCCAATCTGGACCATCTATAAAAGTGCTATCTAATTGCTGGTCAGTTCTAAAAATGGATACTGTAGCAGATTGCTACTGTACGTGCAAACTTAAGATGAAATTCTGACTTCCATCCCTGTGTTACAAACATCTATAATAGCTAAAATTTTAGGACCCAAAATGAAGTACTGTGATCTACCTTGGAGTGATGAATTTATCCAGTCAGTTCATTTGCCAAGAACACCTAACTTGCGCAGTTTAACCATAAGTCTACCAAATGGAACTTAATATCAAAGGCTTTAGAAAATAAAGGTAAATGACATCCCCACTGTAGCAAAATCAAGAGACGAAGAGACAACCTCCAGAAAGCTCAATAATTCGGTAACACAATGAAGACTTGACAAGAAGCCATGCTAGGAGAGATTTAGTACTGCATATAGTTTCAAGGGCAGCCTTAACTACAGTAATTTGTTTTGTTTCGTTTCTAAGAATATCAATACCCCACCACACTATTATTTATTGGGAAACAGTTGTAACAAAAAAAAAAACTGTCAACACTTTGACCAAATGAATGATATTTTGTAAAACAGAACAAAAATTCCGTAAACATTTTGACCATTGAATTTTGTGCATTCCTTATTCCTTAGTTTGCTATTTCATGGGTAGCCTACACTAATTAATTTGTTTTGTTTCACAGAATACCCTTAAGTTTCCTTATGTATGCTATATTATGTTATGTTAATGCACAGGATTACAGGTACGTTTCACAGCTGTTTTGTCTCTTCCCCACCCCCATACACTTTCCTACGCTAGTTGGGAACTGGAACTGTCCACAATACTGGTTCTGTGTACAGGTATAGTGACTCTATGTACATTATCTTGAGTCGGTCAATACCATGAGTTGGTCACTGCATAGAAAACGTATGGCACATACTGTACACCAAATACAACACACACTGATTGACTGACTCATGGTAACACAGTGATGTACCAATGTTTCCCAGTATGGATTGAACCAGGTGAATTTTCGAACGTTTTAGCATGTCTTTAGTTAGCATGCATGTTTTTGTGATTTAAATACGTGGTTCTTAACAAAAGTTTCAAGTGAACGAATCCTCAGATACTGCCCAATTCCAGTCCCCTAATAGTGTTGTTGGGATTACATTAGTTTCTGCCCTCGTTTCTCCCCCCCCCTCAAAAACAATGTTTTTCGCCCCTTTTATGTTTAGCAGAAAACAAAAATTTTGGGGTGGAAAGTAATGGAATTGAATGAGATATCATTGGTACAGTACTTTGGCAAATTCATGAAGATTTAATCAACTTTTCCTTCAAGTTTCAAACATCATCGATGTCTTTTGCTATTCTGTGAGAGGTTACCGGTCATTTTGCCCCCTTGCCAGTTCGCCCCGTAGTGGAAGTCGTTTCGCCCCTGTATTTTGGGGCCATTAATTGGAAATTATAAAAAGAACAAACTATGATGTGAGAACGTTTACACAAAGAAGCACACGGAAGATGTAGTAACGATAACGCAGATAGAAATCGTACATAAGTACTATCAATCATAATCAACACAATTAACACTCAACAACGCACAAGCGTACAGTACGGTAACGTTATGAGTTAGTTCAAATGAACAACTTGTTTGAACGCCTTTAAAAATGAACTCAATCTCATCCTGAAAGAGAATTAAATGAGAAACTTCACTTCGTGGTCATCGTTTGTTCTAAAACATTCACTTGTTTTAAAGGGACCTGCTTCAGAAAGATGAATACAGTGTCATTCCGCCATCGGTACATTCCGCCATAACATTCCGCCACAGGTTTTGGTGCAAAACCTATGGTGGAAAGGCACTTTTTAAAAATCTATGAAAGCAGAGGAATTGTTGTCATTGGAACTACCAAAATAGTTTGTTGAATAGATTGAATGGAAGTGCAAATAAGGCTTAAGAAAGTAAGAAGCTCATTTCCTACAGCGGAAAGTACCCATGGCGGAATGGCACGGACCCCCAGGAGGATTAGGGGGCAAACCGGTAGGTCTTTAGGGGCGTACTGGCAGGTCTCAGGGGGTGAACTGGTTTATTCTTGGGGGGGGAACTGGTATTTAGGGGGCAAACTGGCAAGGTGGCGAAAAGATCGGCTACCCTGTGAGACGCTGGTTACTACTGGTGCTAATGCCTTTCCAAGCAACATTCTCACTGTAGACTTTAGTATACTAACATGTACTTACATGCAGGTAAACGACATTCAGTGCCGTGAACAATTTATTTTTCACACATTTAGCATAAGCTGACACATGGCTACTAACACATAAAAAAAATTAAAGAACCTGACTATGCCAGAAGTTTATAAAAACATCATACAATTCGGTACTAATTTAGAATCAGTGCCTGGAAGTGACGAAAGTGTTCATAAAAATCTTAATTTTTGCCCAATTTCACCCTAAACTTAACCCTAACCTTGATAATAAGCAATGATTTCATTGATTTGGGGTTACTTATAATGATCCTAAATGTCTTTTCAAACCCAAATTTGGTAAATTCTAACCAAAAACTTATCCCTAACCTTGCTTCATCAATAACCTTGACTTGTGGGCACTGATTCTAAATTAGAGCCTACAATTCATTCTTTTCGATGAGAATTCTGAAAAGTTTCAGGCCTAGCCTATCCACAAATTTTGTTTTCTTGAACTTGGATTTGAAATTTAAAATTAAAAGTTTTCTTTTAACACAGTAGGCCTAGCCTATGTAAGTTGAAAAATTACTTTCTGCAAGATTTTCAGGGGCAGAAAGTAACAGACACAAACTACCCTGGGGAAAACTAACAGACCGCATATCCTTGTAGGCCTTAGAGTTTTTTCTTAAAGTCCCCACGACTCTCTGGCGAAGAGCCATGGGGCGAAAACCAAACATGTACTCCCAGGGGAGTGTAGGCCTAAGAGTAAGACTAGTCAATTAGGCATGCAATAATAATATGCTATACTAGCTCTCAGTGCTATGGCTGGAACCTGGCCTGCAGTTCTAGGCTATTAAATTATTATCTAGCCCAATTTTAGTTATATTAATTTTATAACCATGCACCACACACAAGAGTTTCTGAAGGCCTACCCCCCCCCCCCCCCCCCCCTACAGCAAGTGTAGTTTGGGGTGAGAGGATTGGCCCTTTATTCTTCACTTATGGTCTACTGAATTTCAAATTCTCATCATGATATTCAGTGAAGTTGAGAAAATCAAGATACACTTTAGTGTAAAACCATCCATGGAACAAAGGTAATGGAATCCAGTAATGGCCGACTAAAATCAGCCCATCACAATCTGTCCGGAATCGTCTATATAGGCTGGCCAATGTAAATAAAACACGGAGTGTATGCAGGCAGTTATACTGTTGGCTACTGCTAGTACTACTTGCATAGTAACGTTAGTAATAGTACCCAGCGCCCGTGGTTTAGATGAGGTATCGTTAAAGTACTTTTAAGGCCCTATGCTACGATAAATACGTTCAGCCGTTTGATTTCGAACCGGATTGAACGGAGTTCCTACGCTAACTTCTTACCTGATCTGGAAATACGTTAGTTTGTGTTGATTTAGCCTAACACGTTGTATGAATTTCTACGTAAAGTTAGGAGGCTTGTTGTAATTCTTCTCGTTCCATTATAATAAAATATCGTCGGTACTAGTCTTACTCTACTCGCACAATATGCGTATACGTACGTACCGTATACCGTCACGTTGCTAGCCTAGCCGGCCGAGTGTGAAAATTGCGTGCGCAAAAACAAGAGTTCACGTTGAAGGTGACGTTAGAGTGAAGGAAACTTTTGGACATCGAAATATACGGAAACGTATAGTTCCTATATTATTTTGACATATTTAGAAAAAATGATAAAAATATCACTTATTTAGTAATCCTTGTGGCTTTCTATGATTCAATGCACATTTCCCACGTCAAAACAATTGAACAATTTTCGGAAAAGTGACAAATTACCCCTTTACCATGCAAGTAGGTAAAGAACTTAGTTTGTAATTTTGATGGCATAGTAGAGTTTCCGTAGAAATATTATATTTCCACATTTGTGTGACGTCAAATGATTCCTCAGCTCCAAACACGGAAATGGCGTCACGGCATTAAATAGCAACTGACGTAACGGAAAATTTCTAAGAATAAATCAAAACCGAAGTGTTTGAATTTGTTGCCATCTAGAAGGTGACAGTCCGTACAGTCCGTAAATCTGGAACACCGACATAATAGCCTAGCTGTAACCTCATACGGAAATTATGAGGTTCATAAAATTGGGCAGGATTTTTATCATTCTATATGTACCCCGTGAAATTCGTTGCAATATAATTATTTTACATCAGAGCAGGCTGCTTATTGTAAAAAAGTGTTAGCTGGGTGCCTTGAATCGGCTTTTGGTAGAGGAAAGAGTCCAGCTAGTGATGGGTTCTTTGCCGAATTTTACAAAGGTTTCTGGCCAAGCATTGGAAATATGGTGTGTTAATTAAGGTACGTTCACACTTGTCCGATTCAACGCCATTTGCCGTACGGCAAAAAACCTACCAGCTTCAAAGTGTCACGGCAAGCATCTGCCTGTCTGACCAGCGGGAGCCGACGGTACGGGGCAGGGACGTTCTGTGATATCCCGCCCCAAATAGTGCACAAATTATTTGGGTCCGTACAACTACAAGATGCCTCAAAGATCTGACTTATCTGACCAGATTATAGAAAAACTGGCCATTCTTGTCCAAAAAGGAATCATTTATATACGATGTGACAAATCATGGTTACCATGATAAAGTAAAATATTTTAACATGTGTGAAAAATAGCAAAAGAAATGGGAAATCCCCAATTCAATGGTAACTTTTTATACCATTTACGTTGATAGCAGGTATTGTTAGTAGTATTATAACAATAAGCCATCAACCATAACTTTTGTTTTGTCCGTGATGTAACGTATGCCAGACTTGAAAAAATACATGATTATAGGCTATAGGCTAAATTATTTCCTCAAGTACAGACCTATACTGCATTGCAATGTTTATTAAGGAACATGGGTCGCTCATTTTTTTTACGTATGCCTATTTTGCCTGGCCCGACCTGACTTCTAACTCAGACAAGCATAATGCAGTCACGGTGACAAAGGAAGAATATGAAAGTGGTGTGTGTGTGGGGGGGGGGGGGGGGGAGGAGGGCATTTTGGACTATGCACCTCACCCTACGCCATTGACCAAAAAGTACAGATTTGATGCCGATTTTCGCTTTTTCTACGAACAAGAAAGATTTTTCTTTAAAAAATTAAATGCCACACCCAAATGAAACTGCGTACTGAAAAAGGTGGGAATATTCGTTTTTTGTCAGCCATGCTGTAATAGATAAGTAAGTATATCTATGCCATCTGTAACAATGCGACAGTGGCTTAGCTAGACTTTTTCCGGGGCATTTTCTGATAACACTGTCACGAAAGTATTTGGCTGTTCCGATTTAATTATTCTGCTGTTACCATTTTTTCCTCTTCCGCCATTTCTTCTGATCTATTTGATACGCAATCGCCATAAAAAATATCAGCTCCTCATCAATGTCTGCCATGTTTGATAATCAGATAATAATGGAACCAGGGGTGTGTGATTAGTTACACCTCCCTCCTGACGGTTCAAATACCAGTCAGTATCATCCGGTAAAATTTTTACCGTATGCGGTAAAGTAATTTTTGCCGTCATATGTGAACAGCTCTGCCGGATTGCCGTTGCCGTTACCGTTGCCGTTACCGCTGCCGTTGTCAGTTGCCGTTATATGTGAACGTACCTTTAAACTATACATCTGAGGAGTGAGTAAGAAGTGTAATTTCACTCATGCCGAAACCTAACAAAGCTGATGATGCGGTTGTTAAAAAATCGTCCTATTACTTTATTTAATATTGACTGTCAAAGAAACTACCAAGGACTTGACCGCCACTAGAAAGTAAAGAATGTTTTGGCTTCCAAAATAAATCCGAATCAAACTGGTTTCATTATGACTACACTTGCTTAAAAATAAGGACATTCTGACCAGACCTCACAAAGGGGAGGTCGGGTGTAATAAAATCCTCTTTATCAGTTCATTTATTTGTTGTAACTTCACTATCACTTCTAGAATAGCACTTAAACCCTGGCCTGTGAAGAACTTTTTCCAGTTGATTACACAACCTATTGCAGAAGATAAGTCGCTCAACTGTCCAGTGATTGCAGAGTTAACCTTTTGTTTACATTTTGAACAGGAAGCCTTTAATTATGCAATGAAGGGTTCATATGTCACTGAGAATAAATCAGCCATGTTCACAGAAATCAAATTTAATTGGATTTGGTAACAGATACCTAGTAGGCCTATATGATTCCAAAACCAAAGTTTTGATCTCTAAGCAGATGAGTTGGTAATGTTTATTAGGAATAACATAACATAACGTAACGTAACGTAACGTAACGTAACGTAACGTAACGTAACGTAACGTAACGTAACGTAACGTAACGTAACGTAACGTAACGTAACATAACATAACATAACATAACATAACATAACAAGTTTAGAACAGACCCAAAACAATACCCATAGGCGTACGGGAGCATTTCAGTTGGGGGGGGGGGGGCAGAGGATTTTGAAAAATCGCAACCCCTCAGACAGCCGGAAATGGCCTTTCCCAAGCTTATAAGCAGAATCAAAGCCGTCGATATTTTGAACTTTCGTTTGCAATAAAATTTTCACCAAAAATGAGCAAATCTACAAAAAGGTCAGAAAACTCCCAGATGAATGTACCACTACTGTACCATTGAATGACTACATAAAGCTATAATCATTGGAAAATGAGTTTGTTTGCGCGTTCTACAAACTATTTTACGTCATGCAGCATGAGATTATCATCAATATAATTTTGAAAATTGAAAAACTTCAGAAACCCTCGAAAATCCCAAGGCATTGTCATGGAGGGCGATAGACAGACTCTCAGCGCTCCGCGCCACCATGGCTTGGCCCGGAACGCCCCAAAATTTTGGCCCAAAACGCCTCCAAGATCGCTGGAAATGGTACTCCCAAGGCTATTTAAGAGTTCCCACAACTCAGTAAGTTGAATCAATACGGTGAGATGTATTACCCTAGAGTTGTGTAATCAGAAAGAAAGGAAGGGGAAAGGGCGTTGACAAGGCACTATTCATATATTCTTCCCCGATCCAGCAATCGGTAACTGAGGTTCGTCCTTAAAAACATTTGGGATGTGAAAAACATAATATAATGATATACTGCACCTGGGAATGCAGTGGCGTTGCCAGGATGGGATGGTTTTTTTTTTGGGGGGGGGGGGCTAGGAAACAAGTGGGGGAGGGGGCTGGTACCTCCGAAGGTCAGGCATGGCAAGATTATCTAAGCGGAGCGCCACCATCAGTTGGAGCGGAGCGTACAAGAAAATTTGGGGCTTTGAAACCCCTCCAGATGGCCGGAAACGGCACTTCCCACGTGTTTTAAGCTGGATATACCCAGCCTAGAAATACGAATCTCATGTCTGCGACTTAATGCGAAATAATGAGAACAAAAAATCAATCTATGAAAAATGGTAATACATACACTTTTTAGGGGAGCTTTTAAGCGGAGCGCCACCATCAGTTGGAGCGGAGCGTACAAGAAAATTTGGGGCTTTGAAACCCCTCCAGATGGTCGGAAACGGCACTTCCCACGTGTTTTAAGTTGGATATACCCAGCCTAGAAATACGAATCTCATGTCTGCGACTTAATGCGAAATAATGAGAATAAAAAATCAATCTATGAAAAATGGTAATACATACACTTTTTAGGGACCCCAAACTGGGCACATCTGATCTGTGGCCTGGGAGTGAGGCTAAAGAAAAGGGGTGTCTGCCTTTCCCTTGGGAAAAATTGTAAACTTCAGAAGGACGTAGAACGCAAATGCGGCAATATTTGAATCTAAGCGGAGCGCCACCATCAGTTGGCGCGGAGCGTAGAAGAAAATTTTGGGCTTTAAAACCCCTCCAGATGGCCGGAAACAGCACTTCCCACGTGTTTTAAACTGAATGTACTCAGCCGCAAATGCGGCAATATTTGAATGGATTTCAGCTTACCTAAGGAGTAGCTTACCCTTTAACAGGAAAACCAAAAGTAGTTTTGTCCCCCTGTGAGAAACTTTCTTTGCGTTAGATTTCCTAGATGCAAAATGGTGCTATGTTTGGCAAAACTTTAAACTGGTTACACTCTAAAACCAAAAGAGTGAACTTATTCACTCTTTGATCGAGTGAAAAGTGTAAATTCACTCCAAGAGGAGTGAAGTTCCCTCCAAAAAGAGTGAAGTTCACTCCAAAAAGAGTGAAATTCACTAGAGGAAAAGGGAAAATTCACTCTTCCACGAGTGCCTGCAATGATCGCTCTTTTTTTAAGAGCGATCACCGTGGGCACTCCATCAAGAGTGAAACTTCGCTCTTTTTGGAGTGAACTTCACTCTTTTTGGAGGGGACTTCACTCCTCTTGGAGTGAATTATCACTCTAATGGAGTGAATTTACACTTTTCACTCGATCAAAGAGTGAATAAGTTCACTCTTTTGATTTTAGAGTGTATAGGCCTAAGTTTTAGGATTTTCCCTTTTTGGGGAGCATGGAAAATACCAAAATGTTTTTAGTTTTTGTAGAGATTTTACAAGAGACATGCATACTTGCAAAGGAACAAGTGCAAAATGGTGCAGTATTTGTCCATCGGTACATTACATACTACGAATAAATCTCTCAAAATAATTGAACCGCAAAGCAGAAGTATGCATCTTGTGGGAAACACATGAAATCAGGACTTTGTGGGCATTTTACAAATCTCCCGGACGTCAGTGCCAACTAGTGAAAAAAGGACTTGTTGAAAAAAATCGTCCTACAGAGGCACTTCGCATGGGCAGGAGTGAGGCACGACATAGGCCTAGGCCTACTTGTTAAGGATGGAAGGGAAGAACTATCTGAAGGCAGTGCCTTACCCTTACCTGCTTACGGCATATTTTGTGTATGACAAAGTATAGGAATGGTCGTGTAAAAGTGGTCTCCAGTGTACGATTGCTTTATTTTCAGTAAATCAATCAGCCATCCGAAAGGCAGAAAGGGTTTTGACCTAACAAAGACACATTTAGGTTTGTCGTCGAGACTTTCGTTTCATCTTCTAAGTGAAATGCAATAAACGACAGTGCAGATCACAAACGGTATCTAACTTAGTGAAAGTAGGCATTTTGAAGTTATTACTTGATTTCATACGTGCGCACAAAATGTGTTTTACACACATTCATCTATTTTTTTTTTTTTTATTTTTACACATTTTATTTATTTAATGTTTTAAAGGGAATACTTCAAATTTTATTTCCGTTCAAAAATTTTATTTTTTTCAATTACTTTATCAGGACGCATGAAATCTGGGGGGCCTGAAGAAAATCTGGGGGCCTAGGCCCAGACCCCCCGTGGCTATGCCACTGTGGGAATGTATAAACATTACCTGGTCTTGTATCTTTCCGGGGAAAACTGTAGAACGGAATTAAAAACCTGAGTACCGAATGTCTGTGACTCTGTTGCGACTCTTGCCCGAATTCCAGTTCCACTGAATTGATACAACTGTCTATATGACTCGGCCCGAACTCCCGACTATATATAAATGATTTTTCTACTCACCCCGCTTGAAAAAAGCCCGGCTTGTCACGTTGCTAGATGTTTTTACATGAATTTGTGGGCAGACTTACTTGCAGATTTGTTCACACTAAATTCGTATGAGTCAGCAAACAAGCTACGCTGATTTGTTCACCATCACCCGAATTTCTGTCCCACAGCATTGCAGGTTAAAAAGTTTCGCACAATTTTAAGAGAATCATTTTGAAAAGTGCAAAATCGTCATCTCATTCATATGCTGCCGAAATACCTCTCGACTAAGTAGGTTTCAGCCTTCTGGTGACTTGGTGATTGTCATTTAGTAATATGGTGCGTCACAAGATAGCTTTTGATTGATTTGTTCGGGCAAAATTTTGGGGACTGTACTAAACATCCTCTCTCCCCTTGTAATCTGGCAATTGAAAACATCCCAGAACTTTCTTGCAACTTTTGCCCGAATATTGTGTCATTTCGGGCAAAGGTTTGCGCAAGAATATGAAGTGAGGCTGACGAAAAGTTGTTTTTTATTAAGCTGCCCGAATGTGTCGCGAATTTTGGTATCTTTTAGAGCTTTTATGAAAATTGTACCGTGACTATGATGCTTTTTTATTTTTTTTTCGGCCAAGTGTTTGAAGGAATTCGGGCGCGCCTAGGAGTTTTCTGTGTAAGTAGAAACAAACCAGGTTTTAAGACTCAAACGGATGCCCGAATTTTTCCAGTTCCTGCCCGAATTTTAGGTCTTGAGAATATTGGGGGGGGGGGGGGGGGTGGGCAGTCTTCCCCCTGCCCCCCGCCTGTATGCCTATGCCTATGAAGTGTTCCCCTCCCCCCCCCCCCCGCTGGCGCCACCCCTGGTGCGGTCGGCAAAATTTGAATGTGTTAATCCCCTTAATAATTGGGGAACTGTTAATGCGAATGGCTAGAATCTCAGCACAAATAGTAAAAAATATAGAGACTTAAAGGGCAGCCCTGTAACTCTCTAGAAATCTGGAAAGAGGCTGAGTAAAAACCCATTGTTAGTGCACATGAAGAAGCATTTGGACACAAGGTACGTATCTACTATCTGGTAAAGAAGTCGTTAAAATTATACAGAGTCAGACAGTAAACTGGAGCCTTTAAAATCCCAGGTGGTCAAACGCTCTCTCGAAATCTACCAGGAGGAGAATAACAGGTTTTTTCTTTACAATAATCAATAGAATCTAAAACAAAACGAATAGGCCTATTCTCAATTTCTCATAGACAAATCTCCTCTAGTGGGAATTGGTGGTGACTCCAGCAGTTCAATTCACATGGATGATGTTGTTTTCTCTGAGGAACTGGTACGTAGGAGTTTAAAGGCCAGCAAATCCCCTGGGCCGGACGGGATCCATCCTGCCATTTTGCATGAATGTTCTGATATTTTGTCCGTTCCTCTGTGTATTATTTTTCAGAAATGTCTGGACTCCGGCTTTGTTCCTGCCGACTGGAAGATTACGAATGTAACCCCTATTTTCAAGAAAGGGAGTCGGAGCCTTCCTTGTAACAACAGGCATGTTAGTTTAACCAGTGTTGTATGTAAAGTCATGGAGTCTGTGGTTAAGGATTGTATGCTTAAGTATCTTTTAGACAATGGTTTACTGCTCCTGTCTCAGCATGGGTTCCTGCCTACTAGGTCTTGCGTCTCTAATTTGCTTAGCTTTCTTGAGGATGTCTCTTTGTCTCTTGATTCGGGTCATTGTGTTGATGTCATTTACCTTGATTTTCAAAAGGCATTTGACAAAGTCCCATTAGGGAGACTTATGGTAAAATTGCATCAGTTAGGCATCCAGGGGAGATGTGCGGACTGGATCAAGTCTTGGCTTTTTGGTAGATCCCAGAGGGTTGTTGTAAATGGTAATTTCTCCTCTTGGAATGATGTCACAAGTGGAGTACCACAAGGTTCTGTTCTGGGCCCAATTCTTTTTCTAGTTTTTATAAATGATATTGATTGCTCTCTCTCATCCTGTATTAGTAAGTTTGCTGATGACACTAAGCTCTATAGGAATGTTAATGACGGAAAGGATGCTTCTCTGTTGCAAAGGGACTTAGATAGGCTAGTTACTTGGTCTCAGACTTGGCAAATGTCTTTCAATGCTGATAAATGCAAAGTTCTTCACTTTGGATCAGAACTTGAACTATTTATGTGCTAAAAGTTTTATCTGTGCTGTTTTTATGCTACAGTAGAATGTCATTGACAAAAACTACCATACTAAAACCACAATCCTTTGAAATTCCTATTTGAAGTCCAAGGGAAGCGACTTTTTTTCGTGAGGGACGGAATTTTTTTCGTAAGATAACGAGGGGAAAGAATATGGCACAGACCAATGGGGACTAAAGACGCATCCCTTATTCAAAAACCAAAAACATCATTTGGATAGGCCTATTTAAATTCTGACACCGGATTATGAAAGAACTGGAGAAATAGGCTACCCAATGTTTGTAACGCTTGCCCTTTTAATCCAGTAGGCCTACCTAAGATTTTTTAAAGATTTTTTTTCCCCCTTTCAACACTATGAAAAAAAAAACAACGATCTTGGCTGTTACACTAAACTGATACGGATATGGACGCAACGATTATAAAAGTAAGACGCTTTCGAGGATGCTTTAGACAAGTGCGTAATTGTTATTATTCAAGCGCTAGCTGGGCGTATTCTCCATTTTGACGCGACGGCAAACTTCATGTGTGTCGAGCTGATATGCACATCAAGTGCGTCTCAATTAAAAAACTGGGCGTGTGCTCGTTGTTGAACGTGTGGCGTTAGAAGATTTTCGGCCGACACACAAACCTTTTCTGCGTACTGGCCTGTGGCGAATCCTAGCCCGTGGCAAGGAAATTGTCACGTACTTTTTTTGGTCACCCACAGTTCCATATCTTGGGTTATAACTCAAACCTATAAATGGCGTAGGTCTAGCCCCAGAACTAGCCTACATACCGTTTACCAGCTTCAGATTTCAAGTCTAGCCCTAGGTTGGACTTTAACTTTCATACTACAAGGCTAACAGTTATAGCAACTTTGGAGTGAAAACAACTGTCTGCATATACCATATGAGAACACTCTAGATATAAGGGCCATCAAAGTGAAGTGCGAGCAGGAACTTAAAAATCTCACTGCAGCATACAAGCTAGTGAAAAAAGAAGTTGAGTTGTGAAGACGAGACTGCTACTACGAAGTACTTACCCAGGAGTCTAGCTTATTGATATTAATTGATGAAAAATAGGCTAGCTACAAAACATTTAGGTGGGGATGACACGGCCATAGTAAGTTCCTCGGTAACTGTTCTGTGGGTACACCTTGACATATTGTGAATGATTTCCCTACTAAATTATGTCCATAAATACCGAAATACTTTTTAATTAGGCCAGGCTCAGCCCATTTGAAATTCGAAAGCGAAAAAACGTATGTGAACGAGTCTCAAAAATGGTGACGTCATTGGAGGCACGGTTAGCAACACTGTACCAGAGAGCTCACAATCATCGAATCATGTGCATGGTAACGCGTGTTAGCGCATACATAATTGCAAACACCGGCGCTACAATAGCAGTGAGCGTGGCCACTGACTACATTTGAATTGTGCATTGCGCGGTTACCGCTTAGTATAGAGGCTTTTCACATGACGTCATAATACTCTCCGGCGGCCATGTTGGAGTACATGTAACCACGTAGTAAACCATAAGGGACGCGCTTGCTCGTTGAATTGTACACATTGTGCATATCACAGTGCACACTGTGCAGCGCGTTCGGGACAAAGCCACGTGTATTTGGCATGAATGTCCTCCAGCATGGCGGTTCCGTGACGTAATTGCAAAGCCTCTATTCGCAATAGCATCTTCACCAAACAGCTCATACAGTAAAGACGGGCTCGTCGTGGGGACGCGCTTCTTGTGGTCTGGCAAAGGTATTGTAAACATAGATACCAAACTTAAAATGGCGCGGTGACTCCTCACGGAAGCCGAATCGGAGGGGCGGAAGTGCTGATCACTGATCAGTCGTTTTGAAAGCTAACAATTAACTGATATCTTCCGGTAGTGTATATACGTGTGATTTTAAAACATTGAAATTCCTGCAAACACAGTTCTTCAATAAATAAAACTTACATGAAACCGTTTTATGCTTCTACACCGGCTTTCTACTTAAGAACGTTTGAACATTAACGCACAACGACTGGTTTGAAGTTCATTGGCTCACTGATTGATCAGTTGCCATGGTATCTTTACAAGCGCAAATCAAAACACGCGTTTACATTCTTACGCGCTTACAACGAAAAACCAACCACTGCGTTCATTTTCCCAGCACGCAGAAGTGCGCGTCTCTTTTACTCCGAAGTATACACTGAGAAAAGTAGCTCTGATCTTTGACCTTTACTTCCGAGGGTCTGGGAGACATAAGTTCCCACCATGGGGTACCCACCTCCCAATTTTGAAAAGAATCGGTCCAGCCCACTAGGAGGAGTTTGAGGGACGAAAACGTTTTACGAACAAATTATCACTTGAAAATTTTTGTTCCACTCTACCAATTGACACTTGACCTCTGTTGTTATGGCGACCACATACTTTGGCAGGTCTAGATGCAATCATCATATGTGTGAGGTTTCATGTCTGGAGACCGTTTTGTTTTGAAAATATAGCAGAAAATGTGATTTCACTAAATTTGACCTCTGACCTGTAACCTTTGACCTTCACTTCCGGTTGTGTACTAAAATGCAATTGTTCCACCTAAGGTGGCGCACCACCATTAATTGTTGCCATTGACTTACACACTAAACATGCTTGGTTATTCTGCCTCTAATTCCTTGTCAAAGTTTTCAATGCCAGTGAGTGTACCATCAAAGCGAAGCTGACGAGTTGTTTATTAATGGCACATAAGAATTCCCATAGCATGACCATTGACTTTTTGAGCTACAGGCGTATGAATAAAAAAGTAGTGATTCGCCCCCCTTGTCACTACCCAGCATATGAGATAGGTCCGCTGACATTCCGAAGCCTCTCAGTCAGCTCAGGTGTAACCAATTTCAACCATTTTCTCACAAAATAATCTCCAACTCAACCACTACCAAAAACATGCAACAAACCATTCACAGCTTTCTTTAAACACGTTGAAAAATTAACCCAAACAAAACTTTTAGTAACTACGGCCAGAGGGTTCGCCTTTTGCCCAAAGTGCAATTTTCGGTAATGGTGGCGCGCCCCCTTATAAAGGTACCATCCTACCAAGTTTGAAGAAAATCGACCCAGCCGTTTACAAGATATTAGAAAAACAAAATTGGACACACCCACACACCCACCAACACACACACCCACACGGACAGGTTTTGACCCCTCTCTCAGCCCTGGACCTTCAGTCACCCCAGGGTACCTCACCATGGGTTAGACCTTGAGACTAGTAAATTGGGAAAATTTACCAAAACCATGGCAACCATTGCGATTTAAGTTGGCATTGCCATATATAAAGCCCCATAGGCAAAGTCACTGCAATATCTCATCCTCACGGAGCGATCATATAACAACAAAACCTGCCTTCCCCTTCGATATAAGTACAGATTCTAGGCTAACATTTGCTGAAGAAGTACTTCTTAACCCTTTACCGTTGTTTGGGTCTTTTTGAACCCATACGGAGAGCGCGGCTGTCACCCATCTTTACTGTTTCACGCGGAGCTCGAAACTGCGATTAGCTACCCGAAAATTCGCCCACAACAACGCGAGGGACAATGATTAAGGACACGGAGTAAATAACCTACGGAAGCCGAGGCGGGGCGGGCTACGTCCGCTTTTCCGCCCACTCCCGAGGCGCGCAAATATGCCCCGATTGGAGCACAGCGGTAAAGGGTTAATCTAAAGTATCTGCAGCACGGGTGTGTGCACACACGCAGAGAGAGCGGCATCGGCTTTGCAGTGAACACACTCCACAGGCTTATTTCAACCCTTTACCGTTGTTTGGGTCCTTTTGGACCCATACGGAGAGCGCGGCTGTCACCCATCTTTACTCTTTTACGCGGAGCTCGAAACTGCGAGTAGCTACCCGAAAATTCGGCCACAACAACCCGAGGGACAATAGTTTAAGGGCACGGGGTCAAAAACCTAGGAAGCCGAGGCGGGGCGGGCTACGTTGGGTTTTGTTGGGTGGGTTTGGTTGTGTTTTGTTTGGTAGGATTGGTTGAATTTCGTTGGGTTGTGTTGGGTTGGTTGGTTCGGTTTTGTTGGCTTGGTTTGGTTTTGCTTTGTAAGGTGGGTTTGGTTCGGTTTTGTTGGTTGGGATCGGTTGGGTTTTGTTGGGTTTTCTTGGGTGGGTTTGGTTGGGTTTTGTTGGGTGGGTTTGGTTGGGTTTTGTTGGGTGGGTTTGGTTGGGTTTTGTTGGGTGGGTTTGGTTGGGTTTTGTTGGGTTTTGTTGGGTGGGTTTGGTTGGGTTTTGTTGGGTGGGTTTGGTTGGGTTTTGTTGGGTGGGTTTGGTTGGGTTTTGTTGGGTGGGTTTGGTTGGGTTTGGTTGGGTTTTGTTGGGTGGGTTTGGTTGAGGTTTGTTGGGTTTGTTGGGTGGGTTTGGTTGGGTTTTGTTGGGTGGGTTTGGTTGGGTTTTGTTGGGTTTTGTTGGGTGGGTTTGGTTGGGTTTTGTTGGGTGGGTTTGGTTGGGTTTTGTTGGGGTTTTTTGGGTGGGTTTGGTTGGGTTTTGTTGGGTGGGTTTGGTTGGGTTTTGTTGGGTGGGTTTGGTTGGGTTTTGTTGGGTGGGTTTGGTTGGGTTTGGTTGGGTTTTGTTGGGTGGGTTTGGTTGGGTTTTGTTGGGTTTTGTTGGGTGGGATTTGTTGGGGTTTGTGGGGTGAGTTTGGTTTGGTGGGTTTGGTTGGGTTTTGTTGGTGGGTTTTGTTGGGTTTTGTTGGGTGGGTTTGGTTGGGATTAATCAGGTTTTGTTGGGTGGGTTAAGTTGGGTTTTGTTGGGTGGGTTTGGTTGGGTTTTGTTGGGTGGGTTTGGTTGGGTTTGGTTGGGTTTTGTTGGGTGGGTTTGGTTGGGTTTTGTTGGGTGGGTTTGGTTGGGTTTTGTTGGGTTTTGTTGGGTGGGTTTGGTTGGGTTTTGTTGGGTTTTCTTGGGTGGGTTTGGTTGGGTTTTGTTGGGTGGGTTTGGTTGGGTTTTGTTGGGTTTTGTTGGGTGGGTTTGGTTGGGTTTTGTTGGGTGCTTTTGGTTGGGTTTCGTTCGGATGTGTTGGGTGGGTTTTGTTCGGTGGGTTTGGTTGGGTTTTGTGGTTTGGGTTTGGTTGGGTTTCGTTGGGTTTTGTTGGGTGGGTTTGGTTGGGTTTTGTTGGGTGGGTTTGGTTGGGTTTTGTTGGGTGGGTTTGGTTGGGTTTTGTTGGGTGGGTTTGGTTGGGTTTTGTTGGGTGGGTTTGGTTGGGTTTGGTTGGGTTTTGTTGGGTGGGTTTGGTTGGGTTTTGTTGGGTGGGTTTGGTTGGGTTTTGTTGGGTGGGTTTGGTTGGGTTTTGTTGGGTTTGGTTGGGTTTGGTTGGGTTTTGTTGGGTTTTGTTGGGTGGGTTTGGTTGGGTTTTGTTGGGTGGGTTTGGTTGGGTTTTGTTGGGTGGGTTTGGTTGGCTTTGGTTGGGTTTTGTTGGGTGGGTTCGGTTGGGTTTTGTTGGGTGGGTTTGGTTGGGTTTTGTTGGGTTCTCTTTGGTGGATTTGGTTGGGTTTTGTTGGGTGGGTTAGGTTGGGTTTGGTTGGGTTTTGTTGGGTGGGTTTGGTTGGGTTTTGTTGGGTTTTGTTGGGTAGGTTTGGTTGCGTTTGGTTGGGTTTTGTTGGGTGGGTTTGGTTGAGTTTTGTTGGGTGGGTTTGGTTGGGTTTTGTTGGGTGGGTCTGGTTGGCTTTGGCTGGGTTTTGTTGGGTGGGTTTGGTTGGGTTTTGTTGGGTGGGTTTGGTTGGGTTTTGTTGGGTGGGTCTGGTTGGCTTTGGTTGGGTTTTGTTGGGTGGGTTTGGTTGGGTTTTGTTGGGTGGGTTTGGTTGGGTTTTGTTGGGTTTTGTTGGGTGGGTTTGGTTGGGTTTTGTTGGGTTTGGTTGGGTTTGGTTGGGTTTGGTTGGGTTTTGTTGGGTGGGTTTGGTTGGGTTTTGTTGGGTGGGTTTGGTTGGGTTTTGTTGGGTTTTGTTGGGTGGGTTTGGTTGGGTTTTGTTGGGTGGGTTTGGTTGGGTTTGGTTGGGTTTTGTTGGTTGGGTTTGGTTGGGTTTGGTTGGGTTTTGTTGGGTGGGTTTGGTTGGGTTTTGTTGGGTGGGTTTGGTTGGGTTTTGTTGGGTTTTGTTGGGTGGGTTTGGTTGGGTTTTGTTGGGTTTTCTTGGGTGGGTTTGGTTGGGTTTTGTTGGGTGGGTTTGGTTGGGTTTTGTTGGGTGGGTTTGGTTGGGATTTTTTGGGTGCTTTTGGTTGGGTTTCGTTGGGATGTGTTGGGTGGGTTTTGTTCGGTGGGTTTGGTTGGGTTTTGTGGTTTGGGTTTGGTTGGGTTTCGTTGGGTTTTGTTGGGTGGGTTTGGTTGGGTTTTGTTGGGTTTTGTTGGGTTTTGTTGGGTGGGTTTTGTTGGGTGGGTTTGGTTGGGTTTTGTTGGGTGGGTTTGGTTGGGTTTTGTTGGGTTTTGTTGGGTTTTGTTGGGTGGGTTTGGTTGGGTTTTGTTGGGTGGGTTTGGTTGGGTTTGGTTGGGTTTTGTTGGGTGGGTTTGGTTGGGTTTTGTTGGGTGGGTTTGGTTGGGTTTTGTTGGGTGGGTTTGGTTGGGTTTGGTTGGGTTTTGTTGGGTGGGTTTGGTTGGGTTTTGTTGGGTGGGTTTGGTTGGGTTTTGTTGGGTGGGTTTGGTTGGCTTTGGTTGGGTTTTGTTGGGTGGGTTCGGTTGGGTTTTGTTGGGTGGGTTTGGTTGGGTTTTGTTGGGTTCTCTTTGGTGGATTTGGTTGGGTTTTGTTGGGTGGGTTAGGTTGGGTTTGGTTGGGTTTTGTTGGGTGGGTTTGGTTGGGTTTGGTTGGGTTTTGTTGGGTAGGTTTGGTTGCGTTTGGTTGGGTTTGGTTGGGTTTTGTTGGGTGGGTTTGGTTGGGTTTTGTTGGGTGGGTTTGGTTGGGTTTTGTTGGGTAGGTTTGGTTGCGTTTGGTTGGGTTTTGTTGGGTGGGTTTGGTTGAGTTTTGTTGGGTGGGTTTGGTTGGGTTTTGTTGGGTGGGTCTGGTTGGCTTTGGCTGGGTTTTGTTGGGTGGGTTTGGTTGGGTTTTGTTGGGTGGGTTTGGTTGGGTTTTGTTGGGTGGGTTTGGTTGGGTTTGGTTGGGTTTTGTTGGGTGGGTTTGGTTGGGTTTTGTTGGGTGGGTTTGGTTGGGTTTTGTTGGGTGGGTTTGGTTGGGTTTTGTTGGGTGGGTTTGGTTGGGTTTTGTTGGGTGGGTTTGGTTGGGTTGTGTTGGGTTTTGTTGGGTAGGTTTGGTTGGGTTTTGTTGGGTGGGTTTGGTTGGGTTTTGTTGGGTTTTGTTGGGTGGGTTTGGTTGGGTTTTGTTGGGTTTTGTTGGGTGGGTTTGGTTGGGTTTTGTTGGGTTTTGTTGGGTGGGTTTGGTTGGGATTTTTTGGGTGCTTTTGGTTGGGTTTCGTTGGGATGTGTTGGGTGGGTTTTGTTCGGTGGGTTTGGTTGGGTTTTGTTGGGTGGGTTTGGTTGGGTTTCGTTGGGTTTTGTTGGGTGGGTTTGGTTGGGTTTTGTTGGGTTTTGTTGGGTGGGTTTGGTTGGGTTTTGTTGGGTTTTGTTGGGTGGGTTTGGTTGGGTTTTGTTGGGTGGGTTTGGTTGGGTTTTGTTGGGTGGGTTTGGTTGGGTTTTGTTGGGTGGGTTTGGTTGGGTTTTGTTGGGTTTTGTTGGGTGGGTTTGGTTGGGTTTTGTTGGGTTTTGTTGGGTGGGTTTGGTTGGGTTTTGTTGGGTGGGTTTGGTTGGCTTTGGTTGGGTTTTGTTGGGTGGGTTTGGTTGGGTTTTGTTGGGTGGGTTTGGTTGGGTTTTGTTGGGTGGGTCTGGTTGGCTTTGGTTGGGTTTTGTTGGGTGGGTTTGGTTGGGTTTTGTTGGGTGGGTTTGGTTGGGTTTTGTTGGGTGGGTTTGGTTGGGTTTTGTTGGGTTTTGTTGGGTGGGTTTGGTTGGGTTTTGTTGGGTTTTCTTGGGTGGGTTTGGTTGGGTTTTGTTGGGTGGGTTTGGTTGGGTTTTGTTGGGTTTTGTTGGGTGGGTTTGGTTGGGATTTTTTGGGTGCTTTTGGTTGGGTTTCGTTGGGATGTGTTGGGTGGGTTTTGTTCGGTGGGTTTGGTTGGGTTTTGTGGTTTGGGTTTGGTTGGGTTTCGTTGGGTTTTGTTGGGTGGGTTTGGTTGGGTTTTGTTGGGTTTTGTTGGGTGGGTTTGGTTGGGTTTTGTTGGGTGGGTTTGGTTGGGTTTTGTTGGGTGGGTTTGGTTGGGTTTGGTTGGGTTTTGTTGGGTGGGTTTGGTTGGGTTTTGTTGGGTTTTGTTGGGTGGGTTTGGTTGGGTTTGGTTGGGTTTGGTTGGGTTTTGTTGGGTGGGTTTGGTTGGGTTTTGTTGGGTGGGTTTGGTTGGGTTTTGTTGGGTGGGTTTGGTTGGCTTTGGTTGGGTTTTGTTGGGTGGGTTTGGTTGGGTTTTGTTGGGTGGGTTTGGTTGGGTTTTGTTGGGTGGGTTTGGTTGGGTTTGGTTGGGTTTTGTTGGGTGGGTTTGGTTGGGTTTTGTTGGGTGGGTTTGGTTGGGTTTTGCTGGGTGGGTTTGGTTGGGTTTTGTTGGGTTTGGTTGGGTTTGGTTGGGTTTTGTTGGGTGGGTTTGGTTGGGTTTTGTTGGGTTTTGTTGGGTGGGTTTGGTTGGGTTTTGTTGGGTGGGTTTGGTTGGGTTTTGTTGGGTTTTGTTGGGTGGGTTTGGTTGGGATTTGTTGGGTGGGTTTGGTTGGGTTCGGCTGGGTTTTGTGGTTTGGGTTTGGTTGGGTTTCGTTGGGTTTTGTTGGGTGGGTTTGGTTGGGTTTTGTTGGGTGGGTTTGGTTGGGTTTTGTTGGGTTTTGTTGGGTGGGTTTGGTTGGGTTTTGTTGGGTTTTCTTGGGTGGGTTTGGTTGGGTTTTGTTGGGTGGGTTTGGTTGGGTTTTGTTGGGTTGGTTTGGTTGGGTGGGTTTGGTTGGGATTTTTGGGTACTTTTGGTTGGGTTTCGTTCGGATGTGTTGGGTGGGTTTTGTTCGGTGGGTTTGGTTGGGTTTTGTGGTTTGGGTTTGGTTGGGTTTCGTTGGGTTTTGTTGGGTGGGTTTGGTTGGGTTTTGTTGGGTGGGTTTGGTTGGGTTTTGTTGGGTTTTGTTGGGTGGGTTTGGTTGGGTTTTGTTGGGTGGGTTTGGTTGGGTTTTGTTGGGTGGGTTTGGTTGGGTTTTGTTGGGTGGGTTTGGTTGGGTTTTGGTTGGGTTTTGTTGGGTGGGTTTGGTTGGGTTTTGTTGGGTGGGTTTGGTTGGGTTTTGTTGGGTGGGTTTGGTTGGGTTTTGTTGGGTGGGTTTGGTTGGGTTTTGTTGGGTGGGTTTGGTTGGGTTTTGTTGGGTGGGTTTGGTTGGCTTTGGTTGGGTTTTGTTGGGTGGGTTTGGTTGGGTTTTGTTGGGTGGGTTTGGTTGGGTTTTGTTGGGTTCTCTTTGGTGGATTTGGTTGGGTTTTGTTGGGTGGGTTAGGTTGTGTTTGGTTGGGTTTTGTTGGGTGGGTTTGGTTGGGTTTGGTTGGGTTTTGTTGGGTGGGTTTGGTTGGGTTTTGTTGGGTGGGTTTGGTTGGGTTTTGTTGGGTTCTCTTTGGTGGGTTCGGTTGGGTTTTGTTGGGTGGGTTTGGTTGGGTTTGGTTGGGTTTTGTTGGGTGGGTTTGGTTGGGTTTGGTTGGGTTTTGTTGGGTAGGTTTGGTTGCGTTTGGTTGGGTTTGGTTGGGTTTTGTTGGGTGGGTTTGGTTGAGTTTTGTTGGGTGGGTTTGGTTGGGTTTTGTTGGGTGGGTTTGGTTGGCTTTGGTTGGGTTTTGTTGGGTGGGTTTGGTTGGGTTTTGTTGGGTGGGTTTGGTTGGGTTTTGTTGGGTGGGTCTGGTTGGCTTTGGTTGGGTTTTGTTGGGTGGGTTTGGTTGGGTTTTGTTGGGTGGGTTTGGTTGGGTTTTGTTGGGTGGGTTTGGTTGGGTTTTGTTGGGTGGGTTTGGTTGGGTTTTGTTGGGTGGGTTTGGTTGGGTTTTGTTGGGTTTTGTTGGGTGGGTTTGGTTGGGTTTTGTTGGGTGGGTTTGGTTGGGTTTGGTTGGGTTTTGTTGGGTGGGTTTGGTTGGTTTTTGTTGGGTGGGTTTGGTTGGGTTTGTTGGGTTTTGTTGGGTGGGTTTGGTTGGGTTTTGTTGGGTTTTGTTGGGTGGGTTTGGTTGGGTTTTGTTGGGTGGGTTTGGTTGGGTTTTGTTGGGTTTTGTTGGGTGGGTTTGGTTGGGATTTTTTGGGTGCTTTTGGTTGGGTTTCGTTCGGATGTGTTGGGTGGGTTTGGTTGGGTTTTGTTGGGTGGGTTTGGTTGGGTTTTGTTGGGTTTTGTTGGGTGGGTTTGGTTGAGGTTTGTTGGGTTTGTTGGGTGGGTTTGGTTGGGTTTTGTTGGGTGGGTTTGGTTGGGTTTTGTTGGGTTTTGTTGGGTGGGTTTGGTTGGGTTTGGTTGGGTTTTGTTGGGTTTTGTTGGGTGGGTTTGGTTGGGTTTTGTTGGGTGGGTTTGGTTGGGTTTTGTTGGGGTTTGTTGGGTTTTGTTGGGTGGGTTTGGTTGGGTGGGTTTGGTTGGGTTTTGTTGGGTGGGTTTGGTTGGCTTTGGTTGGGTTTTGTTGGGTGGGTTCGGTTGGGTTTTGTTGGGTGGGTTTGGTTGGGTTTTGTTGGGTTCTCTTTGGTGGATTTGGTTGGGTTTTGTTGGGTGGGTTTGGTTGGGTTTTGTTGGGTGGGTTTGGTTGGGTTTTGTTGGGTGGGTTTGGTTGGGTTTTGTTGGGTTTTGTTGGGTGGGTTTGGTTGGGTTTTGTTGGGTGGGTTTGGTTGGGTTTTGTTGGGTTCTCTTTGGTGGATTTGGTTGGGTTTTGTTGGGTGGGTTAGGTTGGGTTTGGTTGGGTGGGTTTGGTTGGGTTTTGTTGGGTGGGTTTGGTTGGGTTTTGTTGGGTGGGTTTGGTTGGGTTTGGTTGGGTTTTGTTGGGTGGGTTTGGTTGGGTTTTGTTGGGTGGGTTTGGTTGGGTTTTGTTGGGTGGATATTGTTGGGTTTTGTTGGGTGGGTTTTGTTGGATTTTGTTGGGTGGGTTTGGTTGGGGTTTGTTTGTTGGGTTTTGTTGGGTAGGTTTTGTTGGGTTTTGTTGGGTGGGTTTGGTTGGGTTTTATTGGGTTTTGTTGGGTGGGTTTGGTTGGGTTTTGTTGGGTTTTGTTGGGTGGGTTTGGTTGGGTTTTGTTGGGTTTTGTTGGGTGGGTTTGGTTGGGATTTTTTGGGTGCTTTTGGTTGGGTTTCGTTCGGATGTGTTGGGTGGGTTTTGTTCGGTGGGTTTGGTTGGGTTTTGTGGTTTGGGTTTGGTTGGGTTTCGTTGGGTTTTGTTGGGTGGGTTTGGTTGGGTTTTGTTGGGTTTTGTTGGGTGGGTTTGGTTGAGTTTTGTTGGGTTTTGCTGGGTGGGTTTGGTTGGGTTTTGTTGGGTGGGTTTGGTTGGGTTTTGTTGGGTTTTGTTGGGTGGGTTTGGTTGGGTTTTGTTGGGTGGGTTTGGTTGGGTTTTGTTGGGTTTTGTTGGGTGGGTTTGGTTGGGTTTGGTTGGGTTTTGTTGGGTGGGTTTGGTTGGGTTTTGTTGGGTGGGTTTGGTTGGCTTTGGTTGGGTTTTGTTGGGTGGGTTTGGTTGGGTTTTGTTGGGTGGGTTTGGTTGGGTTTTGTTGGGTGGGTCTGGTTGGCTTTGGTTGGGTTTTGTTGGGTGGGTTTGGTTGGGTTTTGTTGGGTGGGTTTGGTTGGGTTTTGTTGGGTGGGTTTGGTTGGGTTTTGTTGGGTTTTGTTGGGTGGGTTTGGTTGGGTTTTGTTGGGTTTTCTTGGGTGGGTTTGGTTGGGTTTTGTTGGGTGGGTTTGGTTGGGTTTTGTTGGGTTTTGTTGGGTGGGTTTGGTTGGGATTTTTTGGGTGCTTTTGGTTGGGTTTCGTTCGGATGTGTTGGGTGGGTTTTGTTCGGTGGGTTTGGTTGGGTTTTGTGGTTTGGGTTTGGTTGGGTTTCGTTGGGTTTTGTTGGGTGGGTTTGGTTGGGTTTTGTTGGGTTTTGTTGGGTTTTGTTGGGTGGGTTTGGTTGAGTTTTGTTGGGTTTTGCTGGGTGGGTTTGGTTGGGTTTTGTTGGGTTTTGTTGGGTTTTGTTGGGTGGGTTTGGTTGGGTTTTGTTGGGTGGGTTTGGTTGGGTTTTGTTGGGTTTTGTTGGGTAGGTTTGGTTGCGTTTGGTTGGGTTTTGTTGGGTTTTGTTGGGTGGGTTTGGTTGAGTTTTGTTGGGTGGGTTTGGTTGGGTTTTGTTGGGTGGGTTTGGTTGGCTTTGGTTGGGTTTTGTTGGGTGGGTTTGGTTGGGTTTTGTTGGGTGGGTTTGGTTGGGTTTTGTTGGGTGGGTTTGGTTGGGTTTTGTTGGGTTTTGTTGGGTGGGTTTGGTTGGGTTTTGTTGGGTTCTGTTGGGTTTGCTTGGGTGGGTTTGTTGGGTGTGTTTGGTTGGGTTTTGTAGGTTTTGTTGGGTTTGTTGGTTGGGTATGGTTGGGTTTTGTTGGGTGGGTTTGGTTGGGTTTTGTTGGGTTTTGTTGGGTGGGTTTGGTTGGGATTTGTTGGGTGGGTTTGGTTGGGTTCGGCTGGGTTTTGTGGTTTGGGTTTGGTTGGGTTTCGTTGGGTTTTGTTGGGTGGGTTTGGTTGGGTTTTGTTGTGTTTTCTTGGGTGGGTTTGGTTGGGTTTTGTTGGGTGGGTTTGGTTGGGTTTTGTTGGGTTTTGTTGGGTGGGTTTGGTTGGGTTTTGTTGGGTGGGTTTGGTTGGGTTTTGTTGGGTTTTGTTGGGTTTTGTTGTGTGGGTTTGGTTGGGATTTTTTGGGTGCTTTTGGTTGGGTTTCGTTCGGATGTGTTGGGTGGGTTTTGTTCGGTGGGTTTGGTTGGGTTTTGTGGTTTGGGTTTGGTTGGGTTTCGTTGGGTTTTGTTGGGTGGGTTTGGTTGGGTTTTGTTGGGTTTTGTTGGGTTTTGTTGGGTGGGTTTGGTTGGGTTTTGTTGGGTTTTCTTGGGTGGGTTTGGTTGGGTTTTGTTGGGTGGGTTTGGTTGGGTTTTGTTGGGTGGGTTTGGTTGGGTTTTGTTGGGTGGGTTTTGTTGGGTTTCGTTGAATTTTGTTGGGTGGGTTGGTTGGGTTTTGTTGGGTTTTGTTGGGTTTTGTTGGGTGGGTTTGGTTGGGTTTTGTTGGGTGGGTTTGGTTGGGTTTTGTTGGGTGGGTTTGGTTGGGTTTTGTTGGGTGGGTTTGGTTGGGTTTTGTTGGGTGGGTTTGGTTGGGTTTTGTTGGGTTTTGTTGGGTGGGTTTGGTTGGGTTTTGTTGGGTGGGTTTGGTTGGGTTTTGTTGGGTTCTCTTTGGTGGATTTGGTTGGGTTTTGTTGGGTGGGTTAGGTTGGGTTTGGTTGGGTTTTGTTGGGTGGGTTTGGTTGGGTTTGGTTGGGTTTTGTTGGGTAGGTTTGGTTGCGTTTGGTTGGGTTTGGTTGGGTTTTGTTGGGTGGGTTTGGTTGAGTTTTGTTGGGTGGGTTTGGTTGGGTTTTGTTGGGTGGGTTTGGTTGGCTTTGGTTGGGTTTTGTTGGGTGGGTTTGGTTGGGTTTTGTTGGGTGGGTTTGGTTGGGTTTTGTTGGGTGGGTCTGGTTGGCTTTGGTTGGGTTTTGTTGGGTGGGTTTGGTTGGGTTTTGTTGGGTGGGTTTGGTTGGGTTTTGTTGGGTGGGTTTGGTTGGGTTTTGTTGGGTGGGTTTGGTTGGGTTTTGTTGGGTGGGTTTGGTTGGGTTTTGTTGGGTTTTGTTGGGTGGGTTTGGTTGGGTTTTGTTGGGTGGGTTTGGTTGGGTTTGGTTGGGTTTTGTTGGGTGGGTTTGGTTGGGTTTTGTTGGGTGGGTTTGGTTGGGTTTTGTTGGGTTTTGTTGGGTGGGTTTGGTTGGGTTTTGTTGGGTTTTGTTGGGTGGGTTTGGTTGGGTTTTGTTGGGTGGGTTTGGTTGGGTTTTGTTGGGTTTTGTTGGGTGGGTTTGGTTGGGATTTTTTGGGTGCTTTTGGTTGGGTTTCGTTGGGATGTGTTGGGTGGGTTTTGTTCGGTGGGTTTGGTTGGGTTTTGTGGTTTGGGTTTGGTTGGGTTTCGTTGGGTTTTGTTGGGTGGGTTTGGTTGGGTTTTGTTGGGTTTTGTTGGGTGGGTTTGGTTGGGTTTTGTTGGGTGGGTTTGGTTGGGTTTTGTTGGGTTTTGTTGGGTGGGTTTGGTTGGGTTTGGTTGGGTTTGGTTGGGTTTTGTTGGGTGGGTTTGGTTGGGTTTTGTTGGGTGGGTTTGGTTGGGTTTTGTTGGGTTTTGTTGGGTTTTGTTGGGTGGGTTTGGTTGGGTTTTGTTGGGTGGGTTTGGTTGGGTTTTGTTGGGTGGGTTTGGTTGGGTTTTGTTGGGTGGGTTTGGTTGGCTTTGGTTGGGTTTTGTTGGGTGGGTTTGGTTGGGTTTTGTTGGGTGGGTTTGGTTGGGTTTTGTTGGGTTCTCTTTGGTGGATTTGGTTGGGTTTTGTTGGGTGGGTTAGGTTGGGTTTGGTTGGGTGGGTTTGGTTGGGTTTTGTTGGGTGGGTTTGGTTGGCTTTGGTTGGGTTTTGTTGGGTGGGTTTGGTTGGGTTTTGTTGGGTGGGTTTGGTTGGGTTTTGTTGGGTTTTGTTTGGTGGGTTTGGTTGGGTTTTGTTGGGTGGGTTTGGTTGGGTTTGGTTGGGTTTTGTTGGGTGGGTTTGGTTGGGTTTTGTTGGGTGGGTTTGGTTGGGTTTTGTTGGGTGGGTTTGGTTGGGTTTGGTTGGGTTTTGTTGGGTGGGTTTGGTTGGGTTTTGTTGGGTGGGTTTGGTTGGGTTTTGTTGGGTGGGTTTGGTTGGGTTTTGTTGGGTGGGTTTGGTTGGGTTTTGGTTGGGTTTTGTTGGGTGGGTTTGGTTGGGTTTGGTTGGGTGGGTTTGGTTGGGTTTTGTTGGGTGGGTTTGGTTGGGTTTTGTTGGGTGGGTTTGGTTGGGTTTTGTTGGGTGGGTTTGGTTGGGTTTTGTTGGGTTTTGTTTGGTGGGTTTGGTTGGGTTTTGTTGGGTGGGTTTGGTTGGGTTTGGTTGGGTTTGGTTGGGTTTTGTTGGGTGGGTTTGGTTGGGTTTTGTTGGGTGGGTTTGGTTGGGTGTTGTTGATTGGGTTTGGTTGGGTTTTGTTGGGTGGGTTTGGTTGGGTTTTGTTGGGTGGGTTTGGTTGGGTTTTGTTGGGTGGGTTTGGTTGGGTTTTGTTGGGTTTTGTTGGGTGGGTTTGGTTGGGTTTTGTTGGGTGGGTTTGGTTGGGTTTTGTTGGGTGGGTCTGGTTGGCTTTGGTTG